>CM065382.1:25000-257500 GCA_033060915.1 Euryodendron excelsum
ATGCTTTTAATATTTATTAATAAATTAATTATTTTATTTTGTTAAGAATGTATGTGAGCAATGCTTATTTTGCATTATTTATTTAATTGTTATACATGTGTGTCTCTTATTCTATATAGTAGATGATTTGGTACCTAGAGTACGAAAGATTAAATCATCGGTTCTTATATAATATAAGCTTATCGTTCACAGTATTAGATAAAACTGGACACACTATTAGTAAAACTGTAAACAAAATTTTAATAGGTCTGTCTTGACTATGAAGAACGATATAATTCTAGTTTTTTACGCTAATACACTTTGTATATATTGAATAGAACTGTGTTGAGATAATTATTTTTATACTAACTATATCAAATAATGAATGCCTCATGATTATTATAAGTACTTATGTTATTAATTTTAATATAATCATTAGACACATGCATGCAATGTTTGTTATTTTGATTCACAAAAAAAGTAAATTCTTTATAGTTTAATAAATTCAGTGAGTTTGGGAATAACATTACGTATATCGTGAATATTAATTATTAATAGAATTCACGTCCTGACATAAAAATTAATGATACCCCCTTGATGAAGTTTATTAATTTTAATTATGACAAACCTTGCAGGTAGATTATATATGTAGTTCGAAATATAATTTTTAGTATGATAGGAATGCAATTATAATTCTTTAGTAGTATAAATTATAATTTACGTAAATAGAAATTAGTCCTAATTGGATTAAAAATCCTTAATTACATAAGAAACCCTAATCATACTGATTTTATGGTCTCTGTTGTATCATCTGTATATACATGCTCTAAAAGAGCTAGGTTTACAAATTCATAATTTCATATATGACTACGTCCAGAATATGAAAATCTATTAATACTCAAGTTTAGGTGCGGCGAAATAGTAAACAAAATTTGGTAAAACCGGAGTAGATCCATAGTGAATGGATAACAAAATATGTAAAATTAGATGCTAAAATTCACCCACAATAAAAAATTAAATACTCATTAAGTCACACTAAACACTGTAGTGTTGCAATAATTTAGTTGGAATCTAAGACAATCAATTTGAATTTCACCTTAAATAATATCGATGAAAATTAGACAATTGCGTAGAAAATGGTAACCAAAGAAAAATAATTTTTTTTTAGGAGATTAATGATTGTTGACTTGATTTTAAAGTAAATTGAATAAAATGGTCTTAGAACCAATTGATCCGATCATTTGATTCACCCGAAATTTCAACGGATGTTTTGTAACTCAAACATTTAATTAAATTTAGAATAATAAAATTAAAGGCATAGATTCATACCATCGATTTATGTAATAGCTATACTAAATTAAGATTTATGAATTGAAATTACCAAACATAATAAAAAATTTACGTTTTAAAAAATATCTAGAATTTAATTAAAGCTAATTCAATAAAAATTCAATCTATAATAATTAAATTGAAGCCATAAATTTATACCATCGATATGTGTAATAACTATATCAAATTAAGATTTGTGCATAAAAATTACTAAACATAGTAAAAAATCTACTTTTTTAAAAATATCTAGAATTTAATTACTAAGAATTGAAATATTCAAAAGACATACAATAAAACTCAATTACCTCGGTTGAAATCTCAAGATCCTCGAATGATCTTCACAATTTGTTCCAATAATAAAATTAGTTACTCATACTATTAAAAAGATTTGACTCGAAAAATAATTTTATTATTAATCACAACAAAATATAAGACTGAAAATAAAAACAAACTGATCACTAAAAAAAAATTTACACTAATTTCTCTCTCTAAAAACTAAAACTTCTGCTTCCTACTGTTCTCCCCTAACACCTCTTGTCACTCTCCTTCAAAACTTGCTCTACTCTTCTCTTTTTATAAACATCAAGCTCACCTACCCTCCTATTTTCTTCCTCTTTTTTCTCACTTGCCCTCATCTGCTCATGTTGTCTTTTTTTTTTTTTTTTTCTTTCTTTCTTCTCATTTTCTCTTCCTTCTTTATGCATCCATCACCTACCCACGTATCTTGTTCATAATCACTCACCTACACCAACGACAAAGAGATACAATAGATAATATATTATACTATATTATAATATAAACACACACACACATATATATATAGATAGTTGACTGTTGTTATAAAGTGACAGCCACTAACTAATATATATAATCATTTAAATATTAAATATATAAAAAATACATCATATATTAGTTTGTTTATTTTATCATCAAATTTTTACAAAATATAAAAAATATAAAATTATATTAAAATTATATTAAAATAATAAATAATATATAACATAGCGAATATTGAAAGCTCCGCGTAGCTTTCTTATTCTTAATAAATAGTAGTAGTAGATTGTAGAAGTAAAATAAACAACTCCTCTCTCTAGCTCTTTCAATACGCTGCCTCCGCTTGATTATTCAATGAATGAATGCAATGAATGCGTTGTTGATAAAGAGCATAGCGGGCGGGGGCTTCCTGATCCGCTTTCGACCTTCCCCATCTGATGGATTTGTTGCGTTGAGTGCACTGAACATTTGAACTCTTATTTGTTTTTATATTATACAGCTCTGCTTGGTATGACCTTTTGTACTTGGTGATGTTTACCTTTATTTTGTGGTGACTTCTGTCATTGGCTCAGCTTCCACCCATTTTGTGAAGTAATCGATAGTTGCAAAAATAATAGCATTATAATTACTAATAATAGTTTATAATTACAAACTTTAAAGTACAATTAATAAACACGTTCATGTGAGAGATGAAAATTTTAGTAGCTAGAAGCTCACTCTTTCTGAAATAAGAGGTGTACGAGGAATAAAGTAGAAATTCGAATGTTAAGTTTGAACAGTTGATTCGTGCATATTGTTGTTACTTGTTGTTCGAGATCAAAGAAGAAAGATTTTGAAATTCATACTTACTACTATTCGGAATCAAAACAAAAAAATCTCAAAGGTATGATACTAATTACATAAATTAGTTTATTTTAAACATATTAGAATTTTTTGGTATTATGCATGTACACTATAGTGTAGTCGAGAAAAATTTTCAAGTCCCCAACAGTGTTAAGTATACTTTGTCTAATTGTACCAATTTTTATTAATTGTCAAAAAAGTGTTAGTCATAGTGTTAGAAATTTATACTAAAAGACATTCTTTGTGTAATGATTTTAGTATTTATTAATATTTAAATATTTTATTTTAATAAGAATTTGTGTGAGCAATACTTGTCTTGTATTTTTATTTATTTATAATTGTAAATCAGTATCTCTTATTCTATATAGTAGTTGATCTGGTATGTAAAGTATAACTTACACACAGAAGATTAGATCATTGATTTTTATAAAATATAAACTTATCGTTCATAGTCTTAGATGAGATTAGATACACCATCTATAAAACTGTAGTATAGTATTTTAATAAGTCTGTCTTGACTATAAAAAATGATATACTTCACGTATCATATCTCAGGTTAACGATATATTATTCTTTGATAGTTTCTCTGTAAAAGCATCAAATAATTTTCTTTCACGAACAAGAGTAGTAATAGTATAAGTGGAAGGTAAATTCCTCACTTATTTTTGTTTCTCAAATTATTTTAATTAATTGTGTTTTTCACGTGTATTTTTAATGCTATTGTGCATTATTTTAAAATTTTCATTATGTTAATTTTGTAATTTTTATCCTATCATACCTCAAGCTAGCGACATGCTCATCAGGTTGCTCTGAGCATATTTCTATGTCTTATATCACGTATCATAGTTTTCTTTCACGAGCATGAGTAGTAGCAGTGGAAAGTAAGTTCATCACTTATTTTTATGTCTCAAATAATTTTAATTAATTATATTTTTAATGTGGGTTTTTAATGCTACTATGCATTATTTAAAATTTTTCACCATGTTAATTTTGTAATTTCTACAGGATGTAAGTGCATCAAGTACATCACTTATTTCTATCTCTCCAATTATTTTAATTAATTGTGTTTTTAATGCTACTGTGCATTATCTCAAAATTTTCACCATGTAATTTCTACATGATGTAACTTTATCAAGTATGTCTTGGTCTCAAATAGTTTTAATTAATTGTGCTCTTAGTATGTATTTTTAATGCTACTATGTATTAATTATGGGTTTTTTTGTTTCCATGTCTCAAATAGACATAGACTAATTTAAATTAATTATGTGTTTTTAGAGTGTATTTTAAATCTTTCCCCATGTCAATGTCTATAATTTTTACAGGATGTAACCAATCATTGATCACTTATGGAACAAGAATAAAATCAAATCCAAACTAACAAGGTTAGCACGAAAAAGGCATCTACTTATTTGGGGCAATAGGCGTGAAAATCTATTGATAAAAGATCAGTAAATTCACTTCCCTTTCAAGGAAGGCGTCCAAAAAATATCCAATATTGGCACGTATTTACAATTCCTTATGGTTTAATGGGATATTCACTAAAATTTTAATGGATTGTTAAGTAAATTGATTGTTATTAAACATTCATTAAATTTTAAATGTTTTAATTTCTTGACAGTTAAGCTATAGTTAAAAGTTTTTTTTCAAATAAAATTTTGTTTTAAATTTTTGTATTTAATACGGATTTATTGTTAGTTAATTATTAATACCTTTTCATACGTTCAAACCAAAAAAGGGTTAAACGGTACTATATTTTCAACATCTTTGTGGAATTTCGTTCCCAAGTAACTTTTAGCATAGTATAGCCTCTATAAGTTTATCAAAATTTTAAGCCACGTCCGAAGCACAATTATCGTAATCAGATTTGACTGATCGGTCCAATTGATTGAACTGAAAATTAAAATTTGAATCAGTTTAATTTAATTAAAAATATAATTAAACCGGATTGAGCTAGTATTTTAAAAATCTGTTAAATCAGCCGATATATAGTGAACGGGACAGTTTTCTAAAAAAATTCAAAATAGTCTAAATTACACATGATTTAAAACTATTTGTTTATTGAAAACATATCTTTTGTGGTACTTTGAGAAAACATAAAATCAATAAGTAAAAACTTTAAACTAAAACAAAATAAAAATAAAGATAAAGAAAAAAGAATAAAGAGAGGAAAAAAGTACCAATGGGCATTAGAATAAAGAATATTAAATTTGGGACAAAAATGTCATCTTGAATGTTTATAAAATTACTTTTTTTTTTATTTTTTCTTATAAGTACTTATTTTTTATACTTAATTTGAGTTATTAGATGAAAGTGAGTATCATTTAACCCATTTCAATAATAATTTTTATTTCGGTCGAACCTCTTCTTCCTCCAAACTCACTTGGGCTTTTTTTTATTTTAATCCACATCTTTTATCTCTCTTTCTTACATACTTAAAATAAAAGGACCCTTAGATCATGCTTAAAGAAAAGCCTATAAGAACCACCAATTAGGTGATCTCTCAACCCCTCTAATATCAATTGCCCATCATTAGAGACAAAAACTCTACCCCTAAAACTTAGACTGCCATCATTTAACATCACCTAGTCACTAAGTCCTCGACTGACTGAAATCGTAGCTCTTCCACTTAATTCCATTCCTATTTATAGAAATAGATAACCATAAATTCAACTTAAGATTTAACACAACCTTAATTTTAAGTAATGATTTATCTACTTTCTCGATGACAGGATCTTGCAGATCTATTGCCTTTTCTCTGGTTTGGAGTATTTTTTCACCGTAGGAACAATTTTGTTCAAACACATTTCTATCTCAATTCCTTCCAAAAAACTTTCAAGGAGACTGAAATTGAAATTTTCATAACTTGCAAGAGGGTTGGAACTGGCCCTTTTTGTCATTGTTAGCCACAACTCTACGATCATATATTGTTACACTATGTATATAAACGCAAGGTAGAGTAATCACCACCACCACTACGATCAAACCTTAATGCAACAGAAGTTGAAGGGAACATAAAAAAGAAGGCCACTTTTGATGCTGCAATATTTTGTTCATTAATCAGCTGTGAAACGGCGATTCTCGCTTTCCATTGAAGTAGTGAGGGCCTCCTTTCCCACCATTTCGGTCTATTATTGAGCCGATGTATTAACCTGTTAAATCATCGATTCGATTGAGTCTAACCTATATCACATTTCTTTCTTTCTCTCTATTTTTTTTTTTTTTTTGGTTGCTGTGGGTACGTCGCAAATCAACATATATCACATATCATTTTGTTAGGGTAGTATTGTCATATTGGGGTTTACTGGTGGCGGAAGAAATGCAAATGCACGCCTTCCTGATCTGCTTGGACTCGCACCATCCCTATCCTCATACCCATCTTCTTTCCTTTTCACGGTTGCTGTTTCTCCAAGCGGCCAGTGACAATACCAGTAGCACTAAGCCCATGATTCATCCGTCGTCTTCGTTCCCCGCTACCCCAAGAATCATATACTCAAGGTCCATCGCAACAAGAAAAACCACCGCATCATCGTCTTCATCGTCTCCCCAACCCTTCCATGCGAATTCTCCTAACATCGATTCCACCACTTCATTCGGCGGTGACGATGGTGATGATGCATCGGACGATGTTGAAGTCGATGATGATGACAAGGGCGAGGACGGGGACGAGGACGACCTATTCGGGGGCACGGAGATGCCGTCCATATACAGAGGTAGCGGCGACGACATTGAGATCGAGATAGAAAAGATTGAAAAGAACTGCCGCAGAATTCGATCCAGGATTGCGATAGAGGCGAGCCTTCAAACCGTTTGGAACATTTTGACGGACTACGAGAAGTTGGCCGATTTTATCCCTGGCCTCGCCGTTAGCCAATTGCTTGAAAAGAGAGGCAACTTTGCCCGTCTTTTTCAGGTAATACCCAAATTAATCACACCCAACTTTGAACTTGTTCATCGTAAACGCGTTTCATCAAACAACACGCATTTTTTAAAAAAATTTTGTAAGTTCAAACAACCAACAAGTTCTGTTATCAGATTTGTTAGATCTAGTAAATTTAAGGAAACAGGTGCCGATGTGTAGACTTTGGTAGAATTACCTGTGGAGGAAAGTCAAGAATGAAATTACAAGCGACAGTCTCTAGGCATTGGAACAGAGTTCACGTCTTATATATGATATAAGTCTTTTAGGTTGAGTTTCTTTGCAATGAAATAGTAGCCCTTGTTGAAAAATCATTATCAGCATAAGAAGCGGTCAATTGATTAGATGATTTTCAGAGCCTTGGTGCGGCATATTTTATATTCAAAACATTTTAGTAAGCTTAATATGCAACTAAACATGGGAAAATATTGAAAATGTACTAAACATCCAGCTAAACGTTTTAGTAAGCTTATTTAGATTTTTGTTCCTGGGTTGGAATTAAAATTTTAGCTTAATTTGGATTCTGCGGAGAAATCTGATTCAGTCCCGTTACCTTGTAACTTATTTATAATGCTAGTACTTTTTCTTTCAACAGATTGGACGGCAGAAACTGGCGTTTGGGCTAAACTTCAATGCTAAAGGAATTGTTGATTGCCATGAGAAAGATCTTGAGAATCTTCCTTTTGGTCAAAGGCGTGATATAGAATTTAAGATGATTGAAGGAGACTTTCAGCTCTTTGAGGGAAAATGGTCTATTGAACAGGTGAAGTCTTCTTTGTCATTTAAACTAGCTGGGATTGTGGCCTTTTTTTTCCATTTTTCCCTTTTGGATAAGTGGGATTCTGTCCCCTGTGCTGGTGAAGCAGCATATTGGTCTGAAGGAAGTTTCTGCAGTTAGTGATTGAGCCCTTTTTCTTAGTTCCTAGCCATTTATTCATCACATTTGTTGATAATGTTCATACATAATGGGAGTGACAGTTTGATATAGTGTTACGCCATTGTAGCTAGTCAATATGGTGATATTGTTGATGAATCCTAGTACGGAACTCTTAACACTGGTGTAACAGTCAATTAGTGAAGGTGTTAGCGTTTTCTGGGTTTTTTCTGTGTATTTTTTAACTGATTCAAGGGATAAGATTTACTGTTACAAGAGTTTATAGAGGTTGAGATCATCTACCTTGAAAGCTTTGCCCAAAGGGGGTGATTGCTAAAGTTTGGGGCTACATTCTGCACTTCGGTGTATTGAGCCCAAGCAAGCCATTAGCAACGAAGAATAATAGCCACAACTTTGTTCATGTTTGCCCATTATTTGTTTATTATTATGATCCAACAGTGATACGCTACACAATAGAGGACAGACCTAAGCATAAAAAGACAACCAAAAAAAAAAAAGAAAAATTTTGAGGAATGCTTGTTTCAATCTCAGGTCCTTGGTACCACCATCAATAGATTTTATCAGTTAAGTTAGCTTGCACCTCTGTTGATTTCGTTGTTTATCACTTGAAAGGTTGATAAAAAAAAACTAGTGTAGCTTTCATGTACGGTTAAGATTGTTTTGCTTAGTTTAATTTACTTAGGGGTCTTTTCTTATATTGATAGGTCATTGAGGACATAAAAATCTTCCTGAAAATGGTTGATCAAAATTGAACCTAGCATTGTAATTTTCTTTTGAGAACTTGCATATTTTTTTTTCTCTCTTTTCCCCTATTTCCTACTCTTATATGGGCTATTGACACTCGGAAATGTATGTCACTTGACTTAGATTTGTTTGTTTAGTGTGTTTGAAAAAATTGCACATGTATAAAACTCAAAAGGCTTGCACATTTGGAATGTATGTTTGAGGGTTTTAGATTTGATTACTTCAATGACTCTGTGGACCTTAGGCAAGAGCTGATGATTTTTTTTAAAGTTGGATGGTGCAGTACAACGTAGAAAGATGTGAAGTCGGTGATTCCTTGGTAGGCCAAGAGTTCCATACAACTCTTTCATATGTTGTTGATGTGGAGCCAAAGCTGTGGTTGCCAGTTCGTCTTGTTGAAGGCAGACTTTGCAGAGAGATAAAAATGAACCTTTCATGCATTCGGGTGGAAGCACAAAGAAGCAAATCATGACAGTACTTGTATTGATTACTCTGATTACAACATGTAAGTATGCCTATTTAATAGCTAGTTGATGTTAAAAGTGTAAGATATTACTGTAACCAGATTAGGTGTACTATCAACCTAAAAATCAAGGGCTCTGGTCCCTCATGTTTGGTGTTTTTAAAGCTTTTAAGCTTCTTTGGTTCTGGTAAGCAAGGGAAGGAAAATACACAGTAATGGATTTTCATTTTTCCTTTGGTTGCAACATAAAGCAAATGACAAAAGAGTTTATATTTGACAGAAGGCATGGAGGAAATTTATTTTGTTATTTTCTGTTTAATTATATAAGGAAATTTCATGCTCAAGCTCCTTACTCTTTCTTTTTGACAGAGGTAATTACCTTCTCAAGAATTTATTTTATCTTCCCTTCTTTTTTCTTTTTTTCTTTTTGTTGTACTGCCAAACAAGTGAAGGAATCTACTTTCTATGTCGGTTTTTTTTTTTTTTTTTCCTTCATGTTTTATTCTTTTTCTTTCCCTTCCTCTCCTTTCCTTTCATTTCCCTTACTAACTGTTGGTTAGAACCAAATACAAATAGAGCGCAAGGGAGAACTAACTAATTACCTTCCTTGTGCTAAATGTGCAGCCCTTAAAAAGGGACTTATAGCCTAAACTGGATGCACAACAATACATATTGGCAGCCACTGCAGGCATTTCTTATTGAGCCAGGCATTTCTTATTGAGCCATGTCATGAGTCAATGATATCATTAGTCTTGATTCGTTTTCGCCAAAGCAGCCAATGTGAAACCCAATTAAAAAAAAAATATCATTCCATTGATGCGTTTCGTCATTTAGAAATTGCTGTATTTTATGATACACCATCTTCTATGTATTGGAATAATGTCGAAAATTTGGAAATATGTCTAAAAAATCATCATTCAGTTTTGGTGAACTGTCGTGCCAATTTTGTAACCGCGCCCGCCCTGATTTCTTTTTAGTTTATCTTAAAACGTCTTATATTGCTGATTATGCTTTTAATTCTACTGATATTTTACAGGAGCATATGTTTTATGAGCAGCAACATAAATAAAATTACCAGTGTGGCAATTGTCTGGATTAATTCAGGACAAAATATTATAATTACAAAGTGGTGTTGCTGCTTAAAAGTTCAAAGGAATTTTATTTTAATAAAACTGGTTACAATCATTGTATCACATCATTATGCCGGCATAATAAAACTACTAAAGTCTTATAACCATGTAAATTATAATTATAAGGAGTGTTGTGTTTAAAATTAAAATTTTATTTTCTAAAATAATATGATATTATTTAACATAGCCATATCATATAATTTATATGGCTATATAGCATTGGCTTGTTGTACTGCATTAGTACTAGTTCTAACCAAGAGTTTCTTGTGAGGGATGGGTTGGGAGTTTGATTTTGTTGCTTAAATTATTACTTCGTGCAGAAGAGAATGGGAAGTGGGAATGGGAAAACAGATTTCTTTGACAAATAACACGGTTGTGTTCTTTTAAGGTTACAACTTGACACTTTGAAAAAGAAAAGAAAACACCGTAATGGTTTAGATCTTCTTATAAGATATTGTATAATGACACCCAAATATTGAGGTTTCGGTGCAGAAAAGTAGCGTTAAAAGGGGAGGGGTTTTTCTGCAATCATGACCCATAAGGTCATGTACTGTCAGCAGTTTTTAATCAAGTAATCTGATTTCGTTTGAAAATCTACAACTATTAAATGATGAACATTTTTGTAGAGATCATGCAAACAAAAATTTATTAGAATCTAACAATTTTAGTCATATGATTTTGCACAAAAACATTCTAAGGTCATAATACTTTCAAACAATGTCCCAAAAATATTTGAAAAATCAAATGGTTAAATCTTTTCAGATCCAGTTAATTTTTTTAGGAGTAATACATCCATTGAAAACCTATATAATTGTAGGTTCTGATTTTTTTAAAATGAATTATAAAATAATATAAAATGAAGTGATAATACAAGTAACTGCACCTTACCAACAGCAGCAAAACCATTCCCTGTTAAAAACTCTACTTTTCCCTTTTAAGGACCATTGTGTTTTAAGTCTTGTAAAAGTATTTTAGGACAATAAAATTTTTAAGTTAGAAAATGTTTTTATATCTTTTAAATTTTTTATCTGGCCCTAGCCAATTTATGTACAAAACATCCCTACAGTTTTTAGTTTTCCTTCTTTAATTAGCTTATCAAAAAATGTTATTACTCTAGTATTAAGTTATAAGGCTAACGTAGTTCATAATTATTCAAAGATATGATATGCTTGGAAAAAATCTTAGGTTGCAAATATTTATAAAATAATTTATGAACAATTCTAACATGGAAGAGTAGAGTAAGGCCCAGCCCCTACTTTATACATATCATAGTAGCGATTCTATTTTCTTCCTTAACAAACCAAATAAAGATAAAGGAAAAGAACTTGTGTATTGAGCTTAATCATAACATATTTTCTGCTATAAAATAATTCACTTACCAGAGGACAAAAATAAAATGTATAAATTTTGAAAAATAAAAAATGTATAAATTTTTGAAAAATAAAATTGCAAAAAAATGTAAAAACTTTAGACAGTTGTTTCGCAAATATCTTGTCTTGGATTACTAGCACATGTATTAATAATGATCAAACCAATGTTTTATAATGAGTAGATATGATTAACTAGTAAACTTTTTTTTTTTCTGGTGTGTTGGAAATTTGTAAATCGTTAAGAACATTTTGCAGGTTGTGTTTCTCTTCCTTATTTTTTTTCTTCTTACTTCTTTTTTCTTACAGCGAAACCGGATTATAATATTCACTTTTCACAACCCTTATCATTCTGGATGTAATACAATTT
This sequence comes from Euryodendron excelsum, assembly GCA_033060915.1. NCBI lineage: Eukaryota > Viridiplantae > Streptophyta > Magnoliopsida > Ericales > Pentaphylacaceae > Euryodendron > Euryodendron excelsum. The sequence goes on from CM065382.1 coordinate 36,811, forward strand.
AAATCCATGGTGAACCCAAGAATATTATTTAGGGGCCAAGGTATAAATTCTTAGATATTGGAGGTCAAGATAAATTATTTTAATTTTAAGAGGTCAATACAGTGAATACACTATTACTTATATGGGTAGTTAAAAATAATTGGACCTGAACAAAACAGTTTAGATGGGCCGGCCCCCCGGTCAGGTCTTTAAATTTTCGAGCCGGCGGTCCGTGCGGCCCGGCGCGTGCAGGTAAGTGAACCGAACGATATGTGCCCTTATATAATGAAAATTTGGAAATACAGTTTAATATCCAAATGTTGTGATTGGGATTTGGGAATACAATTCAATTGTCTTTTCTGCAAACGATTGCTCCAGGTCTCTCTCTCTCTCTCTCTCTCTCTCTCTCTCTCTCTCACTTGTATGCAATGTATTGGTTTATATTTAGATAGAGAACTGATATTGTAACTGTTGTCTCGGATTCTCCGTTTCATCGTTTTGTTCAAGCATCACTCTCTCTCATTATCTTCAGAGTCGGATAATGATAATGTATTGGACTATATTTAGCCATAAGATGATTCGTTGCTTCCTTTCCGATTTCTAACTTTTGGAATGTTGGCGAAAGTACCAATGTGTATTAACTATCATCTGTTCAGTGCGTATGAATTTCGAGAATTTTTTATGTTTTGTTAAAATAATAATTAGTTTTAGGAACATTTCTGGTTTTGGTATAGTACAACAAAGTTTTTGAGCAGTTAGATTATTCAGGTTCTGTGAAGAACATTTAAAATTTGGCAAATGAAGAAAGCACAAAAAATTTTGGTTATTTTATCTTCTTTAATTTTACCAAATTTTTTTTATATCCTTATGATTGTAATGTACATATGAACACACGGTTCAACTCTCGTTTGTCTGACAGTTGAATCGCTGACCTGAACTTGGTTTCTTCTCCAGTTCAGATTTTGAAACAGTTGATGAAATATATCTTTTGTATTGAGAGATTAACACTCCTTTTAATTGACGATTATCAAAACATTTTAAACAAAGGCAATCAAAATCTACTGGAGCTATTAAGGGCACCACTGTCATTATCTTGTTTAGCTGATTATTCTGTCTTAAAAATGTTTTACATTTCCAAAGGCATTTCATAGTGCTATAGAATAGTTAAGAGGGGCACTGAGCCAACCTTATCTATACTCCCACAGCAACATTTTATCTCTACTCGCTCTCTGCGCACACAGGCAGCCATTGGATTGACCACCATATTATGATAAACAAGGCGTTCTCCTAGTTTTTTCTTTTCCAGTTGAACTAAATGCCTTCTTTACCAGTCCAGTATCTTTGTCTATTTCTTTAAATATTGTTTTCTTTAGGCAATTTGATGTTCTATAGGTAATGCTATTAATTTATCATGGTTATCGACTTTTGAAAGTGCATTTCGACACAAATTGATAGTTTTCAGCTATTGAGAATAATCTGTGGATTTATAAGGTGAATTCTTATCATTTCTGAAGTATAAAATAAAAAAATAAATAAAGTGAATGCTCACTATCTCATGTTCACTGAGAAATTATGAACAATCCATGCAGAACTATTAATTGTAATAATCTGACACTTCACATAGGATGAATGAAGCAAAGTGGAAATTTTTTTCCCATCCAAATCAAAAAGCCTTCTAGCTATGTTTGGGTTATTTCATGGTGTTGCAATGGATTTTGTATTTACTTGTTTAATTATGGTCCAATTACTTGCGTTCATTGGGGCCAGTGAGACTGTTCAAGGTTTTGTGAACACTAAATGTATTTTATTCATGCTCGATTTCAAAGGAAAAGTGAGTTTTTTTTAAAAAAATAACTTTTTCAATTCAATTTCAATTTTTTGTTTTTTGTTTTTGTTTTAGGACAATGATCCGAAGTGGATGTGAATGAAGTGGATTGCTTGGAAACTTACAAGTATCAACGAATTTAACATTCTTATGTAATGCCAATTGTATATGCGTATTACAGTATACAATGTGTGTGATGTTTTGGTCTCTCTCTCTCTCTCTCTCTCTCTCTCTCTCTTTCTCTCACAGTATTATTCTTATCATCATCATCATCGTTATCGTTATTATACTGGTATTTGTGATATATGAAATCCTTAAAAATATGCTACCCCTCTCCAGCATTGACAACATCATTCATATGGAAAGCGAAGGCACTGAAGTCGTAAGGAAACGTGTCAAGCCAACTGTATGTCTGTTTGTATTCATCCTTCGCTCTTTGAAAAAAAAGAAAAAAAAAGGAAAGAAGAAGAAAGAATCACTATTTGGTGTTTAGGATGCATTTATATCTGATCCATTATAGTCATCAGGTGGAACGGCCAGAAACAATGGTTGGAGGTAAAGCTGTTGTTGAGATTGTTGAAGAAGAATCTGAGACCAATCCTGTGCTATCTGAACAGATGGAGCTTGACATAACTCACATTCTTGACAAGATCAACCGCTTTACTCAGATGGTAGCTATGCTGAATTATATCCCTCATGAGATAGAGCATGGCATAATCTCCAACAAGTTCATATATATGTCAAGTTTGAAGTTATACTGTGTTTAATAAACAATATCCTCTTTTTAGACAGTTACCACTTCTAATGCAAGTTCTAGATGGTTGTTATACTGTTGGTTATCAATTCATGTAGGTATCTGAGTTGCTGGAATCAGGGAAGTCACTTCTCAAGGAACTCAATAACGAATTTGAAGAGCGGGTGATTTTGTGGGTATATGTAATGAAATTTATAATTGAAATCATTAGAGAGGATTTATTTCCTGAGTTCTAAACTTTCTGTTTGCAGAATACACAAGGAACAGATTGAAAAATGGCAGGAGGAGATCAAGGAACTGCGCATGCTTGATGCCAAGAATGAGGACATCAATGCTCTTTTGCACAGTGCTCGATATCTACTACAGAATGTTCAGGCTGACTCCTGAAGGTAAAATCCCTAAAAATGACCGTTTTAAAAGAAGATGTGAGCATTCATGTAGTTATCCGGTTAGCTAGCTCATGGCATGATTCAAGCACCTTTAGCTGTTTCCAAAAACTTATCATGGTAGTTTAGTCCAGATAGTTTCTTCATTGTCAGAATGTTAGTGACAAATTTCTAACTGATTGTTTCAGGATTTGTGCAGTTTCACCTTGTGAATGACTCTGAAATGCATCTGTCTACAGGCTCTGTGTAGGACTAGGGATTTTCTGAGCTGGTAATGATGGATGTTTACGAGTTTAATGATGCAATTGTAAAGGATTTACGTTTGAAGCATTCGTCGTGTATATGAGAATTATACCCCTAATCAAATGCTTAAACCTATCAGATCACCCTCTCTCTTCTGATCCTTATCCTTTGGCACTTCTTCATTTCTGAGTACCATGCAAATTTCTGAGCTCACACTGTTAGTCCATTTATTTTAATCTTTTGGAACTTCCGAAGAAATCTGAAGGCCTGAAAAAATTTCACTACACATTATGGTTCCCTTGAGATCACAAAGCATATGTTTCCTAATAGTTAATATCCTAGAACATGCAAACTGACATCTTCAATCACTTAGTTTTCCTGCAAATTTCTCTGCTATAATTTTTTTTTTCTTCTCCAGTTGTAGCTGGACTAATAATCAGGTATGAGGAACAAGTCAGTTTATGTCAGAGCGTACAGTTTTAAGCATACATTGTGCAACTGGCCTTTTCTTCTTCTTTTCATCTTGCTGCTTCTTTTCATATTGTGTTTCTTGTAAAGGAAGCCCACCTATCAATCACAAAGAAATACCAACATCGATTACCTTTCTCACATTGTATTTTTTATTGATTGGCTCCAGAAGATAATGAAGAACCCACTTTTACAGGAGTGATTTCTTATGTTGACTTTCCCATTGGTATTTGTTATTTTCTTCCTTGTCAAATAAATGTGTAACCTGTTTGTAAAATTTAGGACTTAAGGTTAATGCTATTTTCTACAGTTTTCATTGGAACATGTTGTCTAACCCTACTTCCTTATCCACAAATCCTCGTGAAATGAAAGAAATAATTAACAGAAAATATTATTTTAGGTCTATGTGTGTTGCTAAAAGTTTTCTAATAGATGCTACATCTAAGTACTCATTACGGATGTATTCTGGACCAAAGATCTGAAAGTAAGCGTGCACAATTCATATTAACATCAATTAAGTAGTGATTTAATTGTTGCCTTATAGATTTTAGAGTTGTATTTAAGGGAGTATCTGAAGAACGTCAGTCTTACTGTCCTGCCAGTGCTGGTTTCAAGTAATCCACACTAAGGGATGAATATGTACTTGCATACTTGATGCCTTGATAGAAATGTAATTATAGGAGGCCCGGATGAGAACGTACTTCTATACTAGACGAGATAGGGTTAGTAATGAATTAATTCGTGACATCTTATAGGTAGCATCTACAGAAGATAAAATGAGAAAAATCGATTAAGATGGTTTGAACATATATAACGAAGACAAATAAGTGCCCCCAATTTGGAAGAGTAACATTATTCATATAAAAGATAATAATGCTAGAGGGTGCGGGTGACCAAAATTAAATTCCGTTGAAATGGAAAAACCAGGGTTCATGTAACCTGTCCCAAGTAGTTGGGAAAAAGCCTAGTTCTGCATACTTTATGGAGAAATGCAGAAAGGGATTTGAACAAATAGCTTGATTGGTGAAACTTCCGCTCTCTGTTATAGTGAAACTAGCCTTATCAGCTGTTGTTTTTCATGTGTAGCGGGAGAAACAGTAAATTTTTGACGATACCTTTAGAACAGAAAACACAGTGTTCAAGGGCATCAAGAATGATGTCAAAACCAACACGGGCTGTTGGTTCAGCAGTGGGATCTTGAACCTAGTGGGTCAAGACTTAAGTTCGAGACTTCATAGCAACATGTTGGGACCATCTTTTCCTAACTTAACCCTCCACTGCACTTTCTTAAAGACCTTTGGTGTATCGACTCTGGCAACAAATGGGAGGGGTGGCAGGCTAGTGCCCTGGTGTCACGAGCTGCCCTTCAAAGTCGGGCCCATGCCCTCATTTTCCAGCCTCGTGTCAAAGATTGAGGTGTGAGGGGCCAAGTTACCGACTGCCTGCATTAGCAAATTTAGCTTGGTGTTGATTTCATCCAACTCGCCTCTCAACTCTTTCACCTCATCCCGAAGCTCTTCCGTGTCAGTGAGCCCGCCAATGGTGGCACTAGCTCGTGGCGTATCAGCTGCCGTGCTTACTCCCACTAGGTCTAGGCGATCACCGAATCGGGCCAAGCTTTCCGCTGTCTCATGTCTTAGCCTTTCTATTTCCACCTCTATCTCGTTGAGGCGGTCCTGTGCTGACTTCTTTGGAGGCATGGTTTCCGGATCCTTCAAGCAACCACTATGCTTTGATACCAAATGTCACGGTCCGACACTTTCAAGTAGATTAGGCCGTGTGGCACTTGTTGTGGACGACACCAAACAAGCCAGCCAAAGGGGCACCTCGCAAATAAAAGCCAACACACACACCCGAAGGTGCACAAGTAAGCAATTTGGAAGCAACAAGCTAAGAACGTTTAAAGCAACAACGAAGGTAATGAGCACACAATTTGCAAGCAATAAGATCACTTTTATTGCATATACAAAGCAATTCCAGACTACAATTAGGTGGGGAGTTTAGTTTGCCAACAACTAACAACTAGGGACTTGGACTCACCTTACTATCCTCTCCTATATATGCTTTTTAAGCCATTTTTAAACTGATACAAGCAAACATTACACCCCATTGAGGAGTCATAATGGGTTTACAAAAATATTTACAAGAAATTTGACAAAACTCTCTTACATACATCTATATATGACTCTAAACTAATTTTTTAGCCCTTCGGAAAAATTACAACACCTCTCCTCGATAGGGATAGGACACGACTGACTTGGATGCCGCACACCTTGACATGAGAAAATCTACATGTGCATCCGACTCCAAACCTACATTTCTACACTCTATACAATATCACCGTCACCTTATTGAGAGCCCGATAGTCTACACACAGCCCCAGACTCCTATCGTGCTTCTTTTGGAACAGGACAAGGGCTCCAAATGATGCTTTAGAAGGGCGAATGAAGCCCGCTTCAATCAACTCGTTCAATTGTTTCCTTAGCTCTACGAGCTTAGGAGGGGCCATTCTATACGGCCCACGAGCAGGAGGCTTTACCCCTGACAACAACTTAATCTCATGATCCACTGGGCGCCGTGGAGGTAGAGTTTTGGGCAGTTCTTTAGGCATCACATCCAAAAATTCACGTAGAACCCTTTTGATAGCTGCTAGCACGGGTCCTTGTTCCATCTCCTCATTCACCGACAAAGCTGCCACAAATGTTGGTTCACCGTGCTTCACCCCCTTCTTAAGCTGCATCGCCGAGAGGAACTTGTCTTTAGAGGATTGAGCCACGGTGGGAACAAGGCAGGGGTCCTCCCCTATTAAGCACAATGAGCTAGCAAAGGGCATTATAATGGCCTTGGTGTCCCGCAGAAATTCCATACCCAAAATCACTTGGAAATCATTCATAGGAACAGCAGTGAAGTTGGCATGCCCTTCCCAATTCTGTAACTTTACTGGCACTGATTTGGCTACTCCTTGGATGGGCCGAGCTGCCGAGTTCACAACTTTCATCTTGCTTGAATCTTTGTCTAGCTTTAGGCCCAAGCGTGCGGCCTCCGTGTCCGACACGAAGTTGTGAGTGGCACCGGTATCAATCATGGGCCTAGTCAACTTGCCATTGATGCGCACATCCACGAACATTAGGCCTTTGGGCGAGGCCTTGTTTGTCTCGGCTTGCTTCTTCAAGGCATTAAGCAAGCGCATGACACCCATATGAAAGATGATGTGATGGATTATACGAAGACTCGTCTCACCTGCCAGCAAGATAAGACGGAGCGAGCCAAGACAGCTGGGTTGTTAGAGCCACTTCCCACTCCAAGGAGGCCTTGGGAAAGTGTCTCACTTGATTTCATCAGCAATTTGCCGAAGGTTGGAGATCTTAGCTCTATTCTGGTGATAGTAGACCGGTTCTCCAAATATACCACATTTATCCCAGCACCAAAGTATTGCCCGGCAGAGGAGACATCTCGTTTATTTTTCAAACACATTGTCAGGTATTGGGGCGTGCCCCAAAGCATTGTCAATGACTGGGATTTCAGATTCACAGGGACCTTCTGGTCAGAACTCTTTAAGCTTCTCGGTTCACAGCTCGCCATGTCGTCTAGCTATCATCCACAAACTGATGGCCAGACGAAACGTTTCAATGGCAACCAAAGAAATTGGATGCAATTACTTGATGTTGCTCAATTTTGTTTCAATTCTCAGAAGAGTTCTTCCACTAACAAGAGCCCTTTTGAGATTGTTACAGGTCAGCAGCCACTGATGCCCCACACAGTGGATGAGGCTTACACTGGAAAGTCTCCCAGAGCTTATAACTTCACCAAATAATGAAAGCGGGGGAATGAAATAGCAAGAGCTTACTTAGAGAAGGCTTTCAAGAGAATGAAAAAGTGGGCAGATCAAGGAAGAAAGTCGCTCGGATTCCAAGTTGGAGACCTGGTGCTAGTAAAGTTAACGCCTGAACAACTCAGATTTCTTCGCAACCGTGACCGGTGCCTAGTGCGAAAGTATGAGGGACCTATTCCGGTTGTCGCCAAAATTGGGAAGGCATCTTACAGGGTTGAGCCTCCAGCCTGGATGAAAGTACACCCAGTGTTCCATGTGAGTTGTCTCAAGCCCTACCATGCCGATCAGGAAGATTCAACTCGCAACATTTCCACAAGAGCAGCCATCAACGCCAAGCCACCAGCGCCGAAGCAAGTTGAAGACATTCTCGTCGACGGAGTGGTCAAGGGAAGGCGCCCACACTTGGAGTACTTAGTGAAGTGGAAGGATCTTAGAGACGAAGAGATCAGTTGGGAGAAGGCAAAAGACTTGCAACCGTTTCGTGGACAAGCTCGAGGAGTACCTTACTTCAAAATCTACGAGAACGTCGACCGCATAAGTGGGGGAGAGTGTCACGAACTGCCCTTCAAGGCCGGGCCCATGCCCTTATTTTCCAGTCTCGTGTCAACTCTACCATGTCTGTACATATTGTATAGAGTGTAGAAATGTAGGTTTGGAGTCGGATGCACGCGTAAATTTTCTCATGTCAAGGTGTGCGGCATCCAAGTCAGTCATGTCCTAGCCCTATCGAGGAGAGGTGTTGTAATTTTTCCGAAGGGCTAAAAAATTAGTTTAGAGTCATATATAGATGTATGTAAGAGGGTTTTGTCAAATTCCTTGTAAATATTTTTGTAAACTCATTATGACTCCTCAAGGGGGTATAATGTTTGCTTGTATTAGTTTAGAAATGGCTTAAAAAATATATATATGGGAGGATAGTAAGGTGAGTCCAAGTCCATAGTTGTTGGTTGTTGGCAAACTAAACTCTCCACCTAATTGTAGTCTGAAATTGCTTTGTATATGCAATAAAAGTGATCTTATTGCTTGCAAATTGTGTGTCCATTGCCTTCGTTGTTGCTTTAAACGTTCTTAGCTTATTGCTTCCAAATTGCTTACTTGTACACCTTCGGGTGTGGGTGTTGACTTTCATTTGCGAGGTGTCCCTTTGGCTGGCTTGTCTGGTGCCACCTACGACAAGTGCCACACGGCCTAATCTACTTAAAAATATCAGACCGTGACACCTGGCAAGGTGTTGAAATCCCTTACTTGTATCACCATTTTTTGTACCAAAAAAAACAAAAAAGATGCCGGAGGAAGAATGCCAACTTGGAGGCAGGTGAAGAATTCCCAAATTAACAGGGAAACGTGCCTAAACTAGGGGCATTTCCCTAAAATTCTTCAATCAAAACCCGGACTAAGTTACCGGTTCACAATCTACGAGTGCGGAGGCAAAGGCGAGAGAAATATAAAAATATAGACATATACATATTATTTAAATAATTTTTAATTCTCCTTCTATTTTTAAAAAAATACCTAAATTTGTAATATTTAAAATAAATGAAAGAAACAAAATAAAAAATTTTTTTTACTAAATTACAATAAGTTTTATGCAAAACTTCATTATTATGTGTTTTAATAAATTACAATACACAGCAATAAACTATTACTTTGAATTAGAATTCAATAATTTGATCATTTGAGAAAAACTAATACCAATTTGAGAGTTCGAAGACTAGAGCTCAATGCGCTTACCTAATTAAAAGAATGATGTTACTTAGCTCTGGACTACTAATCCCAAGATTTCTTAACCCCGTACTAATCACAGCACACAAAGAAATGCCAGTATAATGTTAAATTATTACGTTCTCGAGAATCAAATTATTTTAGAGCTCGATTTCAAGATCCCGAACTCTAAAATACCGGAGAAGAATCATTCATGGATCCCCGACCCGCCCCTGTCCATCCCTACCCATATCAGAATGCACCTTTAGATATATAAACTGGCGTTCAATGCCAATTTCATTTTACCAGTGTGTGTGAGCAAGCATGGGGGCAATCTGTTTCCTTCCTGAAGTGGAATACAAAAATGATCCCATTATTAAGTGAATCTTTATGTTATGTTTGGATCCCAAATTTACTAAGAAAAACTAAAAGAAAAAAGGAACGGAAAAGAAACAGAAAAAGAGAGAACTAACAAGAAGAAAATAAGGCGGCAAAACTAGGCATTTATCACTAACATTGAGAGGAGAATTAATACAAGCATTTGGGGGATCTCCTCTCACTGAATATCTAAAAATGTAACCTCAATATGCACAGGTAAGGCAAAACTAGCACCAATCATCAATCATAATGAACGGTGAACAGCTAAGTGAGAAGCATGTTGCCAATATCATATTCAAACTTATCCAAAAAACAAAAAAGACTCGGAGTACTCACTCAAACGAGCTTGCTTAACACATAATAATCATATCTATCAGAAAAGAGACATCCGCAAACTGTCCATCTACATTCAGCCATCACTTGAAATCAAGCAACACCAATTTCCCAGAGCGTAGATGAGAAATGTCATATGAAGCTTTCAATCATTACAAAGCCCACAACCACAGAAATATGATGGGAGATCCATACATGAAACAGGCATATATAATTAACATGGAAGCATCTAACAACAAGGTCAAGAATGTAAAGATAAAACATAACAAAGATAAAAGCAACAAACTTTTTTCACGGCCAAATGTCCACCATGGTGGTGAATGAACCAGCCTATAACTGCAGGATAAGCTTTTTTGTTCTTTTTATGCATTACTTTATTTTGTGTTTCCATTTTGATGAGTCCACAATAAGCTAGAACATAAGAGATAAACCATTACACAGATCGTATTTTGCCTTACACTGAGCTCAAACATGCATCACGTACTCAGCTGCAAGTTATCTCCGCATCACACGATGGCGTTCTCGTTTGCGGAAGCGCTCAAGCATGAACTCATCTGTTGCAGCTTGCCTTCGTCCTGCAGCGTCTGTACCAGAATCACTTGGTCTAGATTCCAGACCATTATCCTCTGCACTCCTGTCCTTGTACAGCTCAGGATGTTCTGCAAGAATTTTATTTTTGCATTGGAAGAAATCATATATTAAGGGGCAAAAAAGGAAAAAGAAGAAAGAAATTTGCCTATAAAAAACTGCAAACCTCATTAAATCTGCAGAAAATGAAGTAGCAGTACTAATTGCACACTAATAGCACCGAATGGATGGAAGAGGCACGTGACTACTTGACTGAAGCAGTTAGATGAAGGGTGGTGGGTGGGATAAGAAACCAGGCAGTCGGCCAATGTAGTAGCAGGGGTAAAATAAGGAGGCCATAAAATAGGCAGCAGTAACATGGTAGCAGTCAGCGGAAAGTGAGCTAAACTTAAATAAGTTATCAAAGAGACATGAGATATCCAGACTACCCTACAGTTAAAGGCCCAATTTTGGCAGGAAGGTCTGGTAAGCTGAAAAATGTAAGCTGCAGTTTAATATGACAGAAATGGAACAGAGAACAAGAAGCTATTGCAAGAAAACCTCTTCTAAGCTTTTCAGCATAGTCTCTGCCACGTTGGAAATAATCTGCACTGTAACTTGACGGGATGCTAGATTCTATTTTCGTCTGACCCATGAGCCTCTTTTCCTGTAGGATCTTTTTGGCAGCCTCTGTTTCCTCAATATTTCTTAGCTTGTACCTGCAATAATTAGAAACCTGGAAATAGATCCCTAAAAAAGTAGGCAGAGAAATTTGTCTATGGTGATCCACAAAAACGAGAAAATCAGTTTCTTTCCCTTTCTTTTTGTGTCTGAGAAAACCATACGCATGAAGGTGGGCTCCTCATGGCTGCAGTGCCAAATATCAGCCAGCAAAGAACAGCCCCTTTTGCCAACCAATCCATTTTTCATTTCTCTCAACCGAAAGAGAAAATTGAAAAAAGGTATGTAATAGCAAAAACAATTCAAAAAAGAAACAAAAAAAAATAGCTCTGGAGAGGAACAACCGAGTAGAAATACAATCATGTTTTGCCACAGTGGTTAGGAGAGGGCGTACTCAATGGGGAGTTGAACCTCAGCTATCCCTGTAGTCCATTGAGTAGAGCTTTCCTCTGAGTTTCGCCTCTTCACCTGAGTGGAAACAAATGGGCAGTTTAAATTACAATTGTCATCCACTGATCAATAGATTAAGAAAAAGAATAGCATACATTTTATCAATATATGAGACATGACTTTTAGAATTTGGAAGAAGGAAGAGGGAAAAGAGAGGTTTTTTTTTTTTTTTTTGCGTTTTTTAACTTTCTCGACAAGCACATTGTAGAGATTCTGCTGTTAGCTTATAAGGTTCATACTTGTTGTGCTTGACAAATTTCAAGTTGATCAGAGCATAAGAGACCTCATTAATACAGCACTCCCGATTATAGTTAATTATCTCTAAAAAAATGTGAGTATGGCTGGGAGGCTGCCCACTTCCAATTATCTAGAAATTTGCTGAGCATGAGGGGCACCCGGGCATGAGAGGAAAACATAATCCAACCAAAGGGCTTCGCAAAATATGGCTCTCATATAAAGATGAATAAAAAGCTTTACACCAAGGCGAATTTGATCCTGCCTCTGGGTGGGGAGTGCGGGTGGGGAAAGAGAGAATTGGAATTTAGTAAATGCCCTTGTGAACAAGAAAAAGTATCAGGAAAACTGGGAAGTAACTAAACAAACCAAGGTATAGTCCTATAAAAAAAAAATGGATACACTATTTGCTCATAACGTAGCATTAGAAAACAAAAACAAAAATCATAGTAAGTGCATGACAAGTTAGATTGCAGACAGTTTCACATGAACACAACTAAGGATCAAAATTTCGTTTCGAGGAGTCATTTCGGTTGGCTCGAAAACGAAAACGTTTCGGAATGTTTCGGAAACATTTCAAAAGTGACAAATATTAAAATAGTAAAATACAATCTTTTGTATAAAAATTATACACCTTTTATAAAAATTCAGATTAATACAACTTATTGTTTAGGTATATAGCATTGTGTTTTGATGCATTTTTCTATGTTTCAGTGTATTTTGATTGTAATAATAGTGTTTCGTTATTCCACTAGAGTTTCGTTTCGGTCCCTTAGGAAACGGAAACGTTTCGGCCGTTTCGGTAGAAACAAATGGAACTTTTGTTCCTTGAACACAACAAAAACCAAAACAAAATGCAAGTTTAGCAAAACTGGGGAAAGAAATGAGAGAGTAAATGATTAAATACCAAAGGTTTGAGGTTTCAGGTAGGTCTATTTAACTAATCATATCATTAAAAGGCCCCTCTTGTAGAAGGAGCAAAATGAATTGGCCTTATCAAGCAAAAAAATAGTGAGTTGGGTCGTGAGGTCAAACACGAGATGATATGGCAAAAGGGGGCTAACGAAGTGCAACATTTCTTCTATAACAATGATAGAAGGACAAGCCAAAGTCTAAAAACAATATAAAGTGTAGAACACAAGAAATACAGGCATTTGATGAAGTGGAACAGCTAAAAAATGATTCATGTCCCCAAGCTCATGTAGTTGGGATAGGACTTGATTGCATTCAATTGGGTGAGGAAATTATTAAGTCATGTAAATTGGAGTCTATAAATGTACTCAACAAAGCACCAGTGGCAACAGATTAGATAAAGAATAGAAAAAAAAAACTCTATTCATGTCATTTTTTACTTAAACATCCATAGCAGCAACAACAGTAAAAAATGTTCCTCGTCATCAGATAATTGTAAACCACTTTAGAAGAATAAGAAAACCGTAAAACAAAGCCAATTCACTCACTTTAAGATGCTCAGGAATTTTGTATAATTCATCCTCCGCGTGTTTTACTTCATTCGCAACCTGATTTGCTACATCAATGTTCTTTCCCCTTTTCTTTGCCAACTCTTGTTCCACATATCTCAACCTGTTCCAAAAAATAAAAATAATAACGGAAAAAATCCTCCACTAATAAATAAATACTCATGAAACTTAAGGTTATAACCCTCATGTTAGCCCCAAGGTTATCCAAATCCGATTTTGATGATAACAATACCTTTATGCATAGTTATCATAACTGAACCGGACATTAAACCGGTGAAGATTACGGTTCACAATTCATTGGTTCAACACGTTCAACCGTTGTATAAAATTAAATGTATTTCATTAATTTATAAAGGTAAATTGCCCTATATAAAACACACGGGAAGAAATAAACAATAGGACCATCGTGGTTCAGTGGCTGGCGTGTCTCTTAGTTACCAATGTGCCCAGGGTCAAGCCTTGGCAGGCTCATTCCATTCATATTTTGAAGCAAAACATTACGTTACCATTGGTGGCCTTCAAAATTTTCAAAGCACAATCGGTTTTTAAGGCATCCAATCCAAACACTTGTATCGAACCGGAGGACCAGCCAGTTCCCGGTCCAACTGGCTGCACCTGCCGAGCCGGTCTTGTTTTGATACCTATACCTTTATTCATTTGAATTAATTTGCAAATGTTTTTTGTTAGCAATAATATTAAGTTGATTGTATGTAATAGCATGTTAAGTTTGTTGTGGTGAAGTTTGACAAGGTGCTATATTACATAAATCCCATGTATTCAATAGATATCAACCAAGCACCCATTTAAGGAAATTATGAAGCAATATGAAGCCTTGACAAGACCCGAATTAATGGGATTTGAATTTGATCACAAGACTCATTCAGCAAAGTATCTAGCAGAGACTGGGAAAGCAAATTTAAATAAATTCTGTCAGCCTTGAAGTTTTGGAGAGCATCAAGCTTAAAGAGAGGAGAAATTGCAGTGGAGTTATCTAGTTTTAAGGAAACATCTTTTAAGATCAAAGGACATGATTTTCTTCTATTCTATGATGCTATATCCTTGATGCAGTCATGATTCTCCCTTATATTTATATTCAGCAGAATTCTTGCAAATGAAGGAAAGCTTTTGGGAAAGTCAGCTACAATATATAGTGACAAGGTTTATTGAAGATTTGGTAAAGCTTCAAAGAGGAGCAAGAATTAAGGGGGCATAAAAAGGAAATTACAATATGCAATATTTAGGAGTTGAGAATTGAAGAGCATAATCTGGTTCTAGAAAAATTTGGTCCAAGTCTCCAGCAGCAGAAGGTCAGCTTTATTATATTTCAAATGTACAGATTTCACCCAAGGAAAAGAAATGCTGTCGAGAAAGATTTAGTCTTCAAATTTGTAGAGGATTCGTTCAAAAAGAGCAGATGGAAAGTCTAAGACTGACTCAAGCAATTTCGGACAGAGAGATATTCTGACAGATCTCAAATGGATAAAAGCAAAGAAAAGAAGACAAAAGGCCCTTTTTATATACCACATGCCTAGTAGAGAAGGAAATACAGAACAGCGAATCAAAATGAGTAAAACTTATCCAGCGATCTCTTGAATTCTTGTCTTTGTAATTTTTCAGTACTTCATTGGCGTATTTATTCTCTAAAAGAGATATTCGTTGTAATCAAGAGTTGTGCGTGTCTTGTACTTTCACCTTGTAAGAGAAAAGCTAGCTAACAGATAGCTAAGGTTAGGCGGGTAACTAGCAACTGTTCAAGCTAGCTGGAGTGAGTGAATCACTTTACAAGGTAGACTAGAACCTGGTAAAGCTAATGGTTATATCAAACTCTTGGGTATAGTGGAGAAAATTCTCAAAGAGCGAGCCTTGGGGAGTGAATGTGGGTTTTGGAGTTCAAAACTTTGAACCACAATAAATTTTGGTGTCGTATTCTCTTCTTTCTGTTTTTATGGTTGTTTAAATTTATATTATTTCTCTTGCACACAGCCCTTACACCTTAATAGCTTAATCCTCTTAATATTTGATTCTATATTGCATAGAGTTCTCTGGTTTAATTGGAATATCGTTTGAGTCTGCTTGTCTTCCTTTATATCTGCTCATCTCTGTGGTAGTTGTTATGTGATATGGTTTGTCTTATTTTATTATCTATTCGTCTGAAGGGTATTTATGTACTTTGGTCTACATTAATATATACACAAGTGACTAAGGGATAGAACTCCTATTTTTGGTTTTCTGGCGTTAGCAGTTTTTCTTCTTTTACTCTCTTCTTATTCTTCTTCTTCTCTTACTGTAAACTTAACTTGGCATCAGAACTCGATTCTGTTCATAGTTTTCTGGTGTCCAGAAATGTAAATCAAAACAAAAAAAAAAATCTCCAATTCTCCCATATGTTTGAATAGGGTAGCATGTTTCCCAGAAAAATTCTTAAAAAAAAAAAAATAGGGCTATTTTTTGGAAATCGTCAATTGGGCCTATTTTGGAGTAGATGAGTGCTTGGGTTACACATCCTATGGGTTCCGACTAAGCCTTGGGAATCATCCCCCAGTGATCTATTTTGGGTTTATTTTGATGCAATCAGTCTCACCTTGTTAGGAAATCCTTACTCTTGCGAAGTTGGTTTGTGTTTTGTCAGCTTTATGCAATCAGTCTCTCCTTCCACTGGTAATGGAGAGAATGAAATGAGTCGTATTGGGACTCTTGGAGATAACCTATCTCTTCAGATTAGTCTACTTAAGTTGCATGGCACCAACTATTTGATATGGTCACGTTCGTGTAGCTTGGCTATCATGGTTCGTGGCTTAGTTGGATATATCATGGGAGCTACCAAAGATCCGCTGACAGATGGTCAACATGTGAGCAATATGTGAACGCTTTTTTCATGAATTAGTTGATTAATTTGATGCAACCCACTATCAGTAGTACCTTTGCGTTTATGGATACAACATATAAAATTTGGTCTACAACAGCACAGACAGACGTACTCTTAGAGGGGCAATGACGCACAATCCTATGAATTGAGGAAGAAGATTCGTAGTTTATATCAAAAGGATAGGTCTCTTGTAGAATATTATGCTGAGTTAAGTAGTCTATGGCTGGAGTTCTTTTTAGGATTTTTGTTCTTAGGATGCAGCTACATTTTAGCAAAAGGTAAAGAAAGAGTGCGTTTATGATTTTCTTGCAGGCCTTTACATGGAGTACGATCCTATTCTGGTTTAGGTCTTAGGCCAATCTCTTTTCCTACTGTGAGAGAGGCCTATGCTTGAGCAAGCATATTGCTACGATGCATACCTTTAGTCATGATCAGTTCGTTATGCCTATTACCTCCACACCACACAAGGAGGTAAATCACCCCAATCTATGTCTGGTGGTAAGGATAGTTCGGTTGACCATGATCAGCTTAAGTGGCGATTATTGTGGGGAAGATCGACATACTAGGGAAAGATCAACATATTAGGATGGAATGTTGGAAGATGATTGGTCGCCCCACCTGGGGGCATGGTGATGGCTGGTGCAGTACTGTTTATTCCCATGCTCATATGTCAAAGGTTTCTACCAGCACTTCCACTGACACTGGTGCCCTTTCTTAGGATGAGATACAAACCCTTAGGCGTCTAATGATTCGAGTTGATACCTTGACTACCACAACTTCTTCCTCCACTTCTTCTTCCCATTTTGCTCATACCAGTATTCCTACAAATGCAGTTAATGCCTCTTCTTCCTCTCCTTGGATAATTGATTCTTAAGTGATTGATCACATGACGGGTTCTTTCAATCTTTTCAATTCTTACACTCCTTGTTCACATAAAGATGAAGAGTAGTTGACGGTTCTACTATCGGGGAAAGATTCGATTCAATGCTCTTCATCAGTCACTCTTACCTATTCTTCATGTTCCAAATTTTTTCACTAACTTGCTTTCCGTTAGTCGTTTTACTCAGTCAAATTGCTCTGTGACCTTTTTCCTATGCATTGTTGTTCAGGAATTTGGAAAGGGGAGAACGATTGCTACAACTTGGTGGTCTGTATTTTCTAGATGTCACATCTCCATCTTCCTCTTTACCTTTGTCCTTTGGTCAGCTGCTACTGGTTCGTCACTTCGTCTCTGCATCAGTGGCATCGGCGTTTGGGTTATCACGCTTTTTGAGTTCTAGAAAAGTTCTTTCCCAAATTTAGTGAAGGATTGTCATAGGAATATTTTTGTTTGTGATGCTTGTGAACTTGCCAAACATAAATGCTCTTGCTATCCTTCAGTAAATAAAAGAAGCACTCCTCCTTTTATGATGTTTCATTATGATGTGTGGGGTCTTTCTTGTTGTTTCTCTCACTGGTTATTGTTGGTTTGTTACTTTTATTGATTACTATTCCCGTGTTACTTGGGTTTATTTACTTCATGCTAAAAGTGAGGTTTTCTCATGCTTTAAAACTTTTCATAAGATAGTGACAAACCAATTTGATGCAAAAATCAAAATGGTCCCTTTAATGGTGCCTTTCGAGTATATCTTGTGGAGAATTGCATTCTTTTTCAAACGAGTTATGTGAGCAATCCTGAATACAATGGAGTTGCTTAATGCAAAAATCACCATCTTCTTGAGGTTGCTCGCTCCCTCGTGTTTACGACGCATGTTCCTAATTTTTTTGGGGTGATGCAGTCCTTACTGCTGCTTATCTTTTATTAATTGCATGCCCTCTATGTCATTCAGTTTAAGATTCCTTTAGAGCTTCTTCCCATAACCTCTGCCATTTCTTCTCTTCCTCCCAATTTCTTTGGGTGTGTTTCCTTTCTTTCTTTCACCACGAAAGAACGGCCTTATAATCGCCTACACTGTGACGCACACTAATCGGGTCTACATCATGGAACCATTTGGCATCATTGTCCCAAATCCTTATTCCCTCTCTTCCCTCTCTACCTTCTCTCTCTAAAAGATCACTGCTACAACCTATGGTACTTGGACTCTTTTAAATCTGTGAAATATCCGTGTCGGACACTCGACACTCAGAAAAGAGTATGAGATATGCATCCGATATGGCTAGTTGGAGATGCATCCAACAAGTACCTAAAAATGATTAAGTTCACTATAGAATTATGCATAAGACTTCTATTTCATGCATAAAATGTTGTATTTTAGTTTATAAACATCATTTCAGCTTAAATAAATAAGTACTTAAAAAAATATGAAATCTAGTCGTGTCCAACTTGCACCCGACACCCATACCCAAGTCTAGGTAACATAGGCCACAACAACTAACTTGATCCACCAACCCTTTCTCTCTTCGCTTCTCTTCTCACTTGCATGTCCTCTATCGTTGTCACTGCCATTGCTTTTAGTCTCATTTGCTAACCATCTTTCTTCCTCTTTCTTTACGGTGATGGAGAAATTGTGAGGGTGGCAAAGAGAACGAAATGATTGCGCTTGGCAATATATTGGTGGTGGCGAGTGCATGGCAGTGGTGATGATTTGTAGTTGGGTATATGGTGGTGGGTGGAGTTAGGTGTGTGAATTTGTCGTGGATTGTGGTGGTGAGAAGTGTGTGAACCTAATAAGCACAGATACGGACACAGGTACGGACACAGGACACGGCATTTTCAAAAAATGAGGACACGGATACGATAGGGACATGGCAAAATTTTTTTTATTTGTTAATGTATATAAATGTAAAATTCATAAATCACCAAAAACAAGATGAAAGCAACTAAATAAGGTCACAATTAAAATACAACTTAAAGGATTTGAAGAATTGGATTTGGGTGTTTTATGTTTTGGCGTTTTAAAGTTTTGAAATTTATAAATTTGACTCCATTTAATATTTTTGGTAATAACATTTCAACCTTGTCGTGTCTCAAAACATGTTGAACTAATGGACATGCGTATCCACGATGTGCCCGAGAAGTATCCACTAAAAAAAATATCAACAAAAATATTGGACACACCAATTAGCGTGTCCGACACGTCTTGGCGTGCCCGAGAAGTATGTGTTCACCAAAAAAAAATATCGACAAAAATATTGAACACTCCAATTAGTGTGTCCGACACTTGTCTCAGCGTGTCCGAGGAGTTTGTGTGTTCATCGTGTGTTCGACACAGATACAGCACCCTAAACAATGTGTCCATACTTCCTAGGTGTGAACTATGGTGGTAGCGCAGTGCATGTGGTAGGCATACAGTGATCAATTAAATCAAAGAACAATATATGATAATTTTTCCTATATTAATGTGTATATGCATACACGCTGAAATGCCTAATCTCTTTCTATATATATATCTGCTACGAATATAAAAACGAGAGTTAAAAATATCTTTATTCAACCATATCAATGCATCAAGAGTACAAAGACAAACAAAATTATGCCTTAAACAAATTATACCCTTCACAAATTCCTTGACAAACAATTATTGGCCAATTTCTGTGAACCAATATCAAAGGAACTCTAGAAAACAAAGACAATAGGAAAGCAAAAAACATGGTGCACCAAATAAATAAAAAAAATGTTGTATCCAATGCACAATGCTCTTGTTTACAGCAAGGTCCGGAAGAGATAGTAGGTAAGCAACCTTACCCCCACTTTTTTATGAAGAGGTAGATTCCCGTGACTCACACCTGCACCATAGTATTGGGACATATAGCACTCGCCATAACGTCAAGTCACAACCACTATGGTGCACCAAATAAATAAAGTTGAAAAAAGGAAGGAATTAAATCCAAGGAATGAAATAAATAATCATAAAGATAATAACTATGAAGTCATTACATGCCCCAAAGATTTATGAAGAAGGACTTGACTAGATGAACCCCAGTAATATGAGTTTAACGCTTTGGTTGAGTTTGCGATTATTTTTTAAGGGGGGTTGCTAAATATGAAAATCTTAGGCATGAGAGGAAATCATATTGTCTAGTGATTGTGAGGCCTCAATTTTTGAGTGAAGGGGACACCAAAGACCTCTACCATTCCATCCCTTGGGAAGGAGCCTAAATCGACCCCCTTCTTTCTTTTTTTCCATTTTTTTCTTAGTTTCTGTTTGAGTGTGCGACCTTGGATTATTGTTGCATATTCAGCTCCTCTTGCAACTGCTACTGCTATTTTCTTGATCTACCCAATTGGTTAAGGAAGTTTTATAATGGTATGCCTCCAAGAATCTTTGGTATCAACTTCATGATTGTATTCCAGGCTAAGCACAACATCCTTATATGAATTTTGAACTGCCAAGGTCCATATCTCTAATCAAAGCATAGTCCCATAGTCAAACCTTTCCTTTTGGTCATTTAGACCACTCCTCATTTGCACACCTACCAGTGTACTTTCACTTTCTTTTTGTTTTTTTGGATAAGTTATCAGTATACTTTCACATTACTGAGAATTTCTTTGAAGATTTATATTATCTTGTACTTTATTACTAATGAGCAAATCTTTTTAACAGCATTTCCAACTAGAGGCTATGATATTCCAAAAACAGGACAAAAAGTACCACATAACTATGACACCAAACTTTGGATTAGTCCTCAATACTCAAAGTACTTCAAAAATAGATGAAATACAAATGAACCGCCCATTCAGCAATCAGTACAGATGATGTAAACAAGATGCAACCAATGAAGACCTCTCAACACGGGAAGTAAAAGACTTGAGGGATGACGTTTAAATCCTCCTGTCCCTAACTCTACAAGTGAAGCAATTGAATATCATGGACACGTCAAGTACTTAATTAGACATTATTCGCCAATGACTCAAATCATTTTGTCAAATAATACAATAACAATTACTAAAAAATGATAATAGTAATAACAATAACAACAATTAGAAGAAGAAAAATAACACTGGCAAGAAGAATAAGAAGAAGATGATTTCTGCAATTTCTGGTGAGCAGAGTAAAGAGAATGTGTGAAATACTAAAAGCAAGTGTCAGAGTGTATAAAGAACATTCAACCTGGAAAAAACAAAAATACACAAAAAGGGCGTTAAAATACAGATCACAGAGCAAGGAAATACGTAGAACGTAAGGAATATCAAATTTGCATACATATTGGGGTCTTCGACCATGACAGCAGTTTCCTGAGCGAAGGTATCCTGCAAGACCAACTCGTCTTTCTCCCCATCCCCTTCGTTCTTGTCGCTAGCTTTCTTGGGAACCAAACCGCCACCGCCGCTGGCGCCCACTGTACCCTGCACTGTTATAGGTATCGCTGGCATTCCCGACTTCCTCTCCCTCCGTTTCTGAAGGAATTTCACCTCTTCTAACGCCAATCTGATCGGGTTTCAATTCTTAATTAAGTACTGATTCAATCACATATATGTGGATATATGGATAGAATAACATGTGAATGACCAAAAATGGTAGGAATCAGAGAAATACAAAACCCTACATTAGATGATAGAAGGGGTTGGGAGGAGAGAAGAAAGAAAAAATTCACCTCCTTTCTTCTTCGTCATCTGAGCCATTGTTTTTGAGAACTTGGTCTTCTCCTTCGTCTTCAATATTTCTTTTCCGGAAATTTTTCACCTTCATCTTTTGGTTCGGTTCGACCATCTTCGAGTTCTCTTTCCCTCTATTATCCCGTGACATGCACGAGTTGTATGAAAAGAAGGGGAGGAAAAAAAGCACGGATACGCATATTACTTATTTTAAGTTTTTTTTTTTTTTTTTGTTTATAAGTAAAAAAAAAAGGGTAAAGTTTTTTAATTTTTTTGCTTTTTCTTTTTTTTTTTGCTTTTCTCTTAGTCTTAGGGTCTACATGGTAAGATTTATTTCAAGCTTTTTTAGCTTTGTTTTTTTGTTTATAAACAAAAAAAAAGTAAAAAAGCTAAAAATATTTAACATTTTTGCTTATAATTAAGCCAAAAAATTAAAATAAAAAAAGCTAAAAAAAAAATTTCCAAACTGGCCCGAAGACCAATCCTGGTATATGGGTTTGAGAGTTGTTATTGCATTTTGGGTAGGGGTGTTGGAGTTTTTAATGGGCCAATGGTTTACTAGGCATTTAGAGGAAGAATTCTTAAACCCTATGTTCAACAATGAATTAATTGTATCTATTCTCAATTATGAATGCAGAGCGTGGGCAGCCATTGCTATTGAATATGTTACCTTGTCTTCATCATAGGCTTGGGTCGTCAATCACAACCAACATAAGGCCTCCACCATCCCCAATTACCCTTAATTTTGAAACTTCTTGTTCACTTCTCCCTTAGTCTTTCTGTTAGACTTGATTGTAGCATATGTAATGTTTAGAATATTTCAAAATTTAGCAAGTTATAATTTTATGTTAAAAAATAATGCATAGCATGAAGAAATAAATAAACAAAAGAAGTTAAAAGAAAAATAGAAGAATCAACTATCACAATTGATTTTTTATATATATACATGCTTTAATCGAGTTGCACATGCATCGCATGTGTCCTCCTCTAGTTTCAAAGAAATTTATAACTAATTTAATATTTTTAACATTAAATCATTTATCTGTACCTATCCATCTATCTATGTCTACAGTAACTACAGTATTGAACTACATATATATTACATAGTTGGTGCATGGTACGTCCTAATATTCAATTTTACTCTTTTAAAAAACTATAAAAAAAAAAAAAAAAAAAAAAGAAGAAGAAGAAAACCTAGATGGAAAATTCCCTCTTCACTCACCTCCCCGTCTCATTCTCGTAAAATGAAGTAGGAAACACATAAAAATACTAAAGGAAATAAAAAAAAAATTCATATTTAGGAAATATTTAGTACCATCAAGTAGTTTTTTTTTTTTTATGTTTCTGCTTACAATAAAAAAAATTGGTTTTATTTTAAGATATTAAAATATATATATAATTTGTGAGGTAGATAAGCATTATCTAATGAATACGATTTACACAAATGGTCTCGCATTTTCTACTTGTTATCTAGTAAATATTGTAGTGTTTGTAAATTGGGTTTATATGGATGATGAAAGGAAAATGATTGGCATCACAGCACCTGAAAAGTGTGGGAGGCTTATGAGAACACCATTTGGAGAAAGTAGTGTTTTCATCCTCAACTTTATTGAAGCCTGTAGCACAACTTTAGTTTTGTAATTGTGTTCTCGTTTCACGATTTCTAAACAACTTAAACTTAAAAAACAAGTTTAAAAGAGCTTGAATTTGATAAATAAGTTACAAAACAATATGAGTTTGGTAAAAAAAACTCTATGTTTGTTTCATGTTAAGTTTCTAACTATATGATCATATCTTTATATGGGCACATTCTTTACTTTAGTAGCTAGTGATTGTCATATCAATGTAATTCTCATCTAATCAAGAGACATTGGGATTTTTCTGCTCTTGCTGAAGAGAATGTATTTGCTAGTTAATGCAAATCCTTTCAAATGTATTTGTATGTAAACTGAGCATTTGATGGGTCAGGCCCACTTGTTGAATAGGTATGCACATTAAAAATTTCAGTAAGGTTGATTTTATTAGGTTAGGACATACATAAAAAAAATATATATATAAGAACCACAATCTATTATACAAAAGTTTTGATATTTTATTAAATTAGTGTTTTAAGAGGAGTTTTAAATTGGAAAGGGCGTAGGTTGAATAAATCTTTGTGCAGACATTATAGATATTTGTATGTATAAAAAGAGCCTAGGGCGCTAACGTTGGGTGCCTTGTCCACTTTTCCACACAGACTATTTTGTCCATGAGTTTTGTCAAAAATGCCTTAGGCTGACTGACTCTCCACAGTAACTGTTTTGTCGCTGCCTAGAAATTACATGTCCAGCCCCGGAGCTGCTTCGCTTTTTATACCTGGTTTAGTACAATTTTTTTTTTAATGTTTTTTAAGTTTATACGTTAAAAAGTTAAATTTTTTTTAACTTTTTAACTTTTTTTTGTTTTACTTTAGTTAAAAATAAAAAAAAGTTAAAAAGTTAAAAAATTTTAATTTTTTTATTTATAAACTTAAAAAAAAAAAAAACGAATAAGTTGTTCTTAACGTTTTGATGTATTAGCAGCAAGACAAACCACTTAAAAAAATAGACACATAGACCCTGGTGTTAAACTCGTTCACCAGCGTTACTTTATGGGAATATTTTGGTCCTTTCACATAATATTCTCTTTTCTCTCACGCCCAGCTCAGCCACTACCCTCTCTCTTTTTTCTTTGTTCTTTTATTTTTCTCATATTTCTTTCCTCACCTCACATCAACCAACCCCTTCTCTCTCTCTCTCTCTCTCTCTCTCTGAGAT
This sequence comes from Euryodendron excelsum, assembly GCA_033060915.1. Lineage (NCBI taxonomy): Eukaryota > Viridiplantae > Streptophyta > Magnoliopsida > Ericales > Pentaphylacaceae > Euryodendron > Euryodendron excelsum. The sequence continues at coordinate 61,320 of CM065382.1, forward strand.
CCGTTTCACTGCTTCTCTCCCTCCCCAGCAATCCCTTATTGGCCCTTCCTTTCCCCATCTCTCTTTCTCTCTTCCCCACTGGTCCCTGTCACTCCACCCATGGCGAAGACCAAAAGTTAGAGGTGGAAGTGGATGGAGAACTTCAAGGAACCTATGATTCCGAGGACACCAAGTAGAACCCAGAGTACGTTGAATTTGATTATTGATTAAGAAAATTGTGGGAGGATGAGAATTCGAAGTTTGGAGGGAAAATGCCGTGGGAGAGGGAGGAATGGGTTGTGTTTCAGGGAACCAAGAAAGGGGTGGTGATTGCTGCTAAATTGAGTCTTGATAGGTAGCTGCTTGAGTGGTTCAGTGGGGTGGCTGCAAAAATCATAGGAGACTCAGATATCTCTCTACAAAGATCTGTCCAAAACCCCCAAGAACACCACAAATCAGATTTGTGTCAAAATTAGTATCCTCTGGTTTCCTTTCAAAATACTATGTATAAAACAACAGCTAAACATGAGTGCTTACTGATATTTCATGAATCAAGTGATCAGAGTCGATGGATGCATCATCCCACCTCATCAACTCCATCATGGATCCAGAGAAAGTGTTCAAACTTTAGTTCTAAAACCAAGGTGAGAGACCAATCAAGTATTAATTAACGATAATTGATCAAGATTTGAATCACCATAGAGATGCGAAGCACTTGAAAATATAGTTTAGAATTTAGATTTTAATCACCATCGATGAAAATTATATTTGCAGAGATTGTCACATTGTATTTGCTATATATGTAGTTAAGAGTTTATCACCAATGGCCATGGAGTAGTTATTTAGGCTCAATAGCAATTTAAGTGCTACTGTAAAAGCAATTTGGCGTAATGTAAGAAAAAAACAAAAACTATTGCCAGGTATCTTTGGCTCGGCAAAATGCAACTTTCTCGTACTTTAGTCTTGAATATATATATATACACACACACTTGTAGAAGTGTTTTACTTTTGTAACTATATATCTATATAATAAAACATAGTATTTTTTAGATTTTGATGGGACATTTATCTTATATGTTACTTTTATGGATGAAATTCATTTAGTTACAATTTAACGGTTTAGATTAATCTTTCAATTTTAATTTCACCTTCAAATTCCACCCAAATCTATGTGGATCCCTCTCTATCACTGGTGACCCACTTCAAATCTTCAACCTCTCTTAAATCTCAATTCACAAGACCCCTCTCTCTCTCTCTCTTCATTTTTTAGCATCTCTCCTTCTTCCTTGGTGAAGGCATTAAATGCTTCCAACAATTTCTTCTCTCCCCTCAATTTGGTTGCAGTAGCCAAAAACCTCAAGAAAAGATTTCATCTAGTATGCTAAGACCAATTCAAGACAATGTGATTAAAGTTGTTGAGAAGATGGCTCACAATGAGTATCTGATCTCTATATGGAATCCAAGTGAAGTACTCTTCTACAATGTAAATGATCAATGAAGATTAGATGTGTGAATAGATTTCATTTAGTCTGCAATGGTCTCAGTAAAGTGAGTTTAATGAAGAATGAAAAATTGCTATCAAAGAGAGGAAATCAGAATTGAAGCATTGTGAAGCTTCACACAATTGAGGTAGATTGGCATTGAAGAAAATATCCTACAATGATAGAAGGAGCTTTGCAAATGAAGAAGAAAAGTTCAGCCTTGATCAAATGAAGCTTTGACAGTTTGAGATTTAGGAAGAAGATCAACAACCAATGATTGATTCAATCCAAAATTGAATAGACGTTAACTCTAATGAGTTAAGAAGATTTGATTGATCATCATACCCCAAAGACATACTCCTTGAAGTTCTTATACCAGTGCTTTGATAAAGCTTGATCAAAAGAAATCTGAAAGCTGAATTCTGGGCAATGAGGGGACTCATGGAAATGAGGAGTCGCCTCCTGATCACAGACGCTAAAAGCCCTGAAGACATATTGAACAATGAGGGGACTCATGGAAATAATGTGTCGCCTCTTGATCTCAAAAGCAAAATGTCTGGAGACCAAATAGACAATGAGTGGACACATTGTAATGAAGTGTCGCCTCATGGAGACAGACGCCAAGGCTTAAAGATAAGATGATCAATGAGCGGACACATTGTAATGAAGTGTCGCCTCATGGAGACAGACGCCAAGGCTTGAAGATAAGATGATCAATGAGCGGACACATGAAGATGAAGTGTTGCCTCATGAAAACAGACGCCAAGGCTTGAAGATAAGATGATCAATGAGCGGACACATGAAGATGAAGTGTCGCCTCCTGGTAGCAGAAGCAAAAGGCTTGAAGTTTAAATTATCAATGAGTGGACACCTGAAGCAGAAGTGTCGCCTCATGACAGCAGAAGCCTAATATGAAGAAGACAGATGAACAAGGAATCGCCTCATCAACATGAAAAGGGGACTCATGAACTCAGTAAACATCTTCTGGTAAATGCAGAAGCTGAAAGTGTCGACACCACAAAAAATGGAGCTGACTCCCTCTGTTATAACGGCTATTTTTCTTAACGTTATAACGGATTGGACGCACATTAATGATACCCAATCACCTTCAACGGATAGAATGAATGCAAGGGTATATATACTAGCCTCCAACTGCATTTATACACAAGAATTAAGAGGAAGAAACAACAAGAGATAAGAATCACTGATATACACTGAATATTCTTCCTGCCTTCATCTGTGAGCTTTGATTGTAAATCTACTCTTGCTAGAGAGTTTGTTTGTGAGTTGTATACTCCTATACACTTGTAATTGAGAGTTTGAGAGTTCTCTTGTGTAAAACAAAACTCTTGTAAAGTTTAAGTGGAGCTTGGACAAAACCACTTGGGAAGTGAAGAGCTCGGTGAAGAGTTCTTGTAGAGTGAGCTGAGCACTTTGTCAATCAGCAACCCATCTTGTAATAGTTGATTACATAGTGGAAAAAGGCTTCAAGGAGGTCTTGGGGTGAGGACGTAGACCACGGTTTGTGGTTGAACCTTGGTAAATCTGTGTCTCTCTTCTATTGCTCTATTTTCTTTGCTTCTTATGATAACATTGCTTTACACATAGATTAACCATTACTATATTGTTTAGATTAATCTTAATTAATCTTAACTTGTATTAATATTCGAAAAACCCAATTTACCCCCCCTCTTGGGTTGCCTATTGGACCAACACACAGAAACATTTGCCCTAATTGCCAAAATGAACACTGTACGAGTACTTTTGTCTGTGGTTGTTAATTGCAATTGGCAATTGTTTCAAATGGACGTGAAAAATGCGTTTTTACATGGAGTCTTGGAAGAAGAAGTGTACATGACTATCCCACTTGGACATTCTCAAGGTGATAAAAAACAGTTAGTGTGCAAGCTAAATAAAGCTCTATATGGACTCAAGCAATCACCTCGAGCATGGTATGCGAAACTTAGTTTGGTACTCACAAATAATGGGCTCCAAAGAAGTTTTGCTGACTCATCCTTGTTCATCAAACGAGCTGCCACTAGAACAACTATTGTTTTGGTTTATGTAGATGATATAATCATCACAGGAGATGATAGGAATGAAATAACCAAACTTAAATCTCATCTACACAACAAGTTTTGTATTAAAGACTTGGGCAAGTTGAAATATTTTTTGGGGATAGAGATTGCTCACTCGAAGAAGGGGTTATTTCTGAATCAACGAAAATATGTCTTAGATTTGCTAAAGGAGACTAGAAAATTGGGTGTGAAACCTGTTGAAACCCCCACTGATACCTATGGGAAGCATGGAATTGAAGGTGAACTCTTGACTAATATTGGTCAATATCAAAGACTTGTTGGTAGATTAATTTATTTGACCATCACCCGCCCCGACATCACCTATGCAGTAAGTCTAGTCAGTCAATTCATGCATGCTCCAAGGACGAATCATTTGAATGCAATGAATAGAATTCTTTAGTACTTGAAATCCTCACCTGGACACGGGATATGGATGCGAAGAAATGGTCATACACATATTGTTGGATATACAGATGCTGATTGGGCAGGAAGCCCGATCGATCGACGATCCACTACAGGGTATTGCACTTTTGTTGGAGGGAATTTGGTCACTTGGAAAAGTAAAAAGCAAAACGTTATTGCTTGTTCCAGTGCAGAATCAGAGTATAGAGCAATAACATCTACAACAGGTGAGATAATCTGGCTTCGTACTCTTTTAGATGATTTGGGTTTTAGATCTCCTCGACCAGTGAACATGTTCTGTGATAATCAAGCAGCAACACACATTGCATCTAACCCTGTGTTTCGTGAAAGAACAAAACACATCGAAGTTGACTGTCATTTTGTAAGAGAGAAGGTGCAAGCAAATGTTATTTGTACACCATATGTTCGTAGCACTGATCAATTGGCAGACATATTTACCAAAGGCTTGCCGTCAATAAGATTTCATGAGATCTTGTCCAAGTTGGGCTCGATCGATATCTTCGAACCAACTTGAGGGGGAGTGTTGGTGGAGAAGAAGAGAAGATCTTAGTCACCGATTATGTGGTGATTGATTACTTAACTTGCTGCTAAACTTGTGCTGGTTGCTTAATTTACTGCCCAAGTCTTGGGCTCTTGTACATATATATTTATTTGGGTGCTAAGTTGTAACTACCATGAATAAGATCTCCACTCTCCTCTTGTGGATGAAAGTCACAATGACTGAACTACGTAAATCTTTTCTTTTATTCGTTTTCTTCACTATCCGACACCTTTTGTCTTGTGATCAAGCTAAAAAAAAAGCCTTATCTAAAGTTACAACCTCAACCAAAAGTCTCTTAAACCCTCAACCATTAAGGCCTCAAACCCAAGTTCAGGACTCACAGTTGGCCATGGCCTCTGGATTATCGGGGACGCAAGTGGTCTCAGTCTCTTGCCGTGCTCTCCCCTTCCAGTCCCAGTCCTAGGTGAGGTTGTTTTGATTTTATGTATAATTTTCCGTTTCTACTCCACCCTTCCCACCAAACCCGATTTCTAAATAAGTATTTTCCTTTTACAACTGAGTTGTCATCGATAGCTGCCATTATTTACATTTTCTGTATAAATCATCAGCCAGACCTTTATGGTTGTCGATTGTTGACAGTCCAGACTTAGAAATAGTTCCTCTCTTTTACGACGCCGTTCACAATGTGGAGGGCCACAAAAAAATAAAACATGACGAAATTTGCATTTGTGTACAAAGAAATAATTTCTAAATATTTGCTGTTATGCTGTCATAACAAACTGCTATTCATACCATGGTTTTTATTTTTATTTTTACCAGTTTTTCCTTATTCTTTAACATTACATGCATTTTATCTGGAAAGAATTGATCACATTGCTTTGCTAAACAGGCTGGTTACCTGCTAGCACATTGTTTTTCATTTTTTTTTGTTTCATTCATCATAACCGGCTAAATTTGTTGTTTTTCGGGGCAGTTTTAGCCAAGATGTTGTTAGAAAAAACATGGGTGTAAACTCATTATTTTGTTGATTTTTGAGCTAATATAAATGTGGCACCCATACAGCCTTTGTGTTGGGTCATTAGTGCATTGGATTTACCTCCGAGAGGAGATGAATTTAGACTATTTACTTGCTCAAATCCATATAGGATTGAATGAGTTATTGGCTTCCAAAGTCACCCCCTTGAATATGAGTTATGTAGTTGAAAGTGAGTTATCCCACATTGATTTTTTTATGAAAAACATGTTGTGCATATATAACCAAGTTTGGAGTAAGGTTTGGACTTCAAAGAGCACCCCACTTTTGTGGAAAGGGGAGAATCTATGAAACCCATGGGTTGACCTAATACTCCACGCGCCACCACCGGTCCGGGACTGGACGTGGGTGTGGGTTCAGTTCGATCTTTATCTTTTTGGGCCAGGGTCGGAGTTAAATTAATTAATTAATTTTATTTTCTGACCGTTGACCGAACATATGTGTCTGTTGACTGGTATCGTTCCAACGAAGTAATGTGTCCCTCTGGTAAGGGGATGTTTAGTTGCTGGTACCTGTTCAAACCAGTGTTTCGAACAGGCACCTGGGCTCTAAAAAAAGGAGCAGCACTCTAGCATTTTTTTTCTAATCCGAATTTTGTTGCATACAACATATTCTTCTTCCTCTTTCCATATTTTCCTGAGAGAGTTCAAATCATTTTGTGAAGCCGCCGAGCAGTCTTTATTGAAGTGCTGCCTAAGGATTGCTGAGATCGTTTAATTCTGGGAGTCAGATGCCTATCATCCCGTGAGCACCAACTGTGGGGGACGAATATATCTTTAAGGAGAGAGTGTGCAACACTCGACTCGGTTTATTTTTTAATTTTTAAATTTTCTGTTTTATGAACGACAATTGGGTAAGTCGTTATGATTTTGTTTGTTCTTATTCTAATTTTAATTTTCTTCTAGTTAAAGTTGCTTCTAGTTGATAACTAGATACATTCCTATTATTTATCATTATTGATCTGTAATTATATACATAGCATTTAAATAGGGATTATTTTTTCAACAGACGTTTCATATGTTCAAAGGCCGATTATGATTTCAGGAACAAAACATTTGCAGCCAAGTTATTGTGGACTTCAAACTTTGTCCTTCTTGAGTAGAGGGTTGATATCGAGATCTCACTATGTGTTTTGCTTTTTTGCAACACAACTTTCCGGATTACCTTCAGTTGCAAGCCGAAGAATGGTGTGCATGAATTCCATGGCCAGCGTAAGTACCTTAGTTCATCACTTTGCTTTAAACTTACCTTTTTTTGTATGTCTAAAGCTTGTCTAAAATCATGGAACATGGATTTTTGTTGAACACGGATGGCATTACTCGTGTGTGGACTCAGATATTGACAAATTATTGCGGAACATGGCCACAGGATTTAGAACAGAACATCAAACTGTATAATAGATTCCGACACATTTTTTTGTGGGCAGTACATCTTGATTTAGCCAGAATGCAATCGGGTATACTTTTGTAATGTATTAAACATTCTTGGTTCTCCTCAGTTTTCTATTTGGAGCTCTGATGATGTTCTAACCAAAAATTTTCCATGAATTATCATGTCAAAATATGCGTTATTCTTCTCTTCCAGGTTTGAAAGTCATATGTACATATACATATTTGTTTGGATCCCTGCTTTCCTTTTTATGATTGCTAGTTCCTGTTTTGATTCTAACACCTTACATGGTTTTTCTTTTAGGATCTGGAGCTGCAAGCTAAAGTGACGACCAAGTGCTTCTTCGACGTAGAAGTAGGTGGTGAACCTGTCGGTAGGATTGTAATGGGCCTCTTTGGAGATACAGTTCCAAAAACTGTTGAGAACTTTTGCGCTTTGTGCACAGGCAAGATCTGCTTGGACAGCTTGGACAGTCCTTCCAGCTTTTAGAACCATTATTATTAAAGTAACACTAAACCTAGGTCTTTGTATCTATGGGTAAGAAAGTGTTGTAATATTCATTCCTGTGGGTAACTTCTTGTAGCATTCCCTTTAGTTATATTATTAGTAATATTGCTAAGGAAGATTAGCAGTATTGTAATTTAAAAACACATTGATGTTGCTCAACTTGCCACTACAATTGTCTATATTAATAGTAGTGTTGAAATGCTGTAGAATTTGAATTCAAACTTTATGTATATGCGATTTTAATCTCAGCATGTTTCTCTGTAGTTATAGAGATATAGAACATAACAGTTGAGATACTTATATATCAACGGATGTATGAATATTCGTACCACAAAAAGAATTGTATGGCAGTGAGTTTAATATTTCATTTTTTCATTTAAAAATAAAAAATGCAGGAGAGAAAGGATATGGTTACAAAGGATGCTCCTTCCACCGTATTATCAAAGATTTCATGATCCAAGGAGGGGACTTCACTGAAGGAGATGTGAGCTCTCTCTCTCTCTCTCTCTCTCTCTCTCTCTCTCAGATGTGTGAGGAGTGAGGATGCTATATTTGGAGGTTGGAGGGGGAAGACCTATATGCTTTTGCAAGTAGGATGTCATCTTCTTTAAAGGATTGTGTTGTTTACTGGCTGCAGGGCACTGGAGGAATCAGTATTTATGGTTCTAGTTTTGAAGATGAGAATTTCACCTGTTAGTATTCACTTTGAGCGTAAATGAGAACACTTTGATTCCTTAGTATGGGATCATTGTAAAATTCATTTCTTTGTCATTGCTGTCTTTTCTCTTCTTCAAACTGTTTCGGTTGGTGTGGTTTCTGAAGTGCTGATTTTTTAGTGTAATTGTTTGCAGTGAAGCATGTTAGACCTGGAGTGATGAGCATGGCCAATGCAGGTCCTAATACCAATGGCAGCCAATTTTTCGTTTGCACAGTAAAGGTGCAATAGCTACATCCTTTTTCTTTTCTATTATTCACTTATTGAGCTACATCCTTTTCACTTCCTAGGAACAACTTGGCTGCCTTCCATTACAGATATTAGAACTGGAATTAAAAAATCTGTTTTACTTTGTATGTCTATGGGCTCAGATCCTTTACATCTATCCAAGAGATTATTATGCCCTGACCAGTTGTCAAGTGATGAAATCAGCCTAAATGCTATCCTTTTTGGCCACATTCTTAACAGCTAAAAATAGCATCACTCTAAAATAGTATGACAAATATATTATACAAAATCTAAATAAGACATGATACAAGTCAATGCATGTTAATAAAAAAAGAATGTAAAGAGGAAATATGTAGCTTCAGACCTCTAGTTTTAATTCTACATTTGAGTCTATATAAGTTCAATATATCACCTGCAAAAGTTCGCCTAACGCATTGAGTACATACTCAATTTATCTTTTTGATAGGTAAATATATTATAAAAGAGAAAAGCACAAAAAAGGGAGTGCCATTCTTACATGAACACAAAAAACGGCCTATACCATCTATACTAAGGATTACTCACAAAACTCTACAAAATCTAAGAAATTGTTCATGGAAGGATCTACAGAATCCTTGAACCAACTATACAGTGAAGTCAAGAATCTATTTTTAATATGGAAAATAGAGGTTTCAATTCCTTTAAAAGTCCTTCTATTTCATTGCCCCAAATAATCCACATCAAAGCCAAAGGCGCCAAAAGCCAAGCCTTCTTCCTTCTTCTCCCAACTCTTGCCCGTCCAAGAGAGTAACAAATTTGAGACATGTTTGGGGAAAAGCCATTCAATACCAAACCATCCCAAAATCAAAGCCCAGACCTCAAAAGCCACACAACAGTGAATAAGAAGGTGATCAACTGACTCGCCGTCCACCTTACACATGTAACACCAATTGACATGAATATGCTGTCTTCTGATGAGATTATCAATGGTAAGTATCTTACCATGGGACGTTGTCCAAGCAAAGAAAGCCACCTTGGACGGAGCCTTAGATGCCCAGATTCCCTTCTATGGAAAAGAATTGACTTGATGACCTTGTAAGACCCAGAAACAATACTTCACTTGAAAAGCTCCTCCTCCACAACCCAACCACCTCAGAGAATTATCACCTACTCTATCAAGATGAAGACCACAAAGAATGCCCAGAAGATCCACTAACTCTTCCATTTCCCAGTCATTAAGCTCTCTTCTAAAAACAATGTCCCAAAAAGTATGACCGCTATCACTGACAAGGTAATCATCCACCACCGCATCTCTATTGCTAGCAATCCTAGCAAGATTAGGGAAGGCCACCTTCAGACATTCCTCCCTACGTCACCAATGGCTCCAAAAACGAGTTCTAATGCCATTACCTACCACAAAATTTGTCTGATTCCAAAAAGCATGCAAACACTCCATGTTTCTAATACCCTTCCACAAGGCTTTCTCATGAGAAGCAGACACTTGCAGAGTAGACCAATCTTCCCAATTGCTGTTATATTTAGAAAACACTACCCTCTTCCAAATTTTTCCCTATCACACGCGAATCTCCACAACCACTTTTCTAGAAAAGCTTGATTGAAATGAACAAGTTTGCGAATGCCCAGACCACCATCTCTAAGAGGAGAGCACACAGTATCCTAGTCAACAAGGTGATACTTGACTCCTCCCCGATACCTCTCTAAAGAAAATCTCTCTGCAACTTCTCAAGGCTCTTAGCAACTGTTACTAGAATGGTAAAAAGAGACAAAATAAGTAGGTAAACTCGAAAGGGTACTCTTGATCAACGTAAGCCTCCCTCATTTGGATAAATATTGCCTTTTTCAACGTACCAAGATTTTTTGGAATCTCTTAATGACCCCATCCCACACCGCCATGGCTTTAAAGGAAGAGCCAAGGGGCAAACCTAAATAAATAGATGGCAAGCCCTCCACCTTACATCCCAAAATGGAAGCAAGAACATTCACATTTGGCACCTCGCCTGAAGGGATCAAAGAAGACTCTCTGAGATTCACTTTCAAGCTAGACACTATCTCAAAACAAAGCAGGACACACCTCAAATATCCTAACTGTTGTACATTAGCCCCATAAAAAATCAAAGTATCATCCATTTAAAGCAAATGGGAGACTGAAAGCACTTGACCGCCCACTCTGCCCACCTTAAAGCCTTCTATGAAATTGCCCCTAACTGCTTTTTGTTGGGGACTGCGGAATTTCCCACGACCTGGCTATAGTGTATACGCATACTACCAAAAAATTTCGATCTGATTAACATAGCCTAATCTACGTGATTAGAATCGTACCTTCGAGATCTATCTGGTTTAATCTCGAAAACAAAAATCAGCACCAAGCACGAATCAGCAAGCTCGAACTCAACCTTCGGACTTCTGCTGTATTCCTCGTACACACTTTGCTCTGTAGAGAGTGGGCTCGCTGCTGCTAGGGTTTCTCTTCCTCACAAAATCGTGTATCTCTCAATTATGTGTAGAGTATATAACCCTAGTAGCTCTTAGAGCGCGTATATATAGAGGCTACAACAGGGACCATATGATTAGTATAACTAGGGCTTCCTACGCAAATAAGGACTCCTAATCCAACCAGGATTAATCCTTATTTACGTAAATTATAATTTATACCACTAACAAATTATAATTGCACTCCCTGTTATACTAGAAATTATATTTCGAGCTCCATATTATTAAATGCTTATTTATCTCCCCACGTTAAGATTACAGATACCCGTTTATTAAATTAAATTACTGACAATTAAATTTAATAGACTTATTTAATTCCTTGAGACCTTCCACTTAACTTATTTGATATGTCGGATTCATAATCCACCTGCAGGGTTTGACATAATCAAAACTTATAAGCTTTCTCAATGGGGTATCATCAATCCCTATACGGGGAGGTGGATTCCATCAATAATAAATATTCACCATACACGTAATGTTATTATCCAACTCACTGAGTTTATTGACCCTTAAAGAATCTCACTCTTCTATGAATCAAAACAATAAATACTACATGCACGTGTCTATTTATTATATTAGGATTAAGAGCATAAGCACTCATAATAATCATGAGGTATTAATTGTTTTATATAGTCAGTATAAAAACAATTACCTTAACACAGTCCTATTCAATACACACAAAGTGTACTAGTGCAAGGAGTTGGAACTATACTGTTCCTCATAATCAAGACAGACCTATTAAAACCTTGTATTAACAGTCCTACTGATGGTGTGTCCATTTCCATCTAAGACTGTGATTGATAAACTTATATTCCACAAGAACCGATGATCTGATCTTCCGTGTGTAAGTCGTACTCTACACACCAAATCATCTACTATATAGAATATAAGACACACATGCATAATCATTAAATAAATAACGCAATGTAAACATTTCTCACACAAATTCTTATTAAAATGGAATAACTAATTTATTAATAAATACTAAAGTCACTACACAAAGCATGTCTTTTAGTATAAATTCCCAACACTTTCCTCATCATGCTACTCAGGACTTCCATTCCTAAAATAAAAAGTATGGGAGAAAGCGGGTCTCCTTGATGCAAACCTCTATAAGAGTGAAAGAATCCTGCCGGGGAACCAGTGACCAAAATCGAGAATCTCATAGTAGACACACAGAAGCAAATCTAATTACTCCATGTAACCCTAAGCCCCATCTTATCTAAGACTCTCAGCAGAAAGCTCTAATTAATGTGATCAGAAGCCTTCTAAATGTCTAGCTTGCAAATCAACTCCGATCTTCTGCTTCTAAGTCTTTCTAAAAGAAGTCTCTCCTCCTCCAACCCATCAAGAGCCCTAATATCTCCAAGAACTCTAGCTTTTTGAACCCCCAAGTTACCAAATTCAACTCTATTCCACTATTTTAGATCATCTTTCAAGGGCCTTAACTTCTTTGCTAGAACTAGACTTGGAGAACCCACAACCGTGTAATTTTCCCACCATCCTTTAACTATATCTACAAAGTTCTTTACTTGAAGCCACATATTTTTTAAACTAAATGGACTTTTCCCCTTTTTGATACCGCCAAAATGGAGAAGAATAGGAAAATTATCTGGAACTGGCTTCAGGAGCAAGCTCTAAGACACCTCTAAGAAGTGATCCTCCCACTCAACTAAAACCAAGAATCTATCAATTTTAGATGAAGAAGGCACAACCTGACTATTAGATCATATAAAAGAACCACCTGTGAGAGGCAAATCCATAAGCTCAAGCTCATCAATAAAATCAGAAAAGTCTCTCATGTATCTAGACCAATGTTACCATAATACTTTACTACTCTAACGAATTACGTTTTTGGAATGCCGTTCTGAAACATGGTACTCTAGCGTTTCAGAACAGTGAATTTAGCGATCCAATGCGATCCCAAACTTTTTTCCTATTTATTTCTTTAAATGTCACCTAATGAGGAAAAAATAAAATATAATGAACCAAAATATAGGAAGAATAGTATTTGGGCATAACAATATGCAAAAAAAATAGGTCATTATACTCCTAAAATGTGTTTTTTAGATCATTAATTTGAAAACACATAGATTACATAATATTAAATGTCTAATTGTTAAAGAACATTGTCTTAGAAGTACATTAATTTAATAATGTAATTTATACAAGTCTATTCTTAGCGTACCATATTTTAAAACATGTGGCGTAGCATATTTTCGTTTTCGTTTCACGTACTTGAACGATCTAACTTCTTGATAACATAGATCTAGACAATCTAGTGCATCCCAAGGAAGCCACTCCCACCAACTCCTCTCACAATGACAAACTCCCAACCCACAAAATGACCACCCCAAATGCTCCTTACCACCCTGTCATTTATGTCTTCCATCTTTGTTTCTTGCATGCACACCACGTCCGGGCTCCAATCCTTTAATGGAGATTTAATCGTAGTTCGCTTGGCTCCTGCATTCAGCCCACGCACATTCCAACTAATAATTTTGATCTTCATGAAGAACAAGATGAGATTATTATTGGCTGCCTTCCCCACTCCCCCCTTCCCTTCCATTCCTCCCATCGTAATTAATAGTACAAATCAAATTACGAAGGTTCCTGTCTGATCTCATCTTGGCATCCCTGTTTCGCAGGGGTCCTCTCTTCACAGCACTACTCCACCATTTTTCTTCTATGGCCTCAAAGAGTTGCATCGCCTCATGTTTGAAACCCATAAAGGAAACCCCTAAGAATTTACTAAACCCATTAATACGTTTCAGCACCCAGTCTGATATCTCTGATTGTTCCAAACAATCATCCTCCATGCACCCACTTTCCGACGGCGCACCAGAAGAATCAACCACAACAATCGGTTGGCAAAAAAGGGGTTCAGCTAGCTCACACTGCACCAGCTCCCCATCACCAACACAAACCAATTCCATACCCCTACCAGAACCCGGGTCTGCAAACTCTGCATTTTCGCTGGATTGTGGACAAAGTTCAGCCGGCAACTGACTAAGAGGAGCACTGCAACTTCCCCATAGCTCTTCGCATCCCCTAACAAAAGCCGCCTGGAAATCATGATCAAATTCCTCATAATCCCCCCTGCACTGACCTGCTGCTGCCTTGCCATCACTTGGCACATACAAATCCAATGCCTCAGTAGCTGGACTCCTCCCCAAACAGCCTGACAGAGAGTTGAAGCCATCCTTTCTAAGAAGAGAAACAGGAAAAGAAGGAGAAGGCCCAGCTTGTGTCAAAGCCAGCAAGTCACGAGGATGACTGATCTCAGACATCATACCACTGAACTGGCCCAAACCTTCCAGCCGATCTGGGCCGAGAAAAGAACATAAGACCTTATGGCCTAACTCACTGCTGATGCCCAATGACCCATCAGTACTACGCCCTCTAGCATGATCCACAACCAGCCTTCAATTTATTAACTCCTTTTTCGGAGCCCAAATTTATAGACTGATCCACATTGGGCCTTTTATCTGGCCACACCGCCTGAGCAGGCCCAAAACCCTCCCATTTCCAGCCCAATCTGAAACCCCGAACCTTCGTGACTCGAATTCGACCCGACGAGTTCTCTGGAAGCCAGCTATTTTCCACAGATTTTTTGAATTCAACTTAGTGTTCTGGACCCGGTCATGTGCCCCCCTTCGTGCATCCGTGCCCTTCCTCCCTCGACGCATCTGAGCATCTGCCAATGCACGCGCCGTCCTCTTCTCCTCCGCCATCTGCAAAACCATCTTCTGAGAGACATCCATGCGAGACCAGAGACGTGCCCGAGGATCTGATTCCGACCAAATGGGGACTTCAAACACCAGCCCTCCGACCCCTAACTTTACCGACGCCGGAATCCTTCTACCCTCGCCTCTAACTATGATCCGAGCCCACCAGAAGTGGCATCGCGACCTTGTGTCTTCATCCATCTCCAGAAAACGCCCACAACTCTGCCCAATGGCCCGGAACACTGAATTGCTCCACCCATAACCCTAATCCAAGCTGAATCAGGAGTATCATCAGATCTGTAACACCCACCACAAGGCGCCCACCAATCCAAAAACAAGGATTGACCCCTGAAACTCCAATTTTGATTCAAAATCCTCGTTGCCTCAGCTTTGGAAGAGAAGAAAAATAGATAAAAAGCCCCAAAATAATCGAACACCTCCACTCCAGCCGAAGATTTCCAGGATCTCGTAGCCCACTGCCTCAGCACAGCTGCTTCTACCATCGGCTCCTCCCCTGAGCCAAGGCGACTCATCAGGCATCGATTCAGAAATTCTACCCTCTCTTCACAAGATGCAGGATCTATTTCCACATCACAACTCCCCACTAGTCAAGTCCTGATTTCCTTTTGTGGCCATCCCTGAATCTTGGCCACTTGAAGATAAGATGAGGGTATTGCTAACGTCTTCGTAGAAACCCCCCAAGGTCAAAATCTCGAAGAACCCTAGCTAAATCAACCCACTCGTTGCCAAACTCGGATTCCGGAAAACAACCTTCTCTTTCACTTTAGGCGAAGAGGCCAATAGTTCCAAGAACTTACCCCCTCGGTTCTGCTGACAAAAGATCTCCACATTCCGGCAACCCCCTCTCAGGCTACCAAGGAAACCCACCCTATCTGCATAGCGAGAAGCCTTTTCCAGCATCCCCCATACCCACCTAACTTCGGCACCAATCAGGGTAATAGATCTTTGGGAACCTATTCCTCTTTCAAGAACCACCACCCGATCGTCTGCATCAGTTGCTTTGAACACGTTGAATGTCTTCACGCCGATCTGAAGGATTCGCGTCGTACGTGCGGTCATCTTTTGATACTTGATTACACCTCTTAGTTCCCCCTACAAAAGCTTGATTATGCAAATTCTTACTTTCCAATTTCTGTCACATTTGCTTTGATTCTTTGTGAAACCTTATATTCCAGGCAAAACTGAAGGTACAACCCTCAGCTTGACACAATGTCGGCAAATGCTGAACGTGCAATGACTAGATTTGTTCAATGAATTTATATGTATACATACAATGTATTTGCTTTTTTATCAGAATGAGTTGTTATATTCATTTACTCACAGGAGTAGTGTAGAATGCAGAACATGGTGGAATGGGAAAGTTCCACGAGTACTGTCATACGATCATATGATTGTGTTGGCTTCCAGTATAAAGCGAATGGTTAAAAAGCCATATCCTCGTCCCTTTGGCAAATAGTATGTCTAGTGCTTCTTGTGGTTTTAGGTCCAATTAACACATACTTTTGATTATTTAATGGCTATCCAAGTCCACAAAAGTTCCTAATATTTGTAATCTGTACACAGTTGTTTTAGGTCAAGTCAGGTGATCTTTTGGCTTGAACCTCTGTAAATAATGTTTTTCATTTGCATTTTCTAAACGCCATGGTTTGACAATCGTCATGTTGTTTTTGGACTTGTCATCGATGGAATGGATGTTGTGCGGAAACTTGAATCCCATGAAACAAGCAGATCGGATGTCCCTCGTTTGCCTTGCAGAATTGTCAATTGTGGGGAGCTACCGCTGGATGGATGATCTGTCTGCCTATTCATCATATCTACGGCCACTGAGTACAATTTTCGGTTTGGTCCATCATCCAGTTTTTGTTCTCACCTCTTGGTCGTGCATTTTTGAGCAAATAGTCATGTATTTGGGATTATAGTTTCCATGGCTGAGAGAAATGCAACTGACACTCCAAATAATTTTGTCTATTACAAGAGTTCTCACAAATGTTAATGTTTTATTTGGCCTTGCAAAAATGTAGAATAGATTTTATAAACTTCTCTGGAGATTATGTGTAAGGGAATGTTTAAGAAAGGCATGGTTGGTGGCCCTTCTTAGATTAAGCAATTCTTTTTGCTTCGGGATTTCTTGAAGGTGTTTGGTACATTGAAGGAGCTTTCGCAACAATTTAAAGGTTATGCTGGAAATTTAAACTGAGCGCCTGAATTAAGCAAGTTTTTATGTAATTCAAGAACTTGAAAGGTAAATATTGATTATTGTACTGTCTTCTCCCACTTGTAAACTTACTGCATCTTACTGTGAGAATTAGGGAATCAATTTTGGGTTACAAAACAAGGACTGTTGCATGTGAGGGGAAACGGAAACCTATGCAAGGACTATTGTTTCAACGGCAGTGCATTGAAGAACTTGCTCCAGTTGCTGTCCTTCTTCATCTTCCCATATTTCAGATAGTGCCTCTTTGATATTGTGGATGCTACTCAAGGCATGGTCTGCTCCGGGCACCAGCGTTGAGCTCCCTACCTGCCATTACAAATTCTGGTGGTTTTAGTTTGAAACCAAATTTATGCAGTCATTAGTTTCTTGATTATATATAGTTAAGAAAAATTGTATTAGCAGAAACGGTCCCAGTCATAAATAATATGTTTTGTTTTTCTCAACGCAACATCCAGTGAGCCACAGTTGTAATGCTATATGTATTGACGTGATCTGTGAAGGGTGGCACATTTGCATACTTGAATGTCTTTTCTCCCGATCATGATGGCATATTATATTCTCTTTAAAATTTTAAGTTGATTATCGTAAATTGTAATCAACTAAAATACAAGGCCAGATTTAGTAGTTACAATGACTGTGCGAAGTCCTGCTGCTTTCCCACTTGCAATGTTTCGTGTGCTATCATCAAAGAAAATCTGACAAAAGAAGGGCATCATTTACCATAAAACAACTAAGCACTACCACTAGCTTCCAAAATGAAGGGCATCATTTACCGTTTTCTTGGGGTCAACGTTTGCAATCCGAATGGCAGCTTCAATTGCTTCCACAGAGGGTTTACAGAGAATTGGCGACTTGGGGCTGAATCTGTTACTGTCAGTATCATCAGTGGCGGTGCCCTCTAAATCACCATCCGTGGCCTTTTGGTCTTCGTCTATCTCGTGCGTGTAATCGACTGGGGGATTGAGAGTTTCAAAGCATATGACACCTTCGAAACAATCTTCCAGTTCCAACCTGTTGAGGACTTGAGCTGCATGCGCTTTGTCCGCGTTAGTAAAGATCTGAAGACCACCACCAATTAATTCACGTTACAGAATATATAGCAGAGTTGTGGTCTGAGGTACTGCAATTAAAGTTGTCAAGTCTCATCAAATTAGTAACGTATTAACATACTATTTTCCGTTGTGGAATAGAAAGTAGAAGGTTCCTTAGCACTGGATCGGGTTTCAGAGCGTCGTAGGGTAATTTACCATGAACAATTGCATGAAACTCGTCATTATCAAATTCATAACCAAGAGCCTGCAAGGTGGAGAGACTGAGACTTGTAAATTCATGGATGTAAACTGATAGTGAATGCTGTTACTGTTACAATGTGTTGAGGGGAAGAAAATGAATAGAACAATTTTTCTTAAAAAATCTGCAAAAATAATAATAATTTTTTTTTTCACCTTTAGACCAGCCATTGTCGTCCCGTATTCCCTGTACAAGTCCAAGCACATCCTGGGGACTTCACTTTCGTCAATATGCAAGTGTCGCAACATGAACTCTGCCATAAATGTAATAATATAATAATATTCATACCCACATTGATCAACAACACATCACCACCACCACCATCATACATCATGGTAAATTGATAATCAATGTATATATTCATACCTTCTATCTTCTTGCGACAAGCCAAGTTGAGACCTGAGCTTACAGGGTACAAAGTATCATCCATATCTGAGAAAGAAGAAGTTGAGAACCCAGAATCAGGGAATACTTCTTTTTTTCTTTTCTTTATTAACATAAAATTCTCAACCAGAGGAGGAATATTTCCAATAAATCCCTAACGATTCTTGCCACTTGTACTATATATATAGCCCAGTGGTGTCAGTACTGAAGGCGAGATTCATGGGCTGAAATTCTTGCAATATGATCTCGACATCTACCCTCACAGCATTACATAAAGAAAGGAAAAAGCTGCAATATTACATTGAGTTTCCTAATTAATCTATTAAATTTCTGTCTCGTTGATTTTAATTAATAATTTCAAGTGCAAGATTCTGGAGAAGTGAAAAATACTGCAGTTGTTTTTGTTCTTTCCTAAAGAGGGAAGTGCTGTAACTTGCTTGTCCGGCCATGCACTTAAAAACATAAAAGGAAGGACTGAGTTAAATCACCTATATATTTATTAGGACGTACCAAAGAGCAAACATTCATACTTGGCGACACTGGACTTTCCATCAACACCCATCTTCAAGAGTAAACCTGTACAAAGTTATTCACTTTTCAGGTTTCCATGTCTTAACATATTAAGACGATTGCGACAATAGCAACTTTTTAAGCAAGAAACAAGAAACTTGGAAATTAAGGAGAGAGGGGGAACGATAAGAGAACAGCAATCATATGAGAGAGAGAGAGAGAGAGAGAGAGAGAGAGAGAGAGAGAGAGAGAGTCCTAAAACTAAGATGGTAACTGGAAGGGAAAGAAATTAAGGCCACAGGCCAAACGTTCATAGCTTCCAATCTGTGGAGCTAACTGGAGATCGAGGATATCCTTGCATGCGGCATGCGCGCATCACTCGATTATTTTTTATACTTAAACAAGGACAACTTAATAAATGTGAATTTTATTTTCACATTATGATGGAAACAATGGGAGTCTCTTAATCAGATCCGCAAAAACTTGGATTAAAAACATTAATACAAAACTTTGATTAGAATAATAAAATAGACTGCAAAAACAAGAAACATGGGGGGAAAAAAATTTACCTCGTAGAAGGCTCCAAACAGCTCTGATGCACGATCCAGCAGTGTGGCTTGGATGGTCTATTTATATATGAATGAACTCAAAGAGGTGGTGGTGCGTGATGGGAACCTACCCAGTTGAGGAATAAGGGAGGGTGACGCTTTGCTGCGCGCTTTCTGATCAGCAGCAGGTGGTGGCGGTGATAGTGGTGATGGTGGCGGCAGTGGCCAGCATAATGGATCTTTTCCTTTTGACGAATATTTCTCCTGCTTTCTGTTACCGGTCGTTTTCCAACGATTGCAATTCGCAAGTGCTCCACTGCATGTCCCCGTCCCCCTTCCCTTTTCTATTTCCCAACTCTCTCACACCACCCCAACACAACATACAACCAGAAATGTGATTGATTCAATTGAAGAATTCTCAGTGATCGATCCAATGCACGTTGGCCACCTAGCTCTTTATAATTATACTTTCTTATTAATTTATTGACAAATTGACGATAAGGACGCCATGGCATAGCACGATGCGCGTGAGAACTGAGAAGCTAATCAATCTGTCAAAATATAAAGTTGGTTACGTCTCGCATTGTTCTAAATTCTCAGAATCCTTGGAGGCGTTGCATTTGTAGACGAGACTAGCTAGTTGCTCAAGATTGCAGTTTTTAATTTCTTAGACGAATATTTTTTGTACTATTTGGTAGAAGGATGAGTTTTAAGATGATCGAGGATATATTCTTTTCTCCAAAGGAATATATATATATATATATGTATGTATGTATATGTATATGTATATGGTTTAAATGTATCCTCTTTACTCTACGATTGGAATATAGATTTTTATTTTATTTTGATTGAAAAGTTAACATGTTAACTAAATAAAAATGAAGATATCGAATGAGGTGACTTAAAACTTACTTCAAAATATAATTTTGTGACAATAAACTTTAATATAAAATAATATAATTTTGATAGCACATCTAATATAACCTCATGTAGTTCATTGATTGATGGAATAAAAAGATCCAATTCCATTGAGGATAATATTATTCATCAAATTGCCAAGTTGGCAAGCCTATGTTTATATCTACGACGGGCTGGCTTGTTAATTCAATGAAATGTTACGATGATTGAAAAAAGATAATATATAAATTACTCAGTGCTGTTGGAGTACTACGTCGCCTTTCCTCATTTTCTCACAAATCACAATATCGTGGATTCATCTCTTATTAGGTAGGTTCGGACATCCTCCTCCTCTAACAATATAGTAGACTCTCCTTCTAGGGAGTACTTGAGACTCATCACAGAGTGAGAGGAGGAAGAGGAGTGGCGTGGTACTCCAAGTCGCAAAAATAATTATTTGATGATATCATTCTCCTGATAAGGTGTCATGCTATTATATTAGTGGAAACTAAAATTGAAGGTGAGTGCACAAAAATAAATTTTAGTTATAAAAATATTATTGTCACATCATTCTAATAATTTTTTTTAACTTATAAATTTGTGAAAGAATGGCAATTTCCTTATAAGAAAGACATGAATATGTTGCCCATGTTAAGAAATAAATAATTAAATTGTCTCTCTCTCTAAAAGTTTAAGTTTTTTAGATGAGTTGGTAGTTTATAATTCAACGGGATATTAGAGCCAAGTTACACCATATGTTCTAATCTTGAGGGGGCATATTAAAAAAATAAATAATTAAATTATTTCCTCTCTAAAAATTTAAATTTTTAGATGAATAAATTTTTAGATGAACTTATGGTCAACAATTTAATAGGCCATTGGGGCTCTCATGTGCTATTAGCAAATGCAATGATCCCACAGGTGCACCAGACAACCTTGTCATAAGATGATGGTAAATCGCATTCTAGCGGGTGTGGCATGCATTGAATTATTTATCTTTCTTCCTAGTTAGATTTCAGTTAAATTTTGAATCAAGCCGTCAAATCTCGTCAATATATGTCTAGCTAGGTGATCTCACTTCGAGTTC
This sequence comes from Euryodendron excelsum, assembly GCA_033060915.1. Lineage (NCBI taxonomy): Eukaryota > Viridiplantae > Streptophyta > Magnoliopsida > Ericales > Pentaphylacaceae > Euryodendron > Euryodendron excelsum. The sequence continues at coordinate 82,825 of CM065382.1, forward strand.
ATGAAAAGCTCACATGTATTTGTGTTTGCACTGCTTGGCCTAATTGAAACAATTAGGAAGTACAAGGGCCAAAGGTGTTGTAGTTGCTTCTCCTAATTGAAAAAATTAAGACGTATAGGAACCAAGGTGTTGTAATTGAAACTACATGAATCAAAATAAAATTTATCCCAAACTGCAAAGTTGCAAGATGTGATTTACCCAAAAAAAAAATGATAATGTCGTCCTTCTATTCATTAATTTCGTAGCATACCAAATGAATGCTTTGAAATTATATGGAAATTTTATTTTATTTTTATTTGGTCGTTTCTCGTTTTAAGTAATATTATGCTTAATTATCATCGTAATATTGAATTATGAATTAGATATTAATTTTTATTTGTTTATGTATATTATATGTTTATTGGTTCTTTGATTTAAACAGTTATCAAATGAATGTATGTGCATAAACCTTGACAAAAGAACGGTACGTAATACATACGGGTTTAATATAATTTTTTTTTTTAAAAAATACGAGAACGTAAAAAATATGAATATATAATTATTCGAATATCATACAAAACTTAGTTAAAAATTCGGGACAAAAAATACGATAACATTTATAAGTAATTTCTTCTTATATATGTTAGTAAGTAATATTTTTTTCTCATATAAATCAACTGTTTAAAACATATTATTAACAACCAGCTAAATTAAGGTGGTAGATAAATTTTTATTTTTATTATTTTAATACTTGATATAAGAATGAGTTAATTTATTAATTATTAATTATTAATTTAATATTTTGAGTATTAATAAAAAGTTAAGTATGTTGAATTAATTAAATATATTAAATATTAGAAAAATATCACAAATATATGTTACATGATACTAAGAAAGATACACAAATCATGAGTTACACAATTTTTTTTTATAATTTATAAAGTCAAATAAGTTCAATGATCAATAATTGTGCTATTATAATTATATGGTAGGTATAGAATTAATAATATGCTAAAATGATATTAACTTATATCTAATTCTAATAGCGTTTTTGAATAAAAATATAAATGTGTCCTATACAGCTCAACTCAACAAAATAAGTATTTCTTATTAGGTTTCAGATCTGGATAACAAACGAAAGTTTTATTCATTTATACAATTATACGTTAATACATGTATGATATGTGAATAATGCAAATATCTACTAACTAGGGTCAAAATAATTAAGTAGATATAATCACATGAGACATACGATTTTTTACGTAAAAAAACTTTGCGAAAGAAATTATGGAAATCAATGCACTATACAAAATCGACTACAAGTACACTACTTACAAACAAACCCAACTCTAACTGAATTTTTGGGTGTCATGTGTCAAATTCACAAACCTGTACGTGTGCTTCTCCAAAGAAATAAGATTGTCGCAATTATAACACACTAAAAAAATTACTCATAAAGAACCTTATTTGAACATTTTTTTTTCTCTACAACCTCTAAGTACATCTCAATTGTGTGTACATATATATATATATATATATGTATGTATGAGTCATATTGGTTGCAATAATTAACCAATAAGATGTTTTAACTGTTAGAATTTTCCAAGTGCTCCTCAAGCAAGACTTGAGACAAGCGAACACCAATAAATTTTTTATTATGAAACTGTAGCATGTCTCGCTTGAGTGACCTTGGTGACCTATCTTACTCGAGTGAATATCTGGTTGGGTGTGTGTTTTATATTCTGTAGGCTCACATAATGTGGATGTACACGATATTTGGGTCAAGGTAGGCAATCCGATACATGTAGGATTTTTTTAATTATATAAGGGTTAGAATTCATAGGTTTGCCTATAAATAAAAAATTAGTGAGAATTCTAATGTTGACTTGGTGTGCCCGAATGAGGTGTTTGTCCGGTAGAGTTCAAGGAGTCTTGTTGAGAGATAAGAGGAAGAGATTGAAAAATACAAAAGAGCATAATAGCAGACGCGCATGGTTACGAGGCTCGTGATACTGAAAGAATGGAAAAGCGAATGGTTTCAGGGCTCAAATACTTTTAAACAGCCAAGACTTCAGTATTATATCAGTTATAGGTATTTTGTGATTACGTGAGACCTATAATAACTATTAACAGTGAATTGTTCTTTTACGGATGTATGTAGTTTGTACCGAATCACATTAATTTATGTATTTTTTTTTTTTTTAAACGAGTGTATGGTAGTGAATATGCTTTTGTGTATGTTTGCATGTAAAATTAAAATCCCTATAAAGTGATTTTTTTTTTTTCGTTGTATAAATAAAAATTGTTACGTGCATTGGAGAAGAGAAAAAGAAGAGAATAAAAAAAAATCGGTGGAAGGAGCAGCGTGGTCGAAAACGGTGAGAGAACGGACAAAGGCTACGGCGGACGGAAGGGATGCACTCCGGATTGTGAAGTTTCTCTTGGTTATGGCGGCACCGATGACGAGGCAAAGGCTAAGTTGAGTTCGTTTGTCTTGTTCTTATGCACAGTCAACGAGAAGAAAGTAAGGGATATGATCTTTATAAGGCTGATTTTCTTGACACGCCTGTTTTTTTTAATCCTTTATTCTTAGCTTGAATGCCGATTCAAGTTAATACAGTGTCTCAGATTGAACGTTAATTTAAAAAATATTTTCATTAAAAATATTTTTTAAAATGATATTTTTTAATGTATTTATCACAAACGAATAACAAGTAAAAGAGGTTTTTTATAAAGTGCATATATGATTTTTTTTAAAAAGAATGTTTTTGAAAAAACATTTTTGGTCTTAACAAAATGTGTTTTTTATCATAAAAAAGTACTTTTTAAAAAAGCATTTCTTATTGGAATTCCAAACAATTAAAAACTCTCGTTTTTACTCAAATTAAAAACCCTCTGTCTCTCACACACTCCTGATCTCACTTTCTCTCCCACGCTCTCTCTAACTCTCTTCCTCTTGATCTCATTCTCTCTCTCTCACCCTTTCTTAGTTGGCTCTCTCACTTTTGCAGATCACTGTCGATCTTTTATTTACTTTCATTGTCAGGAGTTAGAATTAGGGCTTGGAAGAGGTGAGTTTGTTAAACTTTATCTAGTTGATTTTTATCACCAACCTTCTGTATATTTTGTGGCAATCAATGAAGTGATTTCGTTTTTACCTATATATAAAAAGAGTGTTGCAGCTTTGTATATGCTATGAATTTGTGAAGTGCAACATTTGTTTACTATGAGAAAAAGTGTCTCGGTATGATTTGTGTGTTCTCAAAGTTTTCATGTTCTTCATGTAAAGTTTTACTTACTATGGATATGATATTAATCTCTTGTTTTCCTAGAAATTATTTTAACCATGATCCCAATTGGTATGAAGCACATTAAGGATTCTTGTGTCAGGTTATGGAATATAGAATTAGGATGAGATTTCTGGCTTTGGAGATACCAAAATGAGATAGCTATATACGTTCACTTTAAAGCTTTTTATTCTTGGGGCTAGGCTTTAAGCTTGATGTCTTAACTCCACTCTCTACAATAACCTATTACCTCCTTCAGAAAATTATCTCTTTGCATTGGCATTGGCATTGACAATCATATTGCTGCATCTAAAGCTTGTTTAAGTCTTTAAGGCTATTTTCAGAGATCAAAACATCATAGAAATTGCACTAGAAAGGAGAAACTTCCATACCTACCTATTTTTTGTAGGGATGTTACTTCCTAAGTAATTGGCCAGACACTCTACAGAGAGGATTGGGTATCAAACAATATCCCAAGTAAAATTTATTCCCATACATGGCCATACTGATGTAATGGATCCATGCCATTATGTGAATTGTGATAAATAGTACAAAATTGATTTCTTTTTAATAATTTTTCATATGTGCCCCCTTTAATAATTGAAGGCATAAGTTGTTTAAATAGTACAAAATTGATTTTTTTTAATAATTTGGAAAATAAAAAATATTGATATCAGCTTTTCCTCGCTTATAATTTGTATATAAGTGATAAATAGAGTAAGAAATGGGATTATTATTTGTTTGTAATACATGTGTTTAATGGTAGGCACAACTAAATAATGATGACAATGGTAATGTTTTACTGGAGAGGAAAGATAGTAAAGATCGCCAAGAAGGCATAGCCTATGATATAGAGACTAGCGGCTGCTATAATGTAGAATTGGGAACCTCACTTGTTGGATTACGAGAAATGATCATGCTTATGATGGCTAGGTATGGTGAACATGTGAATATAAACTTCATATGTAAATATCCTTATCAACGAATTGGAGAAGTCTTGGTATATAAGAAGTTATCGGTCAATGACGATATGATATTACAAACTGTCTTGAATCTCCCTTCGAGATATAGTGACCTGCATTATATTAAAATATACGTTGTGAATGAGGGGAGCACAATGACCACCAATATCAGTCGTGCAGATGTGAATTGGGGAGATGTCCAGTCTTATGGTGAACTTTTGTCGCGGGAGGGTGATGTATTAGCGTTGGGAACATTTACTGGAATACTTACACTTAGGCAGAGTAGTCAAAGTGCACATGGTACGGAGGTGTCAGGGTAACGAATGTCTAACCTTTTCAGCCCAAATGAGGATTACTCGGAAGGTCAGAGTAATTTTCAACAATTTTAAGATTTTCACAATCCAGCTACACCTCACCCAGAATATGCTTCGGGCCAATGAGAGTGTGAAAAGGTGGAGATCCCAGTACAAGTATGGATCTTGTGGAATGGCTCGGTGGCTTAGATGAGATAGAGAGACAGGTAAATGAAGATGGTGATGTTCAATCCATTGAATCAGACGAAGACAAAGATGTTGATGTTTTGATGAGAAATGAAGGAAACATTTGTTGGGAATTTATACTAAAAGACATATTTTGTGTAATGGCTTTAGTATTTATTAATAAATTAGTTATTCCATTTTAATGAGAATCTGTGTGAGAAATATTTGCATTGCGTTATTTATTTAATGATTATGCATGTGTGTCTCTTATTCTATATAGTAGACGATTTGGTGTGTACAGTACTACTTACACACGGAAGATCAGATCATCGGTTCTTGTGGAATATAAGTTTATCGATCACAGTCTTAGATGGAAATGGACACACCATCAGTAGGACTGTTAATACAAGATTTTAATAAGTCTGTCTTGACTATGGGGAACAGTATAGTTCCAACTCCTTGCACTAGTACACTTTGTGTGTATTGAATAGGACTGTGTTAAGGTAATTGTTTTTATACTGACTATATAAAACAATTAATACTTCATGATTATTATGAGTGCTTATGCTCTTAATCCTAATATAATAAATAGACACGTGCATGTAGTATTTATTGTTTTGATTCACAGAAGAGTGAGATTCTTTGTGGATCAATAAACTCAGTGAGATGGACAATAACATTACGTGTATGGTGAATATTTATTATTGATGGAATCCACGTCCCCGTATAGGGATTGATGATACCCCCTTGAAGAAGCTTATAAGTTTTGATTATGTCAAACCCTGCAGGTGGATTATGAATCCGACATATCAAATAAGTTAAGTGGAAGGTCTCAAGGAATTAAATAAGTCTATTAAATTTAATTGTCAGTAATTTAATTTAATAGACGGGTATCTGTAATCTTAACGTGGGGAGATAAATAGGCATTTAATAATATGGAGCTCGAAATATAATTTCTAGTATAACAGGGAGTGCAATTATAATTCGTTAGTGGTATAAATTATAATTTATGTAAATAAGGATTAATCTTGGTTGGATTAAGAGTCTTTATTTGCGTAGGAAGCCCTAGTTATACTAATCCTATGGTCCCTATTGTAGTCTCTATATATTCGCTCTCTAAGAGCTGCTAGGGTTACACACTCTGCACATAATTGAGAGATACACGATTTTGTGAGGAAGAGAAACCCTAGCAGCGGGGAGCCCACTCTCTATAGAGCAAGGCGTGTACGAGGAATACAGCAGAAGTCCGAAGGTTGAGTTCGAGCTTGCTGATTCATGCTTAGTGCTGATTGTTGTTATTCGGGATCAAACCATAGAGATCTCAAAGGTACAATTCTAATCACGTAGATTAAGCAATGCTAATCAGATTGAAAGTTTTGGAAGTATATGTATACACTATAGCCAGGTAGTGAAAAATTTCGCAGTCCCCAATAACATTGACTCTGATGACAATGGACACGAACAAGTGAACATTGAAGACTTGAATGAGACTCTCGTGCTCTTTTTTATGAACTTGGATGGGATAGACGACAGTATAACTGGTCGAAATTTATATGATTGTGGTTCGACATGATCAGATGCAAATCCGGAGTTTGCAAAAGGGATGGTTTTCAAAAATAAGAATATAGTGATTAGTGCATGTAAATGGTATCATGTGAAGAAAAACAAACATTATTATGCTATAGATATAAACAAAAAAGTATGGAGTACTAGGTGCACTCACGATTGCTCCTGAAAACTGCATGCGTGTTTGAAGAAGAATTATATTTTCTCTGAGATCATGCAATACCTAGGGCCGCATACCTATTTACGTAGGATGGATAGTTTGGATCAATCTGAATTCGACATTCATTGCATGCATGAATATATCCCAAGTTGCGGTAAGTTTTGAGTTTTCAATTTAAACTGAGACATATAAATTAATGTATTCATGCCCTTCCTTTGTAAAGTTTAAGTATTCTTTTGGATCTTGTGGTGTATAGGAAGACCCTGGTTGGAAGATAATATCCATAGTGAAGAATGTAGCAAATAATGCTGGTTTCACAATGTCCTATAAGAAAGCATGGCTTAGAAGAATAAAGGCCATTGCAACGATATTTGGTGATTGAGATGAGTCATACGAAAAGATTCCAAGGTACATGAGAACCTTGGAGTTTAGGAACCTGGGCACAATTGTGATTTCAGAAAACGTGACATTGGATGAATGGGAGAAGTTGCTCTAGATAGAATATTTTGGGCATTTCAGCCATGCATTGAAGGCTTTAAGCATTGTCTTCTAGTGATAGGTATCGACGGTACCCATCTTTACGAAAAACACACAGGAGTTATACCAATTGCTATGGCTAAAATAGTGAGAAAAAACATCTTTCCCTTAGGTTTCGCCCTAGTTAAATCAGAAAACTATCATGATTAGGCATGGTTTATCTACAATGTCGGCATGTTATTGTGCCAGGGCAAGAAGGGATCACTTTGATTTCTGATCAACATGCCACCATATTGAGTGCTGTCAAACGTGTGTAAGCACCCCATTTTTGCCCGCTAGGCAATCTCTGGCTTGACCAGGCTCACTTTTACACATCCCATACATATTCAGACTCTAACCCACCTTCCAAACTCCAATTTAGTCCACCGATCGCTTCCCGGGCCAGTAGGGCCCACTTGAAGCTAAATGATCATTTTGCCCCTAGGCATCCAATTGCCTCTGGGAACCACCCCGGCTCAGAGTATCAAATCGTTAACCTCCCAAGAATGCTTCTTATAGTATTCCCGACCTTCCATTATCTTTCCGGATCATTCCGAGTCAATTCCGGTAAACTCGGTGCAAAACTGACCATTTTGCCCCTAGTGGGTCGGTGGTCTTTCCAACCACACCGACTCTGGGTATCAAACCGGCACTCCCTTGGAGCACTCTAGATAGTGTTTCTAACCGTCAAGTCTGCTCATGGATTATTCCGAATCCATTCTGGTGGTTTTTCGGTCTAGTTGACCGTTTTACCCCTAATAGCCCGGTCGACAAATTCGACCTTGTTTTTCAAGTTCGTTACCCTTGGGACACTATTTTAAGAGTTTTTACCTATTTTTGACCTTCCGGACCATTCCCAGCCTTCCAGAACATTCCCGAACCTTCCGGAGTCACTCCTAGTAGAGCCAGGCTAAAAAATACATGGTAGTCACTAGGACAGGCGCCCAAGTCTTCTGCCGGGCGTATCAAGGGTCGAAAATATGTTTCTTGCCGCCTTAAAATGTTTCCTAAGTGGCTGGCACCACTAGTAGTGTTGCCAAGCCAAAAAATGGCCTGGCGCCACTCCTAGTGGCGCTAGTGGATTTTTAAGCCTAGCGCCACTGCAACAGGGGCCAGATCACTCTTTGGTCTATAAATACAGAGCCTCTTCCCTACATGAAAAAGTTCGGCAATCTAACTCTAGAAACTTTCTCTCTCAATATACAGCCCTTGAACTCTCTCCAAACCCTAGTTTTCTTAGGTTTCCTCAAATCCTAGCCCCCATAGACTTTAACCCTAGTATATATACACTCAATATGCGCTTATACGAGCCTCCAAGCCGACCATTGAAGACTCAAGGTGCTGCAATCTCAAAGTTCTCAGAGATCAAAAATGAAGTAAAGCAAGCAAATCAAAGAAGACACAAGGTTTGTTTTCTATTTACGTTTACGCAATTCCCCCTTGTCTCTTTTCTTTCCTAACCCACTTGGATTTTCTTCTATTTTAATCATCTATCTTCTTCCCCTCTTTCTTGCATGCTTGAAACAAAGGAATCCTCGATTCATGTGTAGAAAAAATGGTTAAAAGTCACCGTGTCGGGGGCTTTCTTCTAATTTAATCTTAGACCACGTGGGTTCGGCCCCCTTGATTATGTGGTGAAGCCTGAACCTTGTATATTCACGACCCTACTTGGATTGTGCATCTCATGCTCATACATCTCTTCAAAGTCGTTTTCGAAACTTGCATCAAAAATCTTTTTCAAAACTTGTATTAAATCTTCTTTCTCCAAACTTGTTTTCAGAAGCACAATCCGAAGATGATTCTAGCTGTTCCATGGTTAGGGTTGTTTTAAGAAAGTGTTACATAAGTTTTAGGTGTAAATGCTAAAATTATTTTTATTAAAACCACAATCTTAAGGTGATTCTAGCCATTTTATGGTTACGGTCGCTTTAGGAAAGTGTTATATTTAAGGAGATCAATATGGTCTATATTTTCAAATCTTTGTTGTTTTTAAAACCACAATCCTAAAATAGTTCTAATTTTCCTATGGTTAGAGTCATTTTTAGGAAAGTGAGATATTTTTAAAGACTTGTAAAAGTCTATATTCCATTCTTTTTCCAAATCGGCTTTGCAAATCTCTTTCCAAACTTATTTTTTCAACCTATTGTATAAAAACTCTTTTAAAAAATCTCTTTCCTAAAAACTTTATTTCCAAAAGTTTTACTTTCTAAATCCTCTTTTCAAAACTCTTTTTCAAAAAGCTCTCTTCACAATTCTACTTTCTAAAAACACTCTTCAAGTCTCCTTCTTAGAAACTCCCTTCAAAACATTTCCTTTCCAAAATCTCTTTTTTTTGAAGCACAAGTCAAGCCCTAGAGCTAATGATTAGGAAACCTTAATTTTCACTTTCCTTTTCTACATCCAATTATAGTTTTTCAAAATTCTATTTTCTACATCAAACTCTTAGGTTTCCTCAACCTCTTTTCATGTCAAATCATATTTTTTAAATTTAAGTTTTTCAAATCTCATCCTTTTCAATTCCATGTCGAATCTAGTCTTCCAACTTAGGAAACCAAATCCAATCCTCCGTTTTTTAAAACAAAATCAAATCATCTCTTTTTAGAAATAGAAATAAAGTCTTTCTTAATTCAATCCTTTTCTAATTCTAAACTTTTCTAATTTCAAACCTTTCCAAATTTCAAACTTTTCAATCTTTCTAAATTTAAAAATTTCTTAATTTCTAAACTTTCTAAATCTTTCTTAAATCAAACTTTTCAAATTCCAAATCTTTCTTAGATTGAAATATTTCCAAAACCAAAACTTTTCTAATGTGGCACTTTCCTAAAATGGAACTTTCCTAAGTTCAAACCTTCCTAATTCTAAAGCTTTCCAAAGTCCAATCTTTCCTAAACCATAACTTTCCAAATTATTCCAAGTCAAAATTTTCAAATCAAATCAATTCTCTTTTTCAAATCAAACTCCTTTTTCAAATCAAATTCTTTTTCTAATCAAATCCTTTCAAACTTTTCGAAACCTAAAAGTGACTATTTTCAATCGAACTTTTGTTCGAACTACGATTGACCTGATTTTGCAAGTCCAAAATCTATTTTCAAATCTCTATTTCCAATTTCTAAAACTTTCTTTCAAAAATCAAATCTATCTTTTTAAATCCATTTTAAAATCAAATCAAATCTTCGCAAATCTATTTTCAAAATCAAATCATATTCTTGCACTTGCATATCATGCATTATGTCAAACTTTTTTTTAAATTCTTTTCTAAAGTGGATAGTTTTGGATAATTGTTAATCAAAGATTCTAAATGAGTGAACCTATGGTGAATAGACATGTAGGCACCGCAAGGGCAGGGCAGGGTAGGGTGATGGCTTAGTGCGTCTTCCTTACACGTAACTAACCTTCGAACCTAGATCACTGTTTTCAAAGTCCAAAATGGAGTTATTTTCAAAAAGGGCTTACATTTTTTCAAAGGTTACCAAACAACCTATTTTGAAGAAGTTTTCTAAATCTTTTCAAAAACCCTAAGTGTAATATTTGGATTGTGCTTAGTTTTAGGTGACCTAACTCACCTTAATCAAGTTAGGTGACAACTCGAAATCTTTTCTAAAAGGCCTTATTCAAAATCAATTTCAAATTCAAACCTAGTCGTACTTGTCCTTTTAAGAGGATGAGTTCTAACAAGAAAACACTGTGTTTTTTCTCACTTAACTTTTTCGAGTGCGAAAAATCGGGGGGCGACAGCTGGCGACTCCACTGGGAACGCTTAGAGGGTTAGGCCAATGTCATGTCGATACACCCTCACCCATTTGGAGTCTTTGATTAATTTATCCAATTCTATCTATTTCAAAACTTTCAAAATCAAGTTTTTCCACGTTGTTTTCAAAAACATATCATTACTTGCTTTCAATTACATTCAATTATTCAATCTTTCATTAAGTTTGTCTTTCAAGGTACTAACTTTTGCATATTTTTTTGTAGGTGAACCTTTGTTCATATTTGTTTCATGTTATATTAACTGCCATGTATGAATGAATGGAATGGACAGGATGGATGGGAGTTATTGGACTCTTTCCTCTAATTTTTAAAAATCACACACACACTGCATGTACACTGGTATTCTGCATATTTGCATTCTCTACCCTAATATGTGCCTTCTAGTTAGAAGGGAGAATGGTATATTGGTTGTGGGCAATATGTTGTGTTAGTTTATTTGCTTATAGCCTCTTTATGGTTCTCTTGCTCAGATCACCAACCAATAATAGCACCACTTCACGGAGTGGACCTAAGTTTGAGGATCTAGGAACCGAGTCTTCTTAGGACGCATTAGTAAACCCTCAACCTCATGCTCATATAGACACCATGCATAGCCGAACCTCTGTCAGATTTAAGACACGAACGCCATTTTTAAAACTATGGAGGAAAGGGCGACTTGCTTTTACTTTCCTCTATATTTGTTTATTTCTATTATCATAATGACTATATTCTTATTGTTATAATGCTTGTCTAACTGCTCATGCATGCATATTTACTTCAATTGCATTCTTTCTCCTTATACATTTTGCATCCATATTCATGCATACAATATTTCATCTCAAAACAAGAGTTCCGAAGTAACTTAAGTCACTGCATTCCCATGCATATGATCAACCCATCGAGAGTGACACCAAAGTTACTCTCCCTTACATTAAACCTACCCAAACCCTAAGGGTTCCCATATAACCCTAAGGATTCAATGCATGCATTTCAAGTCATTCCATAAGAGGGGCCCTAACCCCTCTATGCTCACGGAGATAGAATTGCCAAGAAGACAAGGGGCAATCAAACATGGTCTCTCAACGAGCCCCCTCAACATCAAGTTCAAAGAAGATAAATCTGAAGACTCAAGAGTAGTTTAGGATCCCCAAATGCAAGAATAGATAGGTGGAAGTCCCAAGGAAGTTGTTTCCTCTCCCCCTATTAAAATGTATTTCGATTGTATTTAAATTCCAAAGTTCAAAGTACTTCCTCATTTCTGAATGAATGGAATGAATGAATGTATGTCCCCATTCAAACGGTAAGGTACTTGCATACAGGGACAAAACCCCTATCTCCCAAAAGTGAGCCAAAGGCATCATATTTACTCTCCCTCTCAAATAGGGACACTCTAGGGCATACATTGCATAGAACTCTCTAAAAACCAAAAACTAACTTGCGGTTTGTGTTCTTGTTTTTCTTCTTTCTTTTTCATTTATAGAGATCACACTATAACGAGTCAACATTACTCCCAAGAAAGGTCAACATCCACCTAGAGACCCCATTATCACCTGATAAAGAGCATTACTTATGACTAGCAACCCTGAAGAATCATCCTAAGTCTCTCGAGAGGAAGTCAACGAAATGAGGACCAAGATTGATGAAATGTTTAAGCTCATTCGAATCATGACCATGAAAGATGCTACTACAATCCTATCGTCGTCCATAACTTCTTCCAATGACCCTGAACCCGCTAACCTAAGGATTTTGCTTCAATCTAACAATACTGGGAAGAATAAGGAAAACGCCAAGGGGACTAACACTGAAGAGGAGGAAACCATACTGCTCTTACCTGCCATAAAGAGGACTCCCCCTAGACCTTCTTAATTTGAAAATCCAAGGGCTAGAAGATTCACTGCGAAGTCTCCATAGCCGTGCCACTTATGGGTTTACTTCCCCTGACGAGCTCTATTTTTTTCCTGACCATCCAAGACCTGCTAAGTTCAAAATGCCTGACTTCCATAAGTATGATGGCACTGGTAACCCTATTGCTCATCTTTGCCTGTATGCTGGGGCATTAAGTGGTCATGGGAATGATCCGAAACTCCTCATGTAATTGTTCCAACACAGTCTCACTAGGTCTGCTCTACAATGGTTCGCCTGTCTAGACCTAAAGAAGATCATGACTTGGATTGAGCTGGTTAATGCGTTCAAAACCTAATACCGTCACAACATCGACCTCACTTTCGATTAATAGTCCTTGATGATGATGAGTAAAGGTGAGAAGGAAAGCTTCAAGAGCTATGCCCTGAGATAGAGAGAAGCTGCTCACAAGTCAATCCTCCATTAGAAGAGAAAGAGTACGTACAACTATTCGTACATACTTTCTAAGGTATATACTATGAGAAGCTCTGCACAAGCGTGGGGAGAAACTTTTCAGAGCTTATCATATAAAGAGAGATGATAGAGAACGGCCTAAAAACTGGAAGGATCGTTGACCCCTATGCTAAAACTGAAGAACTTTCTGCAAGCTTAGCTAAGAAGGTGCCCACGGCATGGGAAATGGGCCGAAATGAGAGAGAAGTGTCCACCATCTTATTTGCTCAACCACTGCAAGATTACCCCCAATACCAATCTCAGACCCCCGTGGATATTTAAGCGCTTGCTCCCAAGCCAATGACAGTCCAACAAAATCTCAAACCCAATAAGAAGGCCCGCCGACCTCGTGCCTTTTCCCCCCTAGCCTGCACCCAAACAAAAGCCTATCATGACCTCTTACAAGCTGACCTTCTGACCCCCATACTTGCTCCACCATTGCTGAATTTTTTACCCCCTACTTTTAACTTGAATCTTATTTGTGAGTATCATTCCAGAAGATAAGGGCATGATACTGAGCACTATCTCATCCTAAAGAATAAAATACAAGATTTGATCGACATTGGGGTCATCAGCACCTAAGAGATGAACCGTGCGATGAAGTGTAGAAGAAATTGGTGTGATTCTGGAACTTCTCTGAAGGGTTTTTTCCAAAGTGCAATGAAAAGGGATGTTTCCTAAATTCGTCCATCTTATCTTTTATTATTTTGCATCCTATTTTGCTTGTCATTTTTCCTTTAAATCAAGTGTTTTCATGCCACATAAATAAATTTGAATGAAATGAGTAGTGATTTTTGGTGCATCCCATTTATTTCACACTCCTATGGATAGTAATTGCATTTGGGGACCTTTTCTCGATCCGTGATGCCCTCGACTCGAAGGAAAGGATAGCACAAGCACCATTGCCAACAGAAACAATCTTTGACTCTAAAAGAGGGGAGAGAGAAATGGAAAGTACAGAGAGATAGGAAATGCAGAAGGGTGAGAGATAAGATCAATTACATAAACTCATTGAAGTCCAAAGAGTGACATCTGGAGGACATCCTAGCAAAGTAGCAAGTAGCTACGCTCTCAAAAGGAAGATTAGCGCATATTGGCGAGCCTGGGATGATTAAATCTTTAAAAAAAAAGAAAAAAAAGAGGACTATTGATGGTGTTTATCCTACACATTCGCAATCACTGGCGCAAATATTCAATTATGAATAGATTGATGTGCATGCTTGTTTGAGGTTAAATCTTGTGTGTATGATCACTTGCATAAATATGAGTCAACGGTTTTGATGATCTTTACCATATTGGTGTTTCATGTTTATTTTAATGCACACTTCTCGAGACTTATTAGAATATAGAATCTGCCTTTATGATTTATTTTTAAATGGTTAAATATTTGCAGATTGTCTCACACCTAGATTGACCTTTTGTCGATTCCATCTCTCATCACTTATGGAAAGGGCTACCAGTGAGTCTAAGTGTAGCTACTATTGTTATATGACAAAAGGAGAAGGCTACTTGCTCATGTGTGTGAAAGCCGCCATACTTTTACATTTTTATATTTCCAGCATTGGATAGATAGGGTTGAATTTCCAAAAACAAAAAAACAAAAAAAGAGAACAATGAATAAGGAGGAGAAGAATAAAAAAAAAAGAAGAAAAGAAAAGAGTATAGGATGAAATCGGTTTGACTTCTAGATGTGTTAATCCATGAGCTATTGTACCATCCTAGATCATGCCTAGGGTCTATATTCTCATCAGTCTCAGTGAAGTTCACACTTACACCACTACATTGTCACTAATATAGTCTTAATCATCTCACAACCAATTGTGCTCAATTTGTATGGTTTTATGCATATTTGATGTTGATCTTTTCGAGCTAAGCTGCATCTTAATATTCATAAATCTATATTTGCCCTTCATTGATTGATCATGTCTTTATAGGGCCCCATAATTTGAAAGGTTTAATGACTGGGTTTGCCTGCACTTCTTAATAACTTTCAAGGAAGGAAGCTACCTGTTGCTTTGCCAAAGGGCGATACTGGTCATCACTTAAGAGAGCCCACCGATTCAAAGAAGAATCCTAAAAGAAACCGAGAGATCCACTAAAAAGAGTTTTTCCATCCAACAAGAAAGAAGAGGGAAAGCGAGTTAATGGATTAAACCTTTGAGAATGGTGCAAGTGATATCACATCCTAACAAGAAAGGGGCAGAATCAGAAAGGGGAATCCCAAAAGAGAAACAGAAATTGAAAGGACTACTTGACACTAGGATACAACACTCATAACTAAACATAAACCCTAAGGCAAACCCGAAGGGACATGCATCCATTCCTGTCCATATGTAAAATGTTCGTAACTAAAACCCTAGGGCAAACCCAAAGGGGCATGTATCCATTCTTGTCCATATGTAAAAAATGTACATTCATGCATTTAATTATATTCCTATATGTGCGTTATTCGAAATGTGTGACATGCCTTCAATTCCATTCATGTGTGTGGATAAAATATATATATATATATATATGACATGCAGTCACCCCTTTACCTCTGCATTTTCTTCAAAATTGGCATAAATAAACCGTTTTTGCATAAAAAATAACTTTATATCTATCGCTGTCTTTCAAGTAGGAAACAATGAACGCGGTAAAGCACGAAAAGGAACTGAAGCCACCCCACGACCAAGTAACCACAAAACATCCCCAACACCGGCACGCACCTCAGAAAGCTCAAACTTTCATAGCCAACAAGAAACAGAATGGGGCAATGACCCACCCTCGACCTCCCCAATCAACCTTGGACTTCCCCAGAGGAGCAACATTTTGCCAGAGAGAGTGTTAGTTCAAGAAGACATCAACCTTGGACTTCCTCGGAGGAGCATCGTTCCGCCAAATGGAGTGTTTGGTTCAAGAAGTAGCAGTTTCAAGTCATCAATCTTGGACTTCCTCAGAGGAGCAGCGTTTCACCAGACGGAGTGCCGGTTCAAGAATTATCAGACATCAACCTTGGACTTCCTCAAAGGAGCAGCGTTTCGCCAGACGGAGTGCCAGTTCAAGAAGTATCAGACATCAACCTTGGATTTCCCCAGAGGAACAGCGTTTCGCCAGACAGAGTGCTGGTTCAAGAAGACATCAACCTTGGACTTCCCCGGAGGGGCATCGTTCTTCCAGATGGAGTGCCAGTTCAAGAAGTATCAGACAACAACCTTGGACTTCCCTAGAGAAGCAGCGTTTCGCCAGACGGAGTGCTAGTTCAAGAAGTATCAGACAACAACCTTGGACTTCCCCAGAGGAGCAATGTTTCGCCAGACGAAGTGTCGGTTCAAGAAGTATCAGATATCAACCTTGGACTTCCTCAAAGGAGTAGTGTTTCGTCAGACGGGGTGCTGGTTCAAGAAATATCAGACGTCAACCTTGAATTTCCCTAGAGGAACAGTTTTTCACCAGACGAAGCGACGGACCAAGGACCATCAATTTCCCTAGAGGAGTATCATTTTTTCAGACTAAATACTAGGCATCTACCATCTATTCGAGGTAACTATTCTTTAGATTCCATTTCTTCCAGTCCCTCTGATCGCCTTGCGGTCAACATGGGACTCTTAATTTATCGTTTTCTGTCTTCGATAAGCAAAGACAAAAGGAGGGGCAGTTGTAAGCACCCTATTTTTGCTCGCTTGATAATTTTCGGCCTGACACTCACTTTTACACATGTCATGCATATTCAGACTCTAACCCGCCTTCTAAACTCTTATTTAGTCCACCGGTCACTTCCCTGGCCCGTAGGGCCCACTTAAAGTTAAATAACCATTTTGCTCCTAGGCATCCAATTGCCTCTAGGAACCACCCTGGCTTTAGGTATCAAATCGGTAACCTCCTGAGAATGCTTCTTATAGTATTCCCGACCTTTCATTATCTTTTCGGATCATTCCGAGTCAATTCCGACAACTCGATGCAAAAATGACCGTTTTACCCTTGGTGGGCCGGTCGCCATGTCCAACCACACCGGCTTTGGGTATCAAACCGGTACTCCCTTAGGGCACTTTGGATAGTGTTTCCAACCTTCAAGTTTTCTCATGGATTATTCCGAGTCCATTCCGGTGGTTTTTTAGTCTAGTTAATCGTTTTGTCCCTAATAGCCAAGTTGACAAATTCGACCTTGTTTTTCAAAACCGTTACCCCTGGGATACTATTTCAAGGGTTTCTACCTATTTCTAGCCTTCTGGACCATTCCCGGCCTTTCGAAACATTCCTAGACCTTCCGGAGTCACTCCTAGTAAAGCCAGGCTAAAAAATGCATGATAGACACTAGGACAGGCGCTCAAATTTTTTGTCTTGCGTATCAAGGTTGAACATATGTTTCTTACCACCTTAAAAGGTTTTCTAAATGGTTGGCACCACTCCTAGTGGCGCTAGTAGATTTTTAAGCCTGACGCCACTACAATAGGCACCAGATCACTCTTTGGTCTATAAATATAGAGCATCTTCCCCATGTGAAAAAGGTCAGCAATCTAACTCCAGAAACTCTCTCTCTCTCTTGATATACAGCCCTCGAACTCTCTCAGAACCCTAGTTTTCTTAGGCTTCCTCAAACCCTAGCCCGTATACACTTTAACCCTGGCATACATACACTCAATACGCGTCTATACGAGCCTTCAAGCCGACCATTAAAGACTTAAGGTGCTGCAATCTCAAAGTTTTCAAAGATTAAAAGTGAAGTAAAGCAAGCAAAACAAAGAAGACACAAGGATGGTTTTTTATTTACGTTTACGCAATTCCCCCCCCCCCCCCCCTCTTCTCTCTCCTAACCTACTTGGGTTTTCTTCTATTTTAATCCCCTATCTTCTTCCTCCCTTTCTTGCATGCTCGAAACAAGGGAGTCCCTTATTCATGCGTAGGAAGAATGGTTGAAAGTGACCATATCAGGGGCTTTCTTCTAATTTAACCTTAGACCACGTGAGTTCGGCCCCCTTGATTATGTAGTGAAGCCTGAACCTTGTATGTTCACAACCCTACTTGCATTATGCATCTCATGCTTATAAATCTCTTCAAAGTCGTTTTCTAAACTTGTTTTCAAAACTTGCATTAAAATTTTTTTTTCCAAACTTGTTTTCAAAAGCACAATCCAAAAATGATTCTAGCTGTTCTATGGTTAGAGTTGTTTTAAAAAAGTGTTACATAAGTTTTGGGTGTAAACCCTAAAATTATTTTTGTTAAAACCATAATTTTAAGGTGATTCTAGCCATTCTATGGTTAGGGTCGCTTTAGGAAAATGTAATATTTAAGTAGACCAATATGGTCCATATTTTTAAATCTTTGTTGTTTTCAAAACCACAATCCTAGAATGGTTCTAATTTTCCTATGGTTAGAGTCATTTTTAGGAAAGTGAGATATTTTTAGAGATTTGTAAAAGTTTATATTCCATTCCCTTTCCAAATTGGCTTTTCAAATCTCTTTCCAAACTTCTTTTTTCAACCTACTTTTTAAAAACGCTTTACTAAAAACTTTATTTCAAAAGTTTTACTTTCCAAAACCTCTTTTCAAAACTCCTTTCCAAGAAGTTCTTTTCACAATTCTACTTTCTAAAAACACTCTTCAAGTCTCCTTCCTAAAAACTCTCTTCAAAAGTTTTATTTGCCAAAATCTCTTTTTCTTGAAGCACAAGTCAAACCCTAGAGCCAATGATTAGAAAACCTTAATTTGCACTTTCCTTTTCCACATCTAATCATAGCTTTTCAAAATTTTATTTTTTACGTCAAACTCTTAGGTTTCTTAAACCTCTTTTTCATGTCAAATCATATTTTCTAAATCTAAAATTTTCAAATCTCATCCTTTTTAATTCCATGTCAAATCTAGTCTTCTAATTTAGGAAACCAAATTCAATCCTCCATTTTTGGAAAGAAAATCAAATCATCTCTTTTTGAAAATAGAAATCAAGTCTTTCTTAATTCAATCATTTCCTAATTTTAAACTTTCCTAATTTCAAATCTTTCCAAATTTCAAACTTTCCAATCTTTCTAAGTTTAAACCTTTCTTAATTTCTAAACTTTCTTAAATCAAACTTTTCAAATTCCAAATCTTTCTTAGATTGAAATTTTTCCAAAACCAAAACTTTCCTAATTTCAAAGTTTTCTAAATTCAAAACTTTCTTAAGTTGAAACTTTCTAAATCTGAAACTTTCCTAAGTTTAAACTTCCAAATTCTGAAGCTTTTCAAAGACCAATCTTTCCTAAACCATAACTTTCTAAATTATTCGAAGTTAAGTTTTTCAAATCAAATCAAATCTCTTTTTCAAATCAAACTCCTTTTTCAAATCAAATTATTTTCTAGTCAAATCCTTTCAAATTTTTCGAAACCTGAAAGTGTCTATTTTCAATCGGACTCTTGTCCAAACTACGACTGACCTGATTTTCAAAAAGGGATACGTAGGCAACCCTCATGGATGCAGTTACAACCTTTTTCAAGTTTTCAATTTCTTTAATCTATTTCAAGTTTCTAATTCCAAAATCTATTTTCAAATCTCTATTTTCAATTTCTAAAACTTTCTTTCAAAAATCAAATCTATTTCAAAATCAAATCAAGTCTTCTCAAATCTATTTTTAAAATCAAACCAAATTCTTGCACTTATATATCATGCATCATGTCAAACTTCTTTTCAAAATTTCTTTTCTAAAGTGGATAGTTTTGGATAATTGTTAATCAAAGATTCCGAATAAGTGAACCTAGGGTGAATAAACATGTAGGTACCGCAAGGGCATGATAAGGTAATGGCTTAGTGCGTTTTCCCTACACATAATCAACCTCCGAACCTAGATCACTGTTTTCAAAGACCAAAGTTGAGTTATTTTCAAAAAGGGCTTACCTTTTTCCAAAGGTTGTCAAATAACCTATTTTCTTAAAAACCCTCTTTTGTGCAAGTTTTCAAAATCTTTTTAAAAATTCAAAGTGTAATCTTCGAATTGTGCTTAGTTTTAGGTGACATAACTCACCTTAATCAAGTTAGGTTGCAACTCCAAATCTTTTTGAAAAGCCCTTATTCAAAATCAATTTAAAATTCAAACCTAGTCACACTCATCCTTTTAGGGGGATGAGTTCTAATAAGAGAGCACTGTGTTTTTTCTCACTTGACTTTTTCAAGTACGAAAAATCAGGGCGTGACGACGTGATGGGAAACACCATGACGAGGGCAACCACCTGGATTCCATAGATATTGCCTTAGGCACTTTTGAAGTAGTTACCAAACAAAAATCGGTAACGCTATAGTTAAAGATGTTATATAGAAAGCTGGAAATGCCCATCAAATGTGTAAGTTCGACAAGGTAATGGAAACAATTAAAAAATTATGTGAGCCGACGTACAATGAGTTGTGCAGGAAGGACCCTACGAAGTGGATATTAGGACATGAAAGAGGTTATCATTGGGGAGTTACAACCACCAACAATTTAGAGTGCTATAATAATGTATTAAAAAGGTGCATGAGACTTGCCCATAACTGCTTGTGTTCAGGTTACCTTCCACTGCCTAGTTAACACTTTCAATTACAAATGAAAGGAAAATGATCGTGATTTAGCGAAAGGGTTGATGTAGGCAAGCAAAGTGCAAAACAAGATAGAAGAGTATCAAGCTCGATCAGCGGGTCATCGTGTAACTATCTTTAATTAGTAATGTCATAAATTTTGAAAAGTGTATATAGTTGTCTCGCCTATTGCTAGAATTCTATACTTCTAATGCATAATACAATGATCAGGTTATTATATTTTGATTATAGAGGTCAGGATTCCACTGAGGTTGTGACAAATCCAGCAGGCATGAAAGAGAATGACAAACATACGATGTGTTTGAATCCTCCGTCACGTGATTACGAATAATGGAGGATCTATCATTATTCTTGCTCACACATGCTCACAGTGTGCGCGAATTCAGCAGACAACCATGACACTTAATTGCTCTTTAGTATAGCATGGACGTTTACGCTCACATATATGAAACAAGTTTTCAATCGATGGTACACGAGTATTATTGGGCAGCATATGATGGTCTTAAGATCATACCTAATCCGATCTGTCGGCGAAAAGTCACAGCCAAGTGCCCAAATACAAAACGAATCCAGAATAAGATGGACGTCACTAAGAAAAGTCAAACCATTCATTGCGGTATTTGTAAAGAACAAATGCATGATAGGTGCAAATGTCCAAACTAGACTGCCTAAGTTATGTATTGGAGGGTAGTTAGCCATGTGTGATGGTTTATTTCTGTCTATATTGAAGATGTTACTTGGTTGTACTTGTATTTGAACTTATCTTATTTATGCACTGCATTATCTGAATTGAAGAACAGCGTATTAGTAACATCCTTCACAGTCTTTTGTCAGTAGTCATTACAAATTTGCAGAGAGTAATAACATTATCCTTTGCATTCATGGAGTAGTCACATCCTTCACATGCAGAGAGTAGTCACATCTTTCACAGCCTTTTGTCAGCCTTCACAGCGTTTAGTCAAAAGCCTACACCCTGCGTAGGGTAGTCACACCCTTCACAGCTTTCACATACTTCATAGCCTTTAGTCACATCATTCACATGGCCTGCAGAATTCACAAAGTTCTGTTAGCCTTCGCAGGCTTTGGTCAAAAGCCTGCACCCTACGTAGGATAGTCACACCCTTTACAGCCTTTATTCATCAACATGCACATACTTCACAGCCTTTAGTCACATCCTACACATGGCCTGCAGAGAGCAGTCACATCGTTCACAATCTTTAGTCACATCTTGCAGAGTTCACAACCTTTTGTCAGTCTTCACAACCTTTGGTAAAATCATGCACCTTGCGTAGAGTAGTCAAACCCTTCACAGCCTTGACATGTGAATGGTACCACCAATTAGCATCCAAGACATAGTCGAAATCAAAGTCCTTTCGCACTCACAAGATGACGTGGTTCACAGGTAACAATTATTTCACCCAGCCCTATATAAAGAGTGGGTCACAATTATATAACTCAAATATGAATTACACAGTGAGTGATATATATGAGGCAACGGGTCGACATTGGGTTAGGTATGACGAGTGGTAGTATCCTTTGGACCCTAATAAATGGTGCTCACGTAACACTATCAACATAATTTACAATGAGTACCAATATCGTATTAAGGAGGCTAAAGTCTTGATAAAAGTTTATCGATGTGTGAATATTTCAATCCCCCGTCGTAGAGCCATGAATATGCCGATTAATACTCCTCAGTTGTTACAAATGACATTGCACCGTTTCTGTGAAAAAGTTAATAGAATGACACAGCATCTTCAATGATGGTCATTTATTCAGTCCACAAATGAGAAGAAGGAAGATGGATTTATAAGTGAATGCGAAATGTATATGCAAGCCAGTAATGAAGAGAAATATCAATCAAACATTGAGATATCTGACGAAGAGAATGTTTAAAGGTGGATTTGTTAGTAGTTGTACTTCATAAATGTCAGTTTCTTTGTAACTATATAAGGAATTGCCTATGTTTCCAAGTGCATTCATGTACTTCGTATTGTAGCTTGATACAATGAGTGATAGTACTATGACTAGCAACTTCTCATTACTAAATTCGTTGTTACAAATGAAAATAGCTGACACGTGCGACTACTATGGTCGTAGTAGATAGACAAATTACTTACTAAGTAAATATACAAAACGAGAATAAGGGCATGGTCAATAACGTTGCAATGGCCAACTAAACTCTTAATCCTCATCTGACATCTCGTAATCTGATAGGTACTTTTCATTGTTTAGAATCTTGGTGCGCTCTTCGATTGTGAGTTGTCTCTTGCTTTCCTCTGCCATCTCGATGGTAAGTTAGAGCATGAAGTATCGACATTGTCGCATAAGCATTCTATTACTCTCCCATTTTATCCTTGCTACTGCTTCTTTGTACTCCTCTATGTTCTGCCTCTGTATTGTTTGAGACCTGTGTCGAGGAATATTAGCCCCCAAGCTCTGCAGATATATGACTAGTCGCCTATATTCCTCAACCCTAACCACCCACTTTTGCCGTAGACTAGTATAATAGTCTTTAAGGTTCGAGTACTTTTCGCTCCAGTATTGGTCATCGAATGGAGGCAACAAGCACACGTGAGGGTGTTGGCAACTTGCTAAACTGTAGGGTCCTCTGTTTGCCATTGTCTTGTCAAGTTTAAATTTTTTATGAACGAATGGTCCTCCTACTAACTTTTATTTATAGATGGATTTCGCCTGAATACTCATACATTTACAAATGTTTTGTACTATTGGTTTTCTTTATTATGGATAGTCATATTATTGTATACATGTACTAATACGTATCATAATGCAGGGCCTATGGATATAGCTTTGCCAAGGCCCGTTGATGGATTGGTGCTGAGGTTACAGGCCCATCATCGATTCACCTGCATATGAGAGCATGGGGTATGCATAAGTTCATTTTTTCCATTTGCATGCATTTATTTTTTTCTTCATGTATGTGGTTTTTTATATACACTACATTGTTCACACAGGGTATGACGGCTCTCCAGTGTAGACGTGGCAATGTACATCTGTATGATATAGAGTTACACCCCCGTGTGTTGCATTACTTATTACAGACAGGATTTTATAGTGTATACCGACTTGGTCCTATCTGTTTGAACCACCACCTGATTGATGCCTTGGTTGAGCATTGGCAGAAGGAGACACACACATTCCATCTATCTATCGGGGAGGCCATTATCACGTTACAGGACGTTGTCGTACTGTTGGGACTACCTGTCGACGGGGACCCCATCATACGACGAGTGTCAGTAACTTTGTGTACAGTTATTAGGGGTTGCCCTAACTACAAAGCATTTGGATAAGGGTTGCCTTAGGCTTTCATGGCTCTGTGAGACATTTCAAGCGCTTCTAGAGGATGCTGATGAGGTTACAGTCTAGTGACACGTATATGCCTATATTATGCGCCTGTTTGGAGGGATATTGCTTACAGATTACTCTTAGACCCACGTCCGAGTTTCATATCTTACTTTTTTAGACCACTTTGCCTAGAGGGGGAGATATAGTTGGGGTAGTGCAGTCCTAGCCATGCTTTACAGGGCCATGTACACAGCGACGAAGTCTGACGCGAGGTAAATTATGGGGGCACTAGTGTTGTTACAGGTATTTACTTTGGTATAATTGATAGTACTTTATAATAATGCATATTTTTTACTACGAGTTATTTATTGTGTGAGTGTCACCAATTTTTAACAGATATGGGCATGTGAGCGCTTTCCACGCATGGCCCTGCGTTATATGGATGACACTACTGATCGCCAGCAGTCATTACTTTTAGGAGGGGTGCAGTTCCCTACTGAACCATGGGGAGTTAGGTATGAACAACTGACTTATGATTCTTACCTATAATTATATACGCGTTACTAACAATTTTCATATTATGTATAACATTTATGTCAGGTGAAGATGTAAATATAGAGCAGACACTACTTCCACCCATGTGGTCCGCGTTTATCGAGACCAGCTAGACCGATGAAGGCCTGATGAATATGTATACAATATCTTTTATTTGTATTTCATATTACTTGATTGTACTATCATTGCTCACAAAATTGGCACTGTCAATGTAAACGCATACAATTCATCTAGAGGCTGTACAATGTTATTATTCTTACACTTCCTGCTTATTGCCAGGCAGGGAGCGATGTATAGTTGACTCGGTCCCCTTTCCTGTGCTTCGAGGTTATTGAGTTATATCTACCTGATCATGTTTATCGACAGTTTGGGTTCAGACAGGATGTACTTGAGGAGTATTTGACCTCGATCAGGTTACGTGCTATCGACATGCGATGGAGAGACGTGACTGATTGGACCGATAGACACCGAGAGTACATGCATCTATGGGAGCATAGGCTTAAGCATACGATAATTGGGGTTCCTAAGGCTGTAGTGATGTGACATGACGATCCATATATGGTGTGGTACCGCAGTATTACACACCACTCGTGGGTAACCTAGCTTATCGCCCTGCTACTGGATACCTAGAGGCGGGCTCCATTGTAAAGATTGCGGTTAGTACTGCCTTAAAATTTATTTTATTTCACCGTGAATTCTTAACATTAAATAGTCATAAACATAGTTATCAGAATTGAACCAGACCGGCCGGTTGAACCGGTTCAACTGAGAACCGGATCTTGTACTGGTCTGGTTTGATTATTTTACCGGAAAAGCAGTAAAACCGCTTTGAATCGGATGAACCGGGCGATTTTTTAAAAAAACCATTGCACTGAACAATTTACATAGAACCGGACAGGTTTTTAAAACTAAGCCAGAAAGTCACATTTGCCTACCATTTATAACTTTTCCTTTGTATCAACTGATTCAACCATGTCTTGTTTGGTCTTTGATGCAAAAACAAAAAAATAAAATAAAATCAAACTAATAACTAACAAATATCAAAACCCTCTTTTACAACATGAGATAACGTAGCAAATTAGGGCACAAAGCCCTTCGCCCGTGCTCATATCGCCATTGCAGTTTCTCCATGATCAAATACTCACAATTATCGAGAGTCAAGGCATGGGTTTGTAGGATTGAAGTCGAAAGAGTCTTTGATAAAACTTTGTCTCCATTTTCAGACTCTTCACCAATTTGATTTAGGGTCTCTATTTGGTTTCATGGTAAGCACACTTTTTTCTCTCGATTACTTATATACATGTGTATATATACATACACAAACTGACAAACATCTAATAGGCAAAGGGCCTTGTGAATCTGTGATATATAGTTACGTGTATATATATGTACATATGAAGAACTGGGTTGAAAATTTATATTTTATTTTGATGCTGGATTGGTTAGAATTGTGATTTTTTTTTTTTTTTGGTCTTGAATGAATATTGAAGACTTTGTTTTGGCTGCTGTTGTTATCATATTTTCTATTTACTTAGTGTTGTTCGTGAGGTGAAATTATAGCATTTCAAAAGTGACTGATTGTCTTTCATATCTAATTTTTTTTAAACTCATATAAGTCTTGTTCCATCAATTTCTCTTCTTTAGTTACTAAATTTTAAATTAAAGTCAGTTTTTAAGACATTACAACATGAAGTTAGTGGTGTTTTGATTAAACTTATATCATTACTTTTTCTGTGGATTTAAACTTACAATTTTAGTTGTTGTTTTTATCTACTATCAGATTAAATTTTTTATCCATTATTAGATTCAATTTCTTATGTAGTAAGGCATGATTTCTCACTTAGTTATTTTTTGAAATACAGATTGTGCTCGATGTCTTCCTCTATGTCATCAACAGAGGGTTCCACACCTACTTCATCACCACCACCAAGCTTTACCAGGGGTAAAACAGATCCAACATGGGCACATTGTCGAATGGTCGATGGAAATTCGAAGAAGAATTTGGTTTGTATGTATTGTGACAAATGTTTTAAAGGTGGGGGTATTACTCGGGTCAAGCAACATTTAGCATGTATCAAAGGTGAAACTGAACACTGTAGGAAGGTTCCCCCTAAAGTTAGTTATGAGATAAAACAACATATAGAAGGATTTGTTTCAAAAAAGAGGAGGACACAAGAAGCTGCATATGGTCCAAGACTTGGGGAGTATGAAGATGCAAATATTCAAGAAATTTCACCATCTCCCATGCCTCTAAGCTCTAAGAAAAAGGGGGATTGTAGTGGAAGAAGTCAAAGTAAAGGAAAAGGAAAATCATCAGCAGGTATAGAGTCTTATTTTGTACCAAGGACTACTCCTAGGTCTTAACCTACACTTAAGAGTGTTTTGCAAACCAAAGAAGCTAAAGAAAGAGTTGATATTCTTGCAGCAAAGTGGATGATCGATGCTTCAATTCCTTTTAATGTTGTTAATTCTAAGTTTTATCAACCCATGGTAGATGCTATGATTAGTTATGGTGGAGGTTACAAAGGCCCAGGGTTTCATGATATCCGTAGCTATTTATTGACAAAGAATATTGAAGAAGTTAAAAAATTTGTTAAAGGTTTTTGTTCCACGTGGAAGGAAACCGATTGTACTATTATGGCTGATGGTTGGACTGACCAATGCAGGAGAACCCTTATCAATTTTTTGGTTTATTGTCCACGAGGAACAATATTTTTGAAGTCAGTTGATGCTTCTGATGCTTCTAAGACAGCAAGGTTGCTGTATAAATTGTTTAGAAAAGTGGGTTTTATTTGTGGGTCCTCAAAATGTGGTGCATATGGTGACAGACAATGCTACCAATCATGTTGCTACTGGGAGAATGTTAGAGCAAGAGTTTCGTAGCATTTATTGGTCTCCATGTGCTGCTCATTGTCTCAACTTAATACTTCAAGACATTGGCAAATTGGATGAGGTAAGTGATATTGTAACTCATGCTTAAAAAATCACAAAGTACATTTATAATCATTGCTATGCATTGCATTTGATGAGAAAACATACCAGTGGAAGAGAAATAATTTGTCCTGCTGCCACTCGTTTTGCTACAAATTTCAATGCATTGCAAAGTATTTTGGCAAAAAAAGATGCATTATGTGCCATGGTTACATGTAGGGAGTGGACTATATCTGCATATGCGAAGGATAGCAAGGGAAAGAAATTTGTTGAAAATGTGTTAGATTTAATGCTTTGGAAAGAATATGCAGCAATAGTTCAATTGACAGAGCCTCTTGTGCGTATCTTATGAATTGTTGATAGTGATGAGAGGCCCGCCATGGGTTATTTGTATGGGGCTATTCATAAAGCTAGAGAGAAGATGTTAAAAAGGTTTCAAAGGAGAGAAAAAGGGTGGACCCTTATATTAAAATCCTTAAAACTCATTGGGACAGCCAATTGATGAAAATTCTTCATGCCGCTGGTTATTGGTTCAATCCTAGTTACCAATACAACACATTTGAGATGGCAAAGCACAGACAAACTACCTCAGGTCTGCTGGATGTCATTGAGAAATATGCTTACGGTAATCCTACTTTGAGAAGCAAGTTGACAAAGGAGATGAAGCTATTTAGAAATGCTGAACAGGATTTTGGAAGGGTGTCTGCTATTAGTGATCGTAATGTAATGCTTCCTGGTAAGAGTTGCTCACAATTTAGTTTCTTATACTTTAATATATAAATTAATTTCATATCTATTTTCATAATCAAATATTTTATCATTTTTATTTAGATGAATGGTGGTTATGCTATGGAAGTAATGCACCGAATCTTCAAAAATTAGCAATTAAGGTGCTAAGTCGAGCATGTAGTTCTTCGGGTTGTGAATGTAATTGGAGCATCTTTGAACACATTCACACAAAAAAGCGAAATAGGTTGGAACATCAAAGGCTTAATGACCTTGTTTATGTGCATTACAACTTATGCTTGCAACAAAGGTAAAATTCATAAATCATGAAGTTTGATCTCATTAGGTTTTTTTGGTAGTATTTTACTTATTCTTTTCCAAAGATGCTAATTAATTCATTAGGCAATTAACTTTTGGTGCAGGAATTACTTTAAGGGTCAAAATTATGACCCTATTAACTTCGAGGATTTTAGTTCCAATTCCATTTGGGTATTAGAAGATGAGCCTCCAACTTTGACAGGTGATGCATTGGAGAGTTTTTGTTGTGAACTAGCTTCATGCACTATTCAAGAAAAGCAAAATAATGGTAATTATTGTTGATTTCTTTTTTATCTTTCACACTTCAAAATCTTATTTAATATTTTTTACTAATTTTTTAGAATTTAATACATATAAATTTGTGATGTAAATGACACCTTAAACTTGGACGAGTTAGATGATATTGATGGGGATGAAAATGATGGCAATGAAGCTATTGGTCGAGACAACAATTGGAGTGGAGGTTTTGGGCATGCAACTAATGATGGACTTTTTAATGAGAATAAGATTGATGATATTCATTTTGGTACTGACTGGGGCTCATCGAGTGCTAGAGGCAATCAATGGAATATAGAACATGCTTAGAGATGGGTATTGGGGACTTTGTTTTTTTATTTATTTTTAATTTGAACATTCTTAGATGGTTTTTGGGAGCTTTGTTTCTTTTATATTGTATTGTGGTATTGTCTTTGAATCTTTGGAGCTTGAAACTTTTAGAACTTACCATGCTAATTATGAATGACTATATGAAAATGATCAATATTGAACCATTGACAATTTTTAATATATATTTTTATTTAAATATATTTTTATTATTTATTAATTATATGACCTGTTGAACCGGTTCAACCACAGTTGAACTAATGAACCATTGAACCGATGCCTTAACCGGTTCAAGCACCGGTACAGTTCTGATAACTATGGTCATAAATATATCCCTTCATTTTGTAGACTCGTCATACCACGTCCATACATTAGCTCATAGATCGTGACATTTATTCGTATGGCTTGA
Source organism: Euryodendron excelsum (assembly GCA_033060915.1). Lineage (NCBI taxonomy): Eukaryota > Viridiplantae > Streptophyta > Magnoliopsida > Ericales > Pentaphylacaceae > Euryodendron > Euryodendron excelsum. The sequence goes on from CM065382.1 coordinate 112,246, forward strand.
CAAAGGCATTGTAGGATATGTATAGGGCACGGGACCTGTGTACCACAACACTTCATGTATTACAAGAGTAGGAGTAGATTGCACGGTCAGCAAGTCCAGCTGCTTCCCCTCCCGTGCGACCACACCCCCCAAGATTATGGTCACATCAGATGCCACAGTCGTTCGGTGCTACTGGGCCATACTCATCGCATGTGACTCCGATGATGCCAACGTACACATATCATAGTGAGTCATAAAATTTACCCTATTCATCATGTGTGACTAGTTGTGAGGTCAAACCGGATCGTATCGGCCCCCGCCGCATTACCTCCCCTGTTGTATATGACCAGGGATCTGGGTACTCGGCACTAAGCGATGACGAGGACTTTGACGCATATGTCGACCCATTATTAGCATTAGGGCATCATATAGAAACCCGTTTCATGTATACAGAGGGTCATGTTTCACATCTCATGTCATCCCAATATGCACCTCTATATCCACCATCATACACAGAGGGGCCATCTCAGGAGGCTTCGTAGATCATGCAGGTAGAGCCACAGCCACAGCCACAGCCACAGCCACAGCTAGAAAGACTACATCAAATCACACGTGTCTACAAAAGTCGTAGGCCGATGAGAGATAGGAGACCACCCCGATGTGGTACGAGAGGTCATGAATAGTAGTTGGGGTACTTTGTTTTTTGTTTATTTTTTTGTACACTGTAAGGCTTGCTGTGGAAACTTGTTTCAAAGTAATCTCATATTATGGTTTTTTGTAAAAAAATATTGTTGCAACATAAATAAAGTATGGTTCATCTGGTATGTCAACCTTTATTCTTAGTTTTCATGTCAATGGTAAAGCTTGACTTGTCCTTGAGTTTTTACATGAACACGTGTCAATGGTAAAGCTTGGCTTATCCTTGAGTCTTCACTTGAAGCATGTACAAAAGGCTTGTCCTGCAACCCAATAAATTCACATGAACTCTTTACTCATACATTGTATCGTATTGCCTATATATACGTTATGTGATAACGTGAAGAAACTGCTAGATCATACTTTCAAATATGCCAAATTGAAAAGGATTATTTAGGGCATCGTCCAGTCATTCGATTTCAAGTAGCGACATGGATGAAAACCAATCCTCAGCCATCCATATGGTGCGTACATACACGAATCCAGTCGGTAACAAATGGTATGTGCGAAAGCGTTGCTTTCTTAACAAATATATCCTAATGCACGATACGATGGGTCCGGTTAGCCACATCTTCATCGGCAATGCATCTTTACGTCCACCCCGCAGGGTGACCAACGACCAATGCATAAGGTTGTCGTGGGAGGCCATCTTATAGCAAGGTCATGAAAGGACTTGAACGCGAGATCGATCAAATGCAATGAAGGTTATATAGATGTCATTTTACAAATCATACGAAGAAATAATGTGTTGATCTAACACAACAATTAATAGAAATTGTTAAAGATCCATTGCTAGTTTTTGACCCAAAACTTTCAGACTTCTCAGAAAAATAACGTCACGATGACTTTGTTGACTATCTACCTAGTAGCCTTAGCATTACTGGCAAACCACTATATTATTATGAACATGGTCCCTAAAACTTGTTCAAATTTTTAGTTTAGTATGACGTAAAATAAGTTAAAATGTTTTCATGTAATATATGTGTGAGTTTGGTTTGGGTCATATTTGTCATTTTTTATTTAATGTCATATATATTTGTGTTATTCAACTCGGTCATTGGGGTCCCAAAATAGGGAGGAAGGGTCCAGGGATTGCAAAATTTGATGGGAGGTACAGGTGTGACACGAGTGACGTGTGAGAGTTGACGGGATGTCAATCAGTTTTTCGGTTTGGAAGTTATGCAAAGTTTTAGAATTTTGAAACTTAGGTTCTCGGATGTAGGCCAACTCAACCGTTGGAGTACCGAAATGGGGAGGAAGGGTTTGGGGAGTGTGAAAATTGACAGGAGGCACCAGGATAACACGAGTGACATGTGGGAGTTAATGGCACGTCAATCGGTTTTCTGGTTTGGAAGTTATGCAAAATTTTAGAATTTCAAAACTTAGATTTTTAGAGTTAGGCCAACTCGGCCCCGAAATGGGGAGGAAGGGTCCGAGGGGTGTAAAACTCGATGGGAGGCACCAATGTGACATGAGTAACGTGTGGGAGTTAATGGTATGTCAATCAGTTTCCCAGTTTGGATGTTATGCAAAGTTTTAGAATTTTGAAACTTAGGTTCTTGGAGGTATGCTAACTCGGCCGTTGGGGCCACGAAATAGGGAGGAACGGTCCGAGGAGTGTGAAACTTGACGGGAGGCACTTGTGTGACACGAGTGACGTGTGAGAGTTAATGGTACATCAATCGGTTTTCCAATTTGGAAGTTATGTAAAGTTTTAGAATTTTGAAACGTAGATTCTCGGAGATAAGTTAACTCGGCCGTTGGGCTTCCGAAATGGAAAGGAAGGGTCCAGGGAGTGCAAAACTCGACGTGAGACACCAGTGTAACACAAGTGACGTGTGCGAGTTGACGGCACGTCAATAGGGTTCCTGTTTTGGATGTTATGCAAAGTTTTAGAATTTTAAAACTTAAGTTCTCAAGGGTAGGCCAACTCAACCTTTGGGGTCTCAAAATGGGGAGAAATGGTCTGGGGAGTGTGAAACACGAAGGGAGACACCGGTGTGACACAAGTGATGTGTGGGAGTTGACGGAACGTCAATTGGTTTTTTGGTTTGAAAGTTATGCAAAGTTTTAGAATTTCAAAACTTAGGTTCTCAGAGGTAGGCTAACTCGGCTATTGGTGTACCAAAATGGGGAGGAAGGGTTTGGGGAGTGTGAAACTTGACGGGAGGCACCGGGGTGACATGACAGATGTGTGGGAGTTAACGACACATCAATCGGTTTCCCGATTTGAAAGTTATATAAAGTTTTAGAATTTCAAAACTTAGATTTTTAGAGTTAGGCCGACTTGGTCCTTGGGGTCTCAAAATGGGGAGGAAGGGTCTGGGGAGTGTGAAACTTCAACAGGAGGCACCGTTGTGACATGAGTGACATGTGGGAGTTGACGGCACGTCAATCAGTTTCTCGGTTTGGATGTTATGCAAAGTTTTAGAATTTCAAAACTTAGGTTCTCACAGGTAGGCCAACTCGGTCGTTGGGGTCTCGAAATGGGGAAGAAAGGTCCAGGGAGTATAAAACTCGATGAGAGGCACCGATGTGACATGAGTGACGTGTGGGAGTTGACGGCACATCAATCGATTTTTCGATTTAAAAGTTATCCAAAATTTTAGAATTTCAAAACTTAGATTCTCGAAGGTAAGCCAACTCGACCGTTAGGGTCCTGAAATAGGGAGGAAGGGTTCGAGAAGTGCGAAACTTGATGAGTGGCACCAGCGTGACACGAGTGATGTGTGAGAGTTGACGGCACATCAATCCATTTCCCAATTTGAAAGTTATACAAAGTTTTAGAATTTGGAAACTTAGGTTTTTGGAGTTAGGCCAACTCAGCCGTTGGGGTCCCCAAATGGGGAGTAAGGGTTCAGAGAGTGCGAAACTCAATGAAAAGCACCGGTGTGACACGAGTGACCTGTGAAAATTGACGGCACGTCAATTGGTTTCCCGGTTTGGAAGTTATGCAAAGTTTTAGAATTTCAAAACTTAAGTTCTCGGAGGTAGGCCAACTCGGGCTTTGGGGTCCCGAAATGGGGAGGAAGGGTCCAGGGAGTGCAAAATTTGATGGGAGGTACTGGGGTGACACAAGTGACGTGTAGGAGTTGACGGCATGTTAATCAATTTCCCGGTTTGAAAGTTATGCAAAGTTTTAGAATTTTGAAACTTAGGTTCTCGAAGGTAAGCCAACTCGGCCATTGGGGTACTGAAATAAGGAGGAAGGTTCTAGGGAGTGTGAAACTTGATGGGAGGCACCGGGGTGACACAAGTGACATGTTGGAGTTGACGGCATATCAATCGGTTTCCCAGTTTGGAAGTTATGCAAAGTTTTAGAATTTCAAAACTTAGGTTCTCGGAGTTAGGCCAACTCGGCCGTTGGGATACCGAAATAGGGAGGAAGGGTTCGAGGAGTGCAAAACTTGATGGTAGGCACCGGTGTGACACAAATGATGTGTCGGAGTAGACGAGACATTAATCGACTTTTTGGTTTGGAAGTTATGCAAAGTTTTTGAATTTCAAAACTTTAGTTCTCAGAGGTAGGCCAACTTGGCCATTGGGGTATTGAAATAAGGAGGAAGGTTCTGGGGAGTATGAAACTTAACTGGAGGCACCGGGGTGACACGAGTGACGTGTGGGAGTTGACGACACGTCAATCGGTTTCCCGGTTTGGAAGTTATGCAAAGTTTTAGAATTTCAAAACTTAAGTTCTCGAAGTTAGACCAACTCGGTTATTGGGGTATCGAAATAGGGAGGAAGGGTCCAGGGAGTGTGAAACTTGACCGGAGGCACTAGGGTGACACCAGTGATGTGTGAGAGTTGACGGCACGTCAATCGATTTCTCGATTTGAAAGTTATGCAAAGTTAAGTTCAGCTACTTCACAGATAAAAGGAGGCTGGTTTTCTGATATAAATTCCATTTCAAATGGCATTTTTTGCCTTGAAAAGAAAAAATGTCATTTGAAATAGCGGCTTTTTAAAAAAATGCTATTTCAAATAGCGTTTTTAGTTGGTATATCTTACACCCTGTATTCTACACACTTCATATTCCTTTTATTTTTCCCAGAAATACAACATTAGAAACGCCTTTTTAAAAGACGTTTTTAATGAAAATGCCTTTTCAAATGGCGCTCAACCTGAGTTGTTGAATTAAGTTAAATCAGCACCCAGGTTGGAAAATAAGTTAAATTTTCCTCTTTGCAAGGGAAATTTGCCTTTTTACAACCAAGTACAACAGATGATTTCATAGGTAACGACGAAGTGTGTGTTAGATGATTTGCATAAAATACTATCTTGCAATGTTCATTAACACAAATAAATCATAACTTTAGAATAAATCAAACTACAACATAGTAAATAATAGCTTGATAAATGATAAAATACAGTTAAAAGAAAACAGAAAAGTTGACATGTGAGAATTAAGAGACTTGATATCACTGTCTTAAAGTAACTATGTGTTGATGGAGAATGAGAGAATAATCTGCTCACAATCAATCCCTAATCTTAGTCACAGATTTTATGGTGATTGGTTGCTTAATGTAAGTGGAATTTTTTGGGAAGGCTAGGCCGATCACTCAAGCCCGCGTCAATGAGTCCAAACTCACTACAAAAAAGAGAAGTTAGAATAGGTTGACCCTTGTTGGGCCGATCACACTCCGAAGATTAAGTTAGCAATCTTAATCAAAAGCATATGAATAGAAGTTGTGTATGCTTGGAGTTTATTGATCAAACCTGGCTCTTGATGGCTTGGGTATTTATAGTGTGATCGGTGGAGTGTTTTGCCCTTAGCCTACCAACAGGTCATCATGGCCTATTGGGTAGGCATCATCATTCGGCGCCGTCTGACCACGTGCAGGGCATGCCTTACTGTCACTAAAGAATTCGGCTGATCGGACGTTCAGGTTGACGTTGCGTGGGGAGCCGTTGGTGCATTTAATGCAGGTCAACTCCGCATTTAATGCTCTGAGACTGCTAGCGGTTTGGGCTTACCGCTCACGGTTTGGGCCAAGGTCGGCATGAGGTCGACGGCTTGGGCTGGGGTCTCTTCAATGCTGAATTTGGGCCGCCAAGCAACCCAGTTTTAACTCACGTTGTTTGGGCCTAACCACAGGGGTTGGGTCATATGCTTTTGCCCCACAATTGCCCCCAACCTTTGCGTCGTTTTGAATTCTCAAATGGCCAAGGGCTGTAATGGATAATCGTGGCATCTTTTCAAGTGTGCGGCCGTTTCTATGGTTACCTGGCCACGCAAACGGCGGGGATTTTAAAAGCTCCATTGATGGGGTGCCATCAAATTGACGACCGACGTGACATTTCGACAGAGCGACATAATTGCTGCCAGTTTCCCACGCACAAATCGACGGCTTAGATGTATATAAAAAGGTGATGCCCTGTCCGGTGAAAGGCACTTGGTTTTTCTTCGTTTTTCTATCTAGCGTGTGCGTCGCCAATTTCGACTTCCACCACTGTAAGTCTTCCTTAGCCTACATTTCATTCGCTCTTCTCTTCGTTTTCCTTCTTATCTTCAACTGTAAGCACCCCATTTTTGCCCGCTCGGCAATCTCCAAGCTGACCAAGCTCACTTTCAGACATCACATGCATATTTAGATTCTAAGCCCGCCTTTTTAACTTGAATTTAGTCCACCAATCGCTTCTCGGGCCCACTTAAAGCTAAATAACCGTTTTGTCCCCGGGAACCACACCGGCTCTGGGTATCAAACCGGTAACCTCCTGAGACTACTTTTTATAGTGTTCTCAACCTCCCTTTACCTTTCTGGATCATTCCGAGTCAGTTCCGGCAAACCTAGTGTGAAATGACGTTTTGCCCCTCGTGGGCCGGTCACCTTTTCCGACCACACCGGCAACCTTTGGGAACATTCTAAACAATGTTTCCAAATCCCAAGTCTTCTTCCGGGACAGTCCGAGTTCGCCCCGGCAGCTTCCCAGTCCGATTGACCGTTTTGCGCCTAAAGGCTCGGTCAACCTTTCCGATACATTTTATCCTCACTTTTCAAGTCAAATACCTCCAGGACACTATTTTAAGTGTTCCTGCTCCTTTCCGGCCTTCCAGGTCATTCCCGGCTCCTTCAAATCATTCCCGGACTTTCCGGAGCCACTCCTAGTGAAGCCAGGCTAAAAATTGCTTGGTGACCACTAGTACAGGCGCCCAAATCTAGTCAAAGATACGTTGCTTGCCGACCTTAAATATTTCCTAAAGGGCTGGCGCCACTAGTAGTGGCGCCAAGCCAAAAATTGGCCTGGCGCCACTCCTAGTGGTGCCAGTGTAAAATTTGGCCTGGCGCCACTGCAACAGGCGCCAGTGTTGTCCAACCTCTATAAATACAGAGCCTCATTCAACGTGAAGAGGGTCCGCAAACTCAACCTAAAAATCATATATTTCGATATACAGAGCTTGAGCACCTCCAAAACCCTAGCCTCCTTAGGTTTTCCAAACCCTAGCCACCCTACACAAACCCTAGCCTCCTATACACTTATACATTCCCCCATACACTCATACACTAGCATTTAACCATTCTTTGAAGACTTAAAGAGCTGCAATCAAAAGCTTGAAGACAACTCTTGAAGACTGAAGACGAAGATCAAGACCGAAGACCGAAGAAAGCAAGGCGCGCAATATAACAAAACATACGGTAGGCTCCCCATTTAAATTTTCGCACTTCCCCCCCTCTCTCTTCTCTCTCCTAACCCACTTGGGTTTTCTCTATTTTAATCCCCCATCTCTTTTCCCCCTTTCTTTGCATGCTTGAAACAAGGGGATTCCCGGTCTATGTGTAGAATTGGGCTATTGGAGAGTCACCGTGTCGGGGGCTTTCTTCTAGCCTAACCAGAGACCACGTGGGTCCGGCCCCCTTGGTTATGTGGTGAAGCCTTAACCTTGTATGTTCACGACCCCAAATTGCATTGTGCATATCATAGTCTTGCATCTTCCAAAAACCGTTTTCAAAGTTGTTTTTCAAAACGTTTTCAAACTTGTTTTCAAAATTGCATCAAAATCTCTTTCTCAAAAACTTGTTTTCAAAACCACAATTCTAGGGTGATTCTAGCCTTTCCATGGCTAGGGTTCCTTTAGAAAAGTGTTACATTAAAAGTGACCTTTTCGGTCCATATTTTCAAATCTTGCTGTTTTCAAAACTGTTTTCCTAAAGTGGTTCTAGCCCTCTTATGGTTAGAATTGCTTTAGGAAAGTGAGATGTTTTTACACATTCTAAAAACTCTCTTTTCAAAAAGTCTTTCTTCCTAAAAATCTCTTTTCAACATACTTTCCTAAAACTCTCCTCTCCAAAATGGTTTTCAAAAAACTCCCTTCCAAAATTTATTTTTCAAAACTCCCTTTTTCCACTCCTTTCCAAAAACTCTTTCTCCTCAAAATTCACTTTCTCAAAACACTTCCTAAATTCACTTTCCTAAAAAAAAACTCTCCCCAACAATCTCTCCAAAAACCTTTCTAAAAAACTCTCTTTCCAAAATCTTCCTTCTAGAAATTTCCTCTCTAGGATTTTCCTTCTAAAATCTACATTTCTAAAAACACACTTTCCAAAACTCCTTCTCTTTAAAATTTTTTTCCAAAAAACTCCCTCTTCAAATTCACTTTCCAAAAACTCCTCCCTAGGATTCCCCTTCTAGAAAACCTTCATTTCTAAAAACGCACTTTTCAAAAACTCTTTTCTTAGAGCCCAAGTCAAGCCTTAGAGCCCACAATTAGGAAACCCTAATTTTCTTTCCAAAAACATGATTTTCAAACTTTGCCCCAAATCTAGGTTTCCAAAATCTTTTGTTTTTACATCCAAACTATACATGTTTCCAAAACCTCTTTTCTACGTCAAAACTATAATTTTCCAAACCTAGGGTTTTTAGAATCTCCTTTTCCAAATCCTTGCTAAATCTTATCTTCCTTTTAAGAAACCAAATCCAATCTCCCCGTTTAGGAAACTAGATCCTATCCTCCGTTTTTGGAAACAAAATCAAATCTTTTCTTTTAGAAACCAAATCTAATCCCTTCCTAATCTAAACCTTTCTTAATTCAATTCCTTTCTTAAACCATAAGTTTCCTAAACCTAAACTTTAAATCTTTCTTTAAATTTCAAAATCCAACTCTTTCCTAATTCAAATCCTTCCTAAACTTCCACTTTCCTAAACCTTAAGTTTCCAAAAACTTGAACATAAAAATCTTTCCTAATTCAACCCTCTCCTAATTCTACCTTCTTTTCAAATCTTAACTTTTCAAACCTAAGTTTTCAAATTTTTCCTAAATTCCAGATTTTCTAAAACCCTAAAACTTTCTAAATTTCAAATCGTTCTAAATTCAAAACTTTCTAAATTCAAAACTTTGTTAAGTTAAATCTTTCTAAACCTAAATCTTTCCAAATTCTAAACTTTCCAAAACTTCAAAATCTTTTCAAATCTAGAACTTTTCTAAACTCAAAACTTTCTTAATTCAAACATTTTCTAAACTGAAAACTTTCCTTTTTCAAACCTTTCCCAAAGCGAAATTTTCTTATTTTCAAAACTTCCCTTTTTCAAACATTCCAAAATTCAAAACTTTCTTAATTTGAAACTTTCCAAGTTTTAAACCTTTCTCAAACTAAACTTTTCTTAATTCAAAATATTTCTAAATTCAATACTTTCCCATTTCAAAACTTTCCTAATTTTGAAACTTTCCAAAAATGACACTTTCCTAATTTCAAAACTTTCCAAAAATGAAACTTTCCAAAAATAACACTTTCCTAATTCGAAACTTTCCTAATCCAAATCTTTTCTAAATTCCAAGTTTCCAAATCTTTCCAAATCCAACATTCCAATCCAATCTTTCTTAATCTCAAGTCTTTCCTAGGTCTCCTATCTTTCCTAAGTCTAGGTTTCCTAAACCTCCATCTTTCCACAACCAAGTCTTTCCAAAATCATTCTTTCCAAAGCAAGTCCAATCTTCTCAATTTCAATTTCCAATCTCCTTTTCTAATCTCAAATCAAATCCAATTTTTAATTCAATCTCTTTCTTCCAATCCAATCTCTCTCTTCAAATCAATCTCTTTTCAATCGGACTCATGTCCGAACTACAACTGACCTGATTCCTCCAAAGGGATACGTAGGCAACCTTCATAGGTGCGGTCACAATACTTTTCAAACTTTCAATTCCACCTTCATGGGTGCGGTTTTCAAAATCTTTTCAAATCTCAAATTCCCATCTACTTTCAAACTTTCTATTTCCAAATTTCTACTTCCAAATTTTCAAACTTTTCGATTTCAATTCTATCTATTCAAATCTACTTTTCAAGTCTCTTTCCTTATACTTGCATACCATGCGTCATGTTAGTTTTTATTCAAACATTGTTTTTCAAAGTGAGTAGGATTGAACTATAGTTAATTAAAGACTCTCATAGGTGAATATAGGGTAGATTGACATGTAGGTACCGAAAGGGCGGGGTAGGGTGATAGCTTATTGCGTCTTCCCTACACGTAACCAACCTTCGAACCTAGGATCACTGATTTCAAAGACCAAAATGAGTTATTTTTCAAAAAATGGCTAAATATTTTCTAAAGGTTACCAAACAACCTGTTTTCTTAAAAACCCTCGCTTGAGGTGGTATTTTCAAAAATCGTTTTTTAAAACCCTAAGAGTAGTCTTTGGATTATTCTTAGTTTTTAGGTGACCTAACTCACCTTAATCAAGTTAGGTGGCGACTCCGAATCTTTTTCAAAAGCCCTTTATTCAAACCTGTTTTCGATTCAAACTTAGTCGCACTCATTCTTCTGGGAGGGTGAGTTCTAACAAGAAAGTACAGCATTTTTCCCGCTTGGGTGAGTATTCCTCGAGTGCGAAAAATCTGGGCGCGACATCAACGATTGTCCCCTGATGGCGTCCCATCTTAGAAGAATGTTAGAGGGTCTGGCGGCCATTACCGCTTTTAGGGCTAGGTTCAAGATCCCAGACGAGATCGGCTTAGAACTAGTCGATCCCAAAGATCACCATATGGAGGAAATCGAAAATGGGGTACCGTTCCCGCTCATTGCCATTATAGAAGGGGGCCTTAGGTTTCCCCTTGATCCCTTACTCCAAAATTTTATAGTAAAGAAGAAGGTGTCACCCTCCCATTTGTCGTCGAATGTTTATAGAATCATCTTTGGCATGCTCGAAATCAATCAGCGCTTAGGTGTGAACCTGAGGCTCGCCGAACTAGATTATTGTTATACGCTTTGTAACGTCGACGAGATCTCCAAAGTGTATCTGCAGGTCATAGATGTGTCCAAAGAGTTAGTAAAGTGTCTACCCTCCTCCGGGAAGGGCATTGATGACGTTAGGGTTTGGGTAACCAGGCCTTGGGAGTTCGGCGACATTCCTGAGGGAGAAAGACCGGCTTTCAATGCTCTAGAGTTCTTCTCAAAATAGGTTTGATGTCGACCTTTTATTTTGCGTGTTTGATTCATTTCCAATGTGTTTCCAAAGTTGATTGTGATATTTTGTAGAGAAGAAAAAGCGTTCGATAGTACAAAACTAGCTCGTTAATCATGCCGATCTGAAGAAGGTTCTGAACTTTCGTGGTGAAGGTAAACTAAGGCACGTTGCTCGGACCGCCCATATATTACTCAACTACCCTCTCCCCTACTCAACTTTTACAGTTGACATGGGGATCCCACAAAGTGTCCTTGCGAGTTTGGCCAAGGAAGGTGCCGAGGGGGACTTCGAAGATATCCCGGTTGGCGTTACTATCGAAAGGGTTCGTGGCCCTACTGGAGTGACGGTTGCAGTTGCTCCACCGTCAGAGCCCGTTGCCGAAGAACTGCGTGAGGCCCGCTCAAAGTGAAATAGTTCGGCCTTAAGTTCGTCTCCACTTACGGTCCTAGACCGCCAAGTTAGAGTTCCGGTCAGAACATAAAAGTCCACCCCATCCCCCGACGAGGAGAACACCATGAGTTTGAGGGAGAGGATGTTTGCTGTAATATCCCGAACCTCTATTTATTTATATTAATAAGAATTTCTAGTATTTGCATTGTTTAATATTAATTGTTGCCTCATTTGAGTCAAGAGCGACCAATAGGAGCTTATGTTATAGCTTAAGCCTTAGGGTGAGACATATGGGATTATTCCCATGTGTATCATCTTATATACTCTTATATACACATAAAACAAACACACACACCGACAGATAGACACACCCGATTGGTTGAGAGAGGGAGAAGAGAGAGAATAAAGAGAGAAAGGGAGATTGAAGAAGGAAGAGCTTGAAAGAGAGGTGAAGGAAGAGATTGAAGTCATTAGAAGACTTGGGCAAGCTTGAAGAAAGGTAAGGTTTCATCTCTTTCTACAATTTTATGTATATGTATTTATCTTAGAGGGTTGTGTTGTTGGGTTATCATAGAAGACTCCTTTGAGTCCCACTTAGCTAGATTTTAAAGCCTCATAAGCTTATGTTAAAGGTTGGATGTGGGGTTTGTAAAACCCCCAAATTTGTACATGATGGGTTTGAGATTTCAAACCCTAGATTCTTTCGATTTACTTATTTAAAGTGTTTCATTCAGAGTTATTGTGGCCTTCTTGGGTCAATCTTTGGACCCTGGATGCCTTGAAAGAGTTTGTGAAAGTTTTGATGAAGTTTGGTTTTGATTTGAGTAAGCTTTGGGGATTTTTGGGTTGAAATCTGAGTTTTTTGTTTTGGAGCCGACTCTTTTTACCTACGGAGTCGGCACTTTTTCTTAGTGAACTCCCAGATTCATTTCTTCAGTTGTTGGAGTTGACTCCTTAGCCTGGGAGTCGACACTTTCGCCCAAAGAACTCCCAGATTCTTTTTTTTTCGCTCAAGAGCCGATTCCCTTGTCTCTGGAGTCAATGCTTTTGTCCAGTCCCTGGTTTCACTTTTCAGCTCAGACACTGTTTAGTAAAATAGGCATAACTTTCTCTAAAAAACTTAGATTGATGCACCGTTTGAAGAATTAGAAAGTAGACTCATAGACCTTTGTACTCATATAAAGTTTGTATTCTAATTCTTTATAAATTGAGAGATATTAAATTTTGAATTTGATCCAAAATTCTGTCAGTAACATCCTTCTTCCAAAATTTTAGTCAAATTTCTATAGGACATAACTTCTTCATCCAAAATATATTTTTAGCCTATGACCTATCAAATTAAAGCCCTTTAAGCCTATTTCAAATGGAACTAACCTAGAGTACGAACTCTTCCTTGAGAAGTGGTTGAGATGCAATAAAGGAGTCGATGTCCCGGCGTTCATGTTCAAACCTCAACCTTATGTTCTCGTTTTACGTTGTTGCTTTACCTTGGAGTCTTGTATTGATATTTCCATTCTTCTATGTGCATTTTGTGTAAGAAAACCTAGTTTAAAATCCATTCTATCAGAGAGAGGTGAGTAACAATATGTCATAAGTAAAATCCTATTACTTACAAAATGTTTTAAGTTTAATTACATATCATGCAATGATTTTCATATGTTTTCAATGCATCAATGTTTATGTTTAAGTATAAATGTCATACCTTGAAATGCATGCAAGCTATACTTATGTTATGAATTGAAACCCATGGACTAGAAGGTTTACATAAAGTAGATGTAAGACTTCGAACGTACGACTCTAACTCAAGGTCTTCTCGTGGCAAGACTTTAATCTAGCCCGATAGTCCTAGGATGGGGGACGTGAAATAAACATGTGAGGTCTTTCGTGGTAAGACCTTAAACTAGCAACGATGGTCCTACGATAGAGGACACGAAATAATCTATCGCTATGTTGGGAGACATCCCCTGGCTTAAAAGTCCAGATGTGACCTTTATGGTTACCATAACTGAGCATAGCTCTTATGATTGACTTAAAAAGCCTATGTGTGACCTTTTTGGTAACTATAACTAAGCCTAGCTCTTATGATTGGCGCAAGGAGCCTATGTGTGACCTCTTTGGTTACTAATGACTGAGTCTAGCTCACATGATTGGCCTAAAGAGCCTATGCGTGACCTTCATGGTTACTGTGTTGGCCTAAAGAGCCTTATATGTACCGTGCGGCTAAGACCAAGAGCCCAAAAAAGGGGTAGGCATGTAAGAGCTAGAACGGACAATCTAATGTTGGCCTAAAGAGCCTTATGTGTACCGTGTGGCTGAGACCAAGCACCCAGAAAAGGGGTAGGCAGGTACGAGCTAGAATGGACAATCTAATGTTGGCCTAAAGAGCCTTATATGTACCGTGCGGCTAAGACCAAGCGCCCAGAAAAGGAGTAGGCAAGTGCGAGCCAAAACGAATAATCTAATATTGGCCTAAAAAGCTTTATGTGTACCCCGCGGCTGAGACCAAGCGCCCGAAAGGGGCTAGGCAGGTGCGAGCCAAAACGGACAGTATTGTACTGAGTACTCGGATAGCTCAAGGGCTCCCGAGAGAGTAGGCAGGGCGAAGTGTTACTGTCACAATGCGTTGAAAACCGTGAGGTAAGCACATGCGTGACATAAAGCGCCAAAACGGGTAATATTATACATGGTTCAGATCTTAGCCTAAAGAGCACTATACATGACCTTTAAGGTTACTTATACGGAGCCAAGCTCTAATATAAAGACGTAACATACATATGCTCTAGAATGAGAAAAATGATTTGTCCTAATGCTTCACAACAAGTTGCGTATGTTTCTATAAGTTCTAATGTCACGATATATCTCTCCTTTCTACGATATTACGAAATGCCTTACAGTATAATGCCACGGTATGCTTATGATAGCTATGTTATACCTTACAAAGTCATGTTATGTGTTATATCTCACTCCTATGATGCTATGGTTAGTATTCGAATGTCATACTTATGCTACCTACATTTCCAAGACTATGCTTTATAAGTTACTAAGAATGGTAATATTTGATGTGTCCTATATTATCTGGTGACCCAAGATGTACGCTTACAAGATACGGTATGTTATACTCATGATAAGTTATGTCACACTCAAATAGTTCATGCTATAACACACATGCCTCTCTTCTTCCACATTACGTTTTAGAAATAATAAAATGTTCTAATACAAAAGTGTATGCTTCAAGTGTCCTTAAGATTATACTTATGCGATTCTAAGTTCATGCCACTTATGTGTAAATGTATCTTTATTGTCATGTACATTAAATATAAATGTAGCATATGGTATTTTATGCTCATGCATTATTGTTACTCACTAAGCATTAGCTTACGTTTTTCTAACAATATTTTCAGGTGAACAAACTGGGAGGCCCATTACATGGACATTTGGATTGTGGCCCACGGGCCTTATGTTATGTACTGATATAGGGGTTGGACCCTAATGTTTTGTAATATTATAATGTTATAATTGTGGTGGCCTTTGATAGGCCTACTTTATAGATGATTATGTTTCGGAGATTAGGCATAGCTCTACTATGTATAACACACGTTTTACTTTACGTTTATAAAATTTTAAATTTCACAATTATATATCTTTTAAATGATAAATGCACAGGTGTTCAACCGGGTTATGAAATGCAGCCTTGGGTAGCCAAGCCACTGGCCGGTCATGCACCCTAAATCCGCATAGGCCGGGTTTCGGGTCATGACATTTGATGCAGCTGGCAAGCCACTGAAAACGGCTGCCACGACTTCTGTCGATCTTCCATCTGCCAAACTGGGGACCGCCCCTGTGGTGGAAGCCGCTCCCGTTCAAAAGAGGTCGGAAACTCGGCAGCAAAAGAAAAGGGCCCTTGAAGTTGCCGTACTGCCCCCAGCACCCAAGAAACCAAGGGGGAAAGGGGCGGCGGAAGAAGTCGGCGAGGTTGTTATAGTCACGCCGGATATTTTGGGCTGCCCTATGACGACGACGGACTCAATGATTGACCAGGCCGAGGTTGCTTACAGCGTCATAAAGAGTGTTTTTCGAGGAAGGACGTTGCTAAGATGGGGGCAGTGAGCGACACAGGCGTCTTCATGGGGGCATTTCATGACTCTCTGCTTGTAAGTCGGCATCGCCTTTCAATTTGTTTAGAGATTTCGCCCATACTTCGTTTTAAAACAAACTTTCACTTTTTTTGGTGTAAGGTTGCCTGAATTCTCTAGAGGCAATGACCCGTTATCAGAAGCTTGTCGAGAAGCACCACCAACTCATAGAAGAACATGGCTGTTTAAAGAAGGAGTGGATCAATTCCAACAAAGAACGGACCACCTTCAAGAAACAGGCCGAACAAGCTTCTGCCGAACTCAAGATGATGCAGGCGGACTACGAAAAGAGAGATAAGGAGGTGACCGACCTCCAAAAGAAATTTGATGTGCAGTCCGTGGATCTGTACAAGGCCAATTCAGAGATCGAAGCACTCCAAGTTGAGGTGGCCAAGTTAACGGCGGAGGAAGAGGTCGTACTGAAGAAGGGTGAAGACAGGGCGACTGACAGATTGGCCCTTGAGATGATGGATCTTAGCCGTGTCATCTTCTGCCAAGGCTAGAGCTGTGCCCTTCTTGTTACTAGGGTGGACAAGTCCTCTAATGTCTGATGTTTATGCCCTGACTATTTTAACACCACTGAGGAAGGTGTAGTCGACCCACAAAAGGTGGTAGCCAACGCCGAACATCAAAGGAAGCTTGCTTTGGAGGCTACAGTTGAAAGGGAGAAGGTTGAGAAGGAGAAAGCTGCTGCTGAATCGTCTAAGGTTACAAAAGAGACCGCTGATGGCTCAGCGGAGAAATCTATGCAGCCAGGGGAAAGGTCGATAGTTTGATCGATTGTTGTTTCTCTTAGATCTTTTGTAATCAACCTTCGTATTCGTAATGAAAATTTCATTCTGCCTTTATCTTTTCGTTACTATCTTATGATAAATGTTTAATCAGCTGTTCGGTTATGTGTGATTGCTGAAATTCACTTTGCTTTAAGTTCGCATGACTCGTACATCTTTATTGGCCGATCTATCTAATAGGGCCAATCTTTGATGCTTCGATCTTTACTGCCTTCGTTGGCCGACCTACGCAACATGAACAAGATCAAGTTTTTACACCTGATTTTTGTGGCCTTCTTTGGCTAACCTGTCCAACTTGGATAGGACCAAATTTTTACACTTGGTTTTTGTGGCCTTCTTTGGCCGATCTGTCCAATTCGGACAGGACCAAGTTTTTACACTTGGTTTTTATGGCCTTCTTTGGCTGACTTGTCTAACTTGGACATGACCAAGTTTTTACACTTGGTTTTTATGTAATCCTACAGTGCTCAGAGTAGATTTGTTTGAACAATTTCATTTTTTATTGATCTCATAAAAGCTTTACACATTTGTTGAGTTGTTACATCATATGGGACCTTGCACTATTGGTAGAATTTCTTCAGGTTGTTCGTATTCCAAGGTAGAGGCAACTGTCTTTTCTCTTCAATAGTTTCCAACCAGTATGCGCCAACGCCAACCTAGGATGTCACTCTATAAGGGCCCTCCCGGTTGGGGCCGAGCTTGCCATCTGCTGGGTTCTTTGTTGCCCCCAGCACTTTTCGTAAGACTAGGTCGCCTGGAGCGAAGTTTCTTAGTCGAACCCGTTTGTTGTAGGAGCGTCTTAACTATCGCTGATATTCAGTAAGTCCGATCAAGGCAGCTTCCTTTTTTACTTCGGCAAGATCCAGATCCTTTGTCAAAGTCTGGTCGTTAAGCCCTGTGTTGAAGGCTGCCGATCTGATTGTTGGTAGCCCTACCTCCAAAGGTATGACTGCTTCTACTCTGTATGCTAGAGAGAACGGGGTTTGGCCAGTAGACCTCCTTGGGGTTGTTCTATATTGTGGCGCCTAGATTTTTCGCACTCGAGGAATACACACACAAGTGGAAAAAACACTGTACTCTCTCGTTAGAACTCACCCTCCTAGAAGAATGAGTGCGACTAGATTTGAATTGAAAATAGAATTGAATAAAGGGCTTTTGAAAAAGATTTGGAGTCACCACCTAACTTGATTAAGGTGAGTTAGGTCACCTAAAAATTAAACATAATCCGAAGACCACACTTAGGGTTTTTGGAAAAAGGTTTTTGAAAATATCTCCTCAAGAGAGGGTTTTTAAGAAAACAGGTTGTTTGGCAACCTTTAGAAAATATTTAGCCTTTTTTTTAAAAAATAACTCCTTTTTGGTCTTTGAAATCAGTGATTCTAGGTTCGGAGGTTGGTTACATGTAGGGAAGACGCACTAAGCTATCACACTACCCCGCCCTTTCGGTACCTACATGTCAATCTACCCTAGATTCACCTATGAGAGTCTTTAACTATCTAATGGTTCAATCCTATTCACCTTGGAAAAATAATGTTTAGAAAAACATGATGCATGATATGCAAGTGCAAAATAAGAGAGAATCGAAAAATAAATTTGGAAATAAATTTAGAAAGAATTTGATTTGAAAATAGATTTGAAGAGATGGAATTGAAATTGGAAAGTTTGAAAATTTGGAAATAGGAATTTGAAAATAGAAATTTTGAAAATAGATTGGAATTTGAAATTTGAAAAATGTGGAGACCGCACCCATGAGGGTCGAATTGAAAGTTTGAAAAGTGTTGTGACCGCACCTATGAAGGTTGTTTACGTATCCCTTTGGGGGAATCAGGTCAGTCGTAGTTCGTACCGGAGTCCGATTGAAAAGAGATTGATTTGAAGAAAGAGATTAGATTGGAAGAAAGAGATTGAATTGAAAATTGGATTTGATTTGAGATTAGAAAAGGAGATTGGAAGTTGAAATTAAGAAGATTGGACTTGCGTTGGAAAGATAGATTTGGACTTATGTTGGAAAGAGAAGGTTTAGGAAACCTAGACTTAGGAAAGGTAGTAGACCTAGGAAAGACTTCAGATTTAGAAAGATTTGACTCGAATGTTGGACTTGGAAGATTTGGAAAGATTGGATTTTAGGAAATGTTCGAATTAGGAAAGGTTCGATTTAGGAAAGTTTCGAATTAGGAAAGTTTTGATATTTGGAAAGTTTCAAATTAAGAAAGTTTTGAATTAGGAAAGTTTCATTGAGGAAAGTTTTGAATATTGGAAAGTTTTGAAATTGGGTAGTTTTGAAAATTGGAAAGTTTTGAAAAACAAGGAAGTTTTGAAAGAAAGTTTCATTTTAGGAAATGTTTGAAAAAGGAAAGTGTTGAATTTGGAAATGTTTTGAATTAGGAAAAGTTTAGTTTAAGAAAGGTCTAGAATTTGGAAAGTTTCAAGTTAAGAAAGTTTTGAATTTAGAAAGCTTAGAATTTTAGAAAAATTTTAAATTAGGAAAGATTTAGAAAAGGTTTGAATTAAGAGAGTTTAGAAAGTTTCGGATTTGGAAAGATTTGAAATTTAGAAAGTTTAGAATTTAGAAAGATTTAAGTTTAGAAAGATTTAACTTAAGAAAGTTTTGAATTTAGAAAGTTTTGAGTTTGGAAAGATTTGAAATTTAGAAAGTTTAAGATTTAGAAAGTTTTAGGGTTTTAGAAAATCTTAAGATTAGGAAAGGTTTGAATTTAGGAGAGGTTTGAAAACTTAGGTTTGAAAAGTTAAGATTTGAAAAGATGGTAGAATTAGGAAAAGGTTAGATTAGGGAAGATTTGAAAACTTAATGTTTAAAGAAAGATTTGAAAGTTTTAAAAAATTTAAGATTAGGAAAGTGGAAGTTTTTGAAGGATTTGAATTAGGAAAGAGCTGGATTAGGAAGGGATTGGATTTGGTTTCTAAAAAAAAAGATTTGATTTTGTTTCCAAAAACGGAGGATGGGATCTAGTTTCCTAAACAGGGAGATTTGATTAGGCAAAGATTTGGAAAAGGGAGATTCTAGAAACCCTAGATTTAAAAAATTATAATTTCGACGTAGAAAATAGGTTTTGAAAATATGTACAGTTTGGATGTAGAAAACAAGAGGTTTTGGAAACCTAGGTTTGGGGCAAAGTTTGAAAATCATGTTTTTGAAAAGAAAATTAGGGTTTCCTAATTGCGAGTTCTAGGGCTTGATTTGGGCTTTAAGAAAAGAGTTTTTGGAAAGTATGTTTTTGGAAACGAGTTTTTGGAAGGAAATCCTAGGGAGAAGTTTTTGGAAAGTGAATTTGAAGAGAGAGTTTTTGGAAAGATTTTTGGAGAGAGGGAGTTTTTGAAAAGTGTGCTTTTGGAAACATAGATTTTAAAAGGAAAATCCTAGAGGGGAGTTTCTAGAAGGGAGATTTTGGAAAGAGAGTTTTTTAGAAAGATTTTTTGGAAGGAAATTGTTGGAGAGAGTTTTTAGGAAAGTGAATTTAAGGAGTATTTTTAGGAAGTAAATTTTGAGGAGAAAGAGTTTTTTGGAAAGGAATTGAAAAAGGAAGCTTTGAAAAATAGATTTTTGGAGAGAATTTATGACAACAACTTTGAAGAGGAGAGTTTTTAGGAAGTACGTTGAAAAAAAAGATTTTTTAGGAAGAGATTTTTGAAGAGAGGGTTTTTAGAAGGTGTAAAAACATCTCACTTTCCTAAAGCGATTCTAACCATAAGAAGGCTAGAACCACTTTAAGAAAGTGGTTTTGGAAAACAATAAGATTTGAAAATATAAACCAAAAAAGTCACTTTTAATGTAACACTTTCCTAAAGCAACCCTAGCCATGGAAAGGCTAGAATCACCCTAGAATTGTGGTTTTGAAAACAAGTTTTTGAAAAAGAGATTTTGATGCAATCTTGAAAACCAGTTTGAAAACGATTTGAAACACAACTTTGAAAACGGTTTTTGGAAGATGCAAGATCTTGATATGAACATACAAGGCTAAGGTTTCACCACATAATCAAGGGGGCTGGACCCACGTGGTCTCTGGTTAGACTAGAAGAAAGCCCTCGACACGGTGACTCTCCAATAGCCTAATCCTACACATGGACCGGGGATCTCCTTGTTTCAAGCATGCAAAGAAAGGGGGGAAAAAAGATGGGGGATTAAAATAGAGAAAACCCAAGTGGGTTAGAAGAGAGAAGAGAGAGGGGGAAGTACGAAAAATTGAATAGGGAGCCTACCGTATGTCTTGTTTATTTTGCGCGCCGTGCTGTCTTCGGTCTTCGGTCTTCGTCTTGATCTTCGTCTTCAGTCTTCAAGAGTTGTCTTAAGCTTTGGATTACAGCTCTTCAAGTCTTCAAAGGATGGTTGAAGGCTAGTGTATGAGTGTATGGGGAAGTATAGGAGTGTATAGGAGGCTAGGGTTTAGTGTATGGTGGCTAGGGTTTGGAAAACCTAAGAAAGCTAGGGTTTAGGAGGTGCTCGAGCTCTGTATATTGAATTATATGATTTTTAGGTTGAATTTGCGGATCCTTTTCACGTTGAATGCGGCTCTGTATTTATAGAGGTTGGACAACACTGGCGCCTGTTGCAGTGGCGCCAAGCCAAAGTTTACACTGGCGCCACTAGGAGTGGCGCCAGGCCATTTTTTGGCTTAACGCCGCTAATAGTGGCGCCAGCCATTTAGGAAATGTTTAAGGTCGGCAAGCAACGTATCTTTGACTAAATTTGGGCGCCTGTACTAGTGACTACCATGCAATTTTTAGCCTGGCTTCACTAGGAGTGGCTCCGAAAAGTTCGGGAACGATTTGAAAGAGCCGAGAATGACCCGGAAGGCTGGAAAGGAGCAGGAACACTTAAAACAGTGTCCTGGAGGTATTTGACTTGAAAAGTGAGGATAAGATGTGTCGGAAAGGTTGACCGGGCCTTCAGGGGCAAAACGGTCAATCGGACTGGAAAACTGCCGGGACGGACTCGGACTGTCCCGGAAGAAGACTTGGGATCTGAAAACATTATTCAGAATGTTCCCAGAGGTTGCCGGTTTGATTCCCAGAGTCGGCGTGGTCGGAAAAGGAGACCGGCCCACCAGAGGCAAAACGGTCATTTTGTACCGGGTTTGCCAAAATTGACTCGGAATGATCCGGAAAGGTAAAAGGAAGTTGAGAACACTATAAAAAGTAGTCTCAGGAGGTTACTGGTTTGATACCCAGAGCCGGTGTGGTTGAAAAAAGAGACCGGCCCATTAGGGGCAAAACGGTCATTTTGTACCGAGTTGGCCGGAACTGACTCGGAATGATCCGGAAAGATAAAGGAAGGTTGAGAGTACTATAAAAAGCAATCTCAGAGGGTTACCGATTTGATACTCAGAGCTGGTGTGGTTCTCGGGGCATTCGGATGCCTAGGGGCAAAATGGTCATCTTGACCGGAAAGTCTCGAAAAAGGTCCAAAGGGCAGTTTGGTCATTTTTCACTGAAGTGGGCTAACGGACACTAGTGTTGACCTGGGTTTTGAGTGTTTCCGCCACTCTAGCGGCGGTCGTTGTGACACAGGGGTTTGTTGCCAATTCCTTATATCGACCTATTTATGAGTATTTTCGCTATTCTAACGGTTTTGTGAGTAATTTCGCTACTCAGACCGTCTCGAGGAATAAATTATCTCGAGAGAGGGATTGGAAAGGGGACTAATCGTCTTCGAAGAGACGTGCTTGAGTTGGAACCGTCTCGAGAAATAAACTGTCTCGAAAGAGGGATTGGAAAGGGGACTTATCGTCTCCGACGAGATGTGCCTGGATTGGAACCGTCTCGAGGAATAAACTGTCTCGAGAGTGGGATTGGAAAGGGGACTAATCGTCTCCAAACAGACGTGCCTGGATTGGAACCGTCTTGAGGAATAAACTGTCACGAGAGTGGGATTGGAAAGGGGTCTTACCGTCTTCGAAAAGACGTGCCTGGATTAGAACCGTCTCGAGGAATAAACTGTCTCAAGAGTGGGATTGGAAAGGAGTCTTATCGTCTCTAAAGAGACGTGCCTGGATTGGAACCGTCTCGAGGAATAAACTGTCTCAAGAGTGGGATTGGAAAAGGGTCTTACCGTCTCCGAAGAGACGTGCCTGGATTGGAACCGTCTCGAGGAATAAACTGTCTCGAGAGTGGGATTGGAAAGGGGTCTTATCGTCTCCGAAGAGACGTGCCTGGATGAAACCGTCTCAAGGAATAAACTGTCTCGAGAGTGGGATTGGAAAGGGGTCTTATCGTCTCCGAAGAGAGGTGCCTGGATTGGAATCGTCTCGAGGAATAAACTGTCTCGAAAGAGGGATTGAAAAGGGGTCTTACCGTCTCCGAAGAGACGTACCTAGATTAGAACCGTCTCGAGGAATAAATTGTCTCGAGAGTGGGATTGGAATCGGAAAGGAAAGGACAATGCCCCTAAGGGCATTTTGGTCATTTTGCCTCTATTTGGGCCTGACATGACCACGAGGCGATGGAAAGACGGAATTTGGACCTAGAGAATTGGTTTCGATAGGAATATGACCGCAATAACTTAAACACAAGTCTGGACGGAGTGTAGACTGTCGAGCGGTCAAAAATGGGGTGCTTACATATATGACCACAGAACGCTGGGTAAATCCTCCACCCACTTCCCTTTGGCCCTTTCCAGCCACTTTTTAATTCCGTTAAGCATAGTTTTGTCGAAAATCTTGGCCTACCCATTGCATTGAAGATAGGCTGGCGTTGAATAATAGTTTCTGATCTCAAGCTCTTCACAGAATAATCTGAATATGTTGCCATCGAACTGGGTGCCGTTATCTGAGACAATGGCACGAGGGACCCCGAACCTTGTCACTATGTTTTTCTATGCAAACCTTTTGGCGTCGACCTCTCTGATGCTTGACAGAGGCTCCGCCTCCCCCCATTTAGTAAAGTAGTCAGTCGCCACGATGAGGAACTTCTTATTACCTAGAGCTCGGGGCAAAGGCCCGACTACGTCCAGTCCTCACTGAGTGAAAGGCCATGGACTAGTAATGGTTGCGAGATCCTTAGTTGGCTGATGGATGATGGGAGATACCTCTAACACTTGTCACACTTTAAGATGTACTGGGCTACATCTTTTTATATGTAGGGCCACTAGTATCCTTGTGAGATAGCTTGGTGTGCTACCGATCTTCCGCCGACATGGCTTCCATATATTCCCCAATGGATTTCAAATAGGACGCCTTGCACTTTATCTAGGTGGACGCAGTGCAAGTATGGACCCGTAAAGGAACGTTTGTAAAGCTCCTTGCTTGGTGACAACCAATCCCAGGAGAGCTGCGTGTTTGATTCGCTTGGCTTCGTTTTTGTCCTCCCGCAACTCGTCTTTGTTGAGGTAGGAGATAATTTGGTTCATCCAGGATGGTCCCAACTGTTCCACAGCTAGGGCTTATTCTTCTTCCTGAAAGATGCTTGGCCTGGCCAGAGTTTCCACATTGATTGTCCTTTTTAACCCCGACTTCAGGGCTGTTGCTAACGTCGCCAGAGCATCCGCAAGAGAGTTATTGTCTCGGTTGATCTGGCGAAACTTGTAATTGTTGAATTTGCTGAGCAGCTCATTGGCTTTAGGTAGGTACTGCGTCATTCTGTCATTCTTTATTGCGTATTCTCCCATAATCTGGTTGACAACAAGTAAGGAGTCCGAATAAATGACGATCTCAGGAATTTTAAGTTCGATGGCTCGGCATAGTCTGGTAAGCAAGATTCGTTATTGGAGGCAGCGAACTCAAGCTTGATAGTTTTTTCGATGGTCAGACCGTCTGGTGTAATGAGCACTATGCCCAATCCTGCCCCCCGATCATTGGAGGCTCCACCGACGTAGAGTTGTTAATGATCAGTTTTTTTCCAAAGATCCAGAGGGAGGTCGTCGTGAGATTGGGCAGGTGCTGGTGCTTGGCCGGCTTCAGGTGCTAGTTCAACGGAGAATTCGGCAATGAAATTCGCAAGGACCTGCCCTTTTACTGTCGATCTTGGTTGGAACTTGATATCAAACTCCCCTAACTCCACAGCCCATTTTGCCAATCGTCCAGAGAAGTCAGCCTTCCTGAGAAGAGGTTTGAGCTGGTGGTCTGTGAGGACGTTGATGGTGTGAGCTCTGAATTAGTGCACCAATTTGCGAGATGCTACTACCAGTGCGAATGCCAATTTTTCGAGGGGTAAGTATATACTCTCTACCTCGAGAAGTGTCTTGCTGACATAGTAAATGGGCAATTGCTGCTGATCTTGCTGCCTGAGTAGTACGGCGTTGATTGCATGCTCCGACACCGTGAGGTAGAGGAAGAGTTCCTCATGCTGGACTGGGGTGGAAAGCAAGGGTGGTTGGGTCAAGTATTTCTTCATATCACTGAGGGCTAGGTCACATTTTGGAGTCCATTTGAACTGTTCATATTTTTTGAGAAACTGGAAGAATGGTCAGCACCTGTTGGATGATCGACTGATGAACCTGTTTAATGCTGCTGCCATTCTAGTTAGCTTTTGTACCTTCTTGGCATTCTTCGGAGCCTGAACACTCTGGATTGTATTGATCTGTCGCGGATCCACCTCGATACCCCGATATGTAACCAAGAACCCCAGAAATTTGCTCGAGCTGACTCCGAATATGCATTTCAAAGCATTCAACCTCATTTTATACTTCTTTAGGATGTGGAGTACCTCTTTTAGATCTTTTAGATGAGAGTTGTTGAGTTTGCTTTTCACCACCATATCATCGATGTACACCTACACAGTAGTGTCGAGCTGCTACTTGAACATCTTGGTGTCCATCCGCTGGTACGTAGCCCCGGCATTCTTCAGACCAAAGGGCATAGCCTTGTAGCAAAATATACTCCTTGGAATGATGAAGGTCGTCTTTTTTTGATTGTCAGTGTAAGCACCCCATTTTTGCCCGCTCGACAATCTCCGAGCTGACCAAGCTCACTTTCATACATCACATGCATATTTAGACTCTAAGCCTGCCTTTTTAACTTGAATTTAGTCCACCAGTCGCTTCTCGGGCCCGTAGGGCCCACTTGAAGCTAAATGACCATTTTATCCCTGGGCATTCGAACGCCCCGGGAACCACACTGGCTTTGGGTATCAAACCAGTAACCTTTTGAGATTACTTCTTGTGATATTCTCAACCTTCCTCTACCTTTCCGGATCATTCCGAGTCAGTTCCGGTAAACCCGGTGCAAAATGATCGTTTTGCCCCTAGTGAGCCGGTCTCCTTTTTCGACCACACCGGCTCTGGATATCAAACCAGTAACTTCCCGAGAATACTTTTTATAGTGTTCTAAACCTTTCTTTACCTTTTCGGATCATTCCGAGTCAGTTCCGGCAAACCCGGTACAAAATGACTGTTTTGCCCCTAGTGGGCCGGTCTCCTTTTCCGACCACACCGGCTCTGGGAACCAAGCCGGCAACCTTTGGGAACATTCTGAATAATGTTTCCAAATTTCGAGTCTTTTTTCGAGACAGTCCTAGTCCGTCCCTATAGCTTTCCAATCCGGTTGACTGTTTTGTCCTTAAAGGCCCGGTCAACCCTTCCAATACATCCTATCCTCATTTTTCATGTCAAACACCTTTGGGACACTATTTTAGGTGTTCCTACTCTTTTTCGGCCTTCCGGGTCATTCCTGGCTCCTTCAAATCATTCCCGGACTTTCCGGAGTCACTCCTAGTGAAGTCAGGCTAAAAATTACATGGTAGTCACTAGTAGAGACGCCCAAATCTAGTTAAAGATACGTTGCTTGCCGACCTAAAACATTTCCTAAATGGCTGGCGCCACTCCTGGTGGTGCCAGTGTAAACTTTGACCTGGCGCCACCGCAACAGGCGCTAGTGATGTCCAATCTCTATAAATACAGAGCCTTTTCCAGCGTGAAAAGGATCCGTAAACTTAGTCTAAAAATCATATAATTCGATATACAGAGCTCGTGCACTCCCTAAATCCTAGCTTCCCTAGGTTTTCCAAACCTTAGCCATCATACACTAAACCCTAGCCTCCTATACACTCATACACACTCCCATACACTCATACACTAGCCTTTAACCCTCCTTCGAAGACTTGAAGAGCTGCAATCTGAAGTTTGAAGATTGAAGACAACTCTTGAAGATTGAAGACGAAGATCAAGACGAAGACCGAAGATCCAAGACAAGCAAGGCGAGCAAAATAAACAAGATACAAGGTAGGTTCTCCATTTAAATTTTTGCACTTCCCCCTCTCTCTTCTCTCTCCTAACCCACTTGGGTTTTCTCTATTTTAATCCCCCATCTCTTTCTCCCCTTTCTTTGCATGCTTGAAACAATGGGACTCCCGGTCCATGTGTAGGATTAGACTATCGGAGGGTCACCGTGTCGGGGGCTTTCCTTTAGGCTAACCGGAGACCACGTGGGTTCGGCCCCCTTGATTATGTGGTGAAGCCTTAACCTTGTATGTTCACAACCCCAAAATTGCATTGTGCATATCATGATCTTGCATCTTCCAAAAATCGTTTTCAAAGTTGTTTTTTTCAAATCGTTTTTAAACTTGTTTTCAAAATTGCATCAAAATCCCTTTTTCAAAAACTTGTTTTCAAAACCACAATCCTAGGGTGATTCTAGCTTTTCCATGGCTAGGATTGCTTTAGGAAAGTGTTACATTTAAAGTGACCAATATGGCCCATATTTTCAAATCTTGTTGTTTTCAAAACCACTTTCCTAAAGTGGTTCTAGCCTTCTTATGGTTAGAATCGCTTTAGGAAAGTGAGATCTTTTACACCTTCCAAAAAACTCTCCTTTCAAATCCCTCTTCCTCAAAATCTCTTTTTCAACATACTTTCCTAAATCTCTCATTTCCGAAATTGTTTTCTAAAAACTCTTTACAAAAATCTATTTTTCAAAATTTCTCTTTTCAAACCCCTTTCCAAAACGCTCTCTTCAAAGTCCATTTTCCAAAAACGTTCCTTAGGTCTCTTTCCTAGAAAAACTCTCTCTAAAAATCTTTTCAAAATCTTCCCTCTAGAAACTTCTCTTTAGGATTTTCTTCAAAAAACTTGTTTCCAAAAACACATTTTCCAAAAATTCCTTCTCTTTAAAATCTCTTTCCAAAAACTCTCCCTTCAAATTTACTTTCCAAAAATTTCCCTCTAGGATTTCCTTCTGAAAACCTTCGTTTTCAAAAACGTACTTTCCAAAAACCCTTTCCTTAAAGCCCAAGTCAAGCCCTAGAGCTAACCATGGTTTTCAAACTTTGTCCCAAATTTAGGTTTCCAAAACCTCTTGTTTTCTACATCAAGACTATACATATTTCCAAAGCCTATTTTCTACGTCAAAACTATAGTTTTCCAAATTTAGGGTTTCTAAAAGTTCCCTTTTTAAATCTTTGACCAAATCCAATCTTCCCGTTTAGGAAACTAGATCCAATCCTCCGTTTTTGGAGACAAAATCAAACATTCCCTTTTAGAAACAAAATCCAATCCCTTCCTAATTCAACTCTCTTCTAATTTCCTACCTTCCTAAATCTTAAGTTTCCTAAAACTTTTAAATCTTTCCTAAATTTTAAAACTCAACTTTCAAATCTTTCCTAATTCAACCATTTCCTAATTCTACCTCTTTCCAAATCTTAACTTTCCAAGTCTAAGTTTCCAAACCTTTCCAAAATTCAAACCTTTCCTAATCTCCAGATTTTCTAAAACTCAAACTTTAAAACTTTCTAAATCCTAAGCTTTCTAAATTCGAAACTTTCAAATTCTAAAGCTTTCCAAATTTCAAACCTTTCCAAATTCAAAGCTTTTTAAATTCAAAACTTTCTTAAGTTAAATCTTTCTAAACTTCGAATCTTTCCAAAATTCTAAACTTTCCTAAATTTGAAATCTTTCCAAATCCAAAACTTTCTAAACTCAAAACTTTCCTATTTTCAAAACCTTTCCTAAAACAACACTTTCCTAAGTTGAAACTTTCCTAATTCAAAACTTTCTTAAGTTGAAACTTTCTTAATTCAAAACTTTCCTAATTTCGAAACTGTCTTAACTTGAAAACTTCCCTAATTGAAAACTTTCCAAAAATGAAAATTTCCAAATTCGAAACTTTCCAAATTCGAACCTTTCCTAATTCCAATTTTTCTTCAATCTTCCAAGTCCAAGTATTCAAGTCAATTTTTCTCCAAAATCCTTCCAAGTCAAATCCAATCTTTCTTTTTGAAGTCTTTAAGTCTAGGTTTCCTAAAACTGAGTTTTCCAATGTCAAGTCTTTTCAAATCTTTCAATCAAAATTCAATCTCTTCAATTCCAAAATTCTAAATTCCAAATTTCAATCCTCTATTCTAAGTTCAATCTCTCAATCTTCCAATCTAATTTCCAATTCAATCTCTTTTTCAAATTAACTCTTCTATTTTCAATTGGACTCTTGTCCGAACTACGACTGACTTGATTCCTCCAAAGAGATACGTAGGCAACCCTCAGCGGTGCAGTCATAACTTCTTTCAAATTTCAAATTCCTCCATATTTTCCAAATTTTAAATTCCAAAATCTTTCCAAATCTCCAGTCTATTTTCAAATTTTCAATTTCAAATTTCTATTTTCAAATCTCTACTTTCAATTTCCAAAACTTTTCAAATCTATCTAATTTCAAATCTCTTTCAAATCAAATCAATTTCTTTTCAAATTTCTTTCCAAATCTATTTTCCAACTTCTCTTATCTTGCACTTGCATATCATGCATCATGTTAGTTTATTTTCAAGCATCGTTTTTCAAAGTGAATAGCATTGAACAATAGTTAATTAAAGACTCTCATAGGTGAATCTAGGGTAGATTGACATGTAGGTACCGAAAGGGCGGGGTAGGGTGCTGGCTTAGTGCGTCTTCCCTACACGTAACCAACCTTCGAACCTAGGATCACTGATTTCAAAGACCAAAAGGAGTTATTTTTCAAAAAGGGTTAAATGTTTTCCAAAGGTTGCCAAACAACCTGTTTTTCTTAAAAACCCTCTCTTAAGGAGATATTTTCAAAATCATTTTCTAAAAACCCTAAGTGTAGTCTTCGGATTATGCTTAGTTTTTAGGTGACCTAACTCACCTTAATCAAGTTAGGTGGCGACTCCAAATTTTTTCCAAAAGCCCTTTATTTAAATCAGATTTTCAATTCAAACCTAGTCGCACTCATTCTTCTAGGAGGGTGAGTTCTAATGAGAGAGTACAGTATTTTTCCCGCTTGTGTGAGTATTCCTCGAGTGCGAAAAATCTGGGCACGACAGTCAGGATAGAGGGGAATCTGGTGGTGCCCCCGATAAGCATCCAAGAAACTCATCCTCCTGAAACCAACTGTTGCATCCACGAGCTGGTTGATTTTGGGAAAGGAAAATGAGTCATTGGGGCATGCTTTGTTGAAATCAGTGAAGTCCACATAGACCCTCCATTTGCCGTCTTTCTTTTTTACCACCACTGTGTTCGAAAGCCAGCTTGGGTAGTTGATTTCCCGAATTGCCTCAACTTCCAAAAGCTTCTCCATTTCTTCAATAACGGCGTCCACATGCTGAGTTGTCGCCCTTCTCCCTTGGCATCAATTCCTGGCATATCATAAGGGGTCCAGGCGAACACTTCCAAGTAACTTGTCAATAACTTGATCAAAGAACGTTCCTCCATTTTGGACAAAGAGGAGCCGATAACGAAGTACTTATCATCCTGCCGATCAATGTGTATCTTCTTTAGGTCTTCCACGGCCTTGTTCTTAGGCGTTTGTCCCACATCGTCGATAGTAGGGGTGTCTTCGTGCAGTTCCATCATCTGCACATTTTCAGCCTTTGTCTTGGTTGTGCATGCCGTCAAGAAACATTGTTTGGTAACCAGTTGGTTTCCCCTTATTTCCCCCACTCCACCAGGGGTCAAAAATCTGATCAGTTGATAGTAGGACGAGGGAATGGCTTTCATGAGGTGTAACCAGGTTCGTCCCATGATAGCATTGTAGGGGGTGGGTACGTTAACTACCAGGAATTCTGTTTGCAATGTAATTCCTCCGGCAGTCACTGGAACCGTTACCTTCCCCATGAGCCAAACTGGATCTGAGCTGAATCTGACCATTGGGTTAAGTGATGGTTGGAGGTCGAACTCCTTAAGCTCCAATTTCTTTGTCGCACCCTGGTTTTTGGGTATCCAAGGTCCTCTCGGCTTAGAGACAAAAAGTACGGAACTCTATCACTAGAACTCATCTTCCTAGAAGGACAAGTGCGACTAGGTTTGAAAATTGGTTTAACTAAGGGCTTTTCAAAAAAGTAGAAGTCGCCACCTAACTTGATTAAGGTGAGTTAAAGCACCCAAAACTAAGTGTTAATCCGAAGATTAAACTTAGGATTTTTTGGAAAAGGTTTTGAAAACTCCCTCGAGAGAGGGTTTTTAAGAAAATAGGTTGTTTGGCAACCTTTGGAAAGATTTAAGCCCTTTTGAAAAATAACTCCATTTTGGTCATTTGAAAACAAAAATCTATGGTTCGGGGGTTAGTTACGTGTAGGGAAGATATCCTAAGATCATCATCCTACCCCACCCTTTCAGTACCTACATGTCTAATCACCCTTTGTTCACTCCCTAGAATAACCGGTTACTATTGTCCACTTAATATCTACTTTAGAATTTTGAAAATGGAGTTTAGTCATCACTTTTCGGATGGATGATGCATGATGCAAGTTTTTGGAAGAAGTTTGAAAATAATGGGGGTTTCGAAAGAGTTTGGAATAGAAACTTTGAATTGATTGGAATTTTTGGAAAATTGAAGTTGAAATAAAAGTTATGACCGCACCATTTTAGGTTGCCTACGTATCTCATTTGGCGAGAATCAGGTCATTCGTAGTTCGGGTAAGAGCCTGATGGAAAATAGGCGCATTAGAGCCTTTGGAAGGTTTAAAGACACTTTGGGGTCTTTGAAAAAATTTAAAACATTTTGAGGTCTTTAGAAAAGTTTATGACACTTTGAGATCTTGGAAGTTGAAGACTCTTTGTGGTCTTGGAAGTTTTAACTTGAAATTGGTTGGTGGAGTGTTTTGAAAATGTTTTTAGATCAACTTAAGGGAGTTTTGG
The DNA here is from genome assembly GCA_033060915.1 of Euryodendron excelsum. NCBI lineage: Eukaryota > Viridiplantae > Streptophyta > Magnoliopsida > Ericales > Pentaphylacaceae > Euryodendron > Euryodendron excelsum. The sequence goes on from CM065382.1 coordinate 143,659, forward strand.
AAACATGCTTTGGCATGAATCAAGAGAACTTGAAAGTATTTTTAAAGTCTTGTTTTGAAAACCTTGGAGGAATGTTTTGATGAATTAGTTTTGAAAGTGGTTTTTGAAAATGACTAAAGGTTTGAAATCCTAATATGGACAACCTTAGGGGTTATTCTTGATTTATCATTTTTCCTTGGAATCCCTAACCATTGAGAGGGCTAGGGACACCTTAGGTTTGTGACCTTTTAAAAACATTTTTGAAAATGCCTTGAAGATGGAGCGTAAGAACATTCAAAGAGTTTATGGAGTTGGTTTTTTGAAATCAAGAGAGTGGCAGGTTTTGGAAAAGTTGGTTATGAGAATGGTTTAAAATTAAGTAATCCTTTAGAAAAAAAATTCAAGAGTTGGAACCTTGAAGTATATTAACCTAGATTGGGTTGGCTTAGGGTTAGGAGTGACCTAAGGTTGACTAACTTGGGTTAGGTTAACCTAGGGTTAAAATGACCTATGGTTAACTAACTTGGGTTAGGTTAACCTTGGGTTAAGATGACCTATGGTTAACTAACCAAGATTGGGTTAACCTAAGGTTAAGGTGACCTAGGGTTAACTAACTAGGGTAGGGTCAACCTAAGGTTAGGATGACTTAGGGTTAGGTTAACCTAAGGTGAGTAAACTAGGGTCAAGTTGACCTAGGGTTGGACAACTAACGTCAAGTTAGCCTAGGGTTGGACAACTAGGGTCAAGTTAGCCCAGGATTGGACAACTAGGGTCAAGTTAACCTAGGGTTGGACAACTAGGGTTAAGTTAATCTAGGGTTGGACAACTGGGGTCAGGTTAGCCTAGGGTTGGATTGGAAAATGATTTTGAAAGTTGGTTTAATGCACTTTTGGAAAGAGTTTTGAAAAACAAAACATGTTATGCAATGGACTTTGGTGGACAACCCTTTTGAAGATCATTTTCATGAAAATTTTGACTCTAGCCAAGAATATGGTTTATATGGTTGGTGATTGGAGACCATTCTAATGAAAGTTTCCTAATGGCCATTAAAACCATAATCTTGACAAGAGTGTAAGGGGTCCAAAAATCAACATGGTGATGACAACTTTTTTAAGGCACCATTTTTAATGCAAAGATAGAGAGAATGCATTTTTGAAAATCATCTTTGGAGAAGAATTTTGAAAACCATTTTCAAGGGAACCATTCCATCAAGAGAGGGCTCATATGGCCAAACAAAAGGGAGACCACTCAAGAGAGGGCTCCATGGGACCATTCCAATCATTACACTTAAAAGAATGGAAATCTTGAAAATTAGAGAATTAGAAAGCAACCCTTATGCAAATTAAAATGTCATGATGCCAAAATGAGAGTTAGAGGGTTAGTAGGAGGTCTTCTAAGGCATGATTTCTAAAATCTCATCCTAAACTTCAAGAGGCGAACTCTTGGAACAATTGTTGAAAGAAATATAGAGCTTGGAAATGGCATGAAAATAAGAGCAATACAAGCATTGTAGAACATGACAATAAGTATAGAATGAAGCCAAGCATACAAAACATGATCAAAATAGTAATATGCAAAGGGTCATGATCACATACAAGGCTTTTAGGCTACACCACATAAACAAAGGGCTCCTAGGCCATACCATCTCAAAGTAGGCTAATGAGAGATCCCCCTACACGGTGGCTCTCACTTGCTTTCCTCTAGGCATGATCTAAGAGCCCTCTTGCCCCAAGCATGCAAGAATGGGGGGTTATAGATGGTGATTAAAATAGAGAATAGCCTAAGTAGGATAGGAGGGAGAAGAGAAGAGTGGGGGAAGACACAAATGTAAAAGGGATACTACCTTTTGCCTTCAATACACTTATAGTCTTCAATGGATGTCTTGATTGGAGCTTGAATGACTTCAAGAGGGTTTGAGGGGCTGGAATGGAGTGTGTATAAGGCCTTGTAGGTAAAGTGTATAGGCTTGAGGGAGGTAGAGTCTAGCTTAAGTGTTGGAAGGGAGGAATATATGTAAGGATTTGAGATTTTGGAGCAGTTTTAGCAGAGTTTCACAACAATTTTAGAGATGGAATATGCAAAGGGGTGGCCTGGTATTTATAGGCAATCTAGAACAAACCTGGCCAAAATTTGACCTAGCGCATGTAGGACATGTGCATGTACTGTTCCATTGCCAGAATGACACGTGGCACCTTATGTACTGATTAAATCTCGACTGTTGATTGAAAGTTGGTTGATCTGATCAAAATTTGAGCGTATGTAGCATACGCTCCATCACCGGAAAGGTTCGTCCAAACTTTGTCTCGATAATTGAGTCAACCGAGAAGGTTTTGAGGGAATTGATTATACCCACGATGTTCTCTTAAGGTTTCTTGTGAACTTTCATATTTTCGAAAAGTTTGAATTATGTTTGGAAGTGTGAGATATTGTCTTGGGAAACATGTATAAAAGGATAATTTTACAGAGCATCTGTGATACGCTCCGGGAGTGTTCGAAAGTAGCTATTTTCGTATCACACTATCAAGGCCCTCGGGAAGCGATCTTTTCAATCGGACCATACCGATGAAAAGTATTCTAGAAATACTTTCGAGAATTCCAAGATTTATGCATTTCTCAAGTCATTTGACGGTGCATTTTGATTAGGGAATCGAAGAAAAAGTCAACCTTGGCGGAGCATCTGCGAGACACTCCAGGGGTTGCTAAAAGTTGTAGTTTTTGCACCGTATGATGAAGGGCTTCAGGAAGTGATCTATCCAATCGAGCCGTATTGATGGAAAGATCTATGAACGAGCTTTCGAGAATTTTTTGATTTACGCATTTCTCAAGTCAGTTGACGATGCGTTATAACCAAGGAATTGGGGGAAAAGACAATTTAGGCGGAGCGTTTACGAGACGCTCCAGGGGACTTTTATCAAGTCGTGAGCGTTTAATGTCGTAGGGTCCTCCTTGGATTAAATAAGGGTGTATGGTGAAATCCTTTGCTCGAAATCTCGAGACCGGTGCTGTTTCGGGGCATGTTTGGATTGCCACGGGCAAAATGGTCATTTTGGCTAGGATTGGCTGGAAATGGTTAGGAATGGTTTGATATATCATGTTAAGCGTGTAAGGTTGTTCAGGGATGGTTTTGGGAAAGTCTTTTACCATTCGGCGAGATTTGTGCAGTGTTGAGGTGTTCAGGGGCAAAATGGTCATTTTGACCTGAGTAAGCCGGAATAAGACCGGAATTTAACCAAATGGCGTGCGGGGGACGCCTAATGGTTTAACAACATTTTGGAAGGATGGAGTTATCATTTTGAGGGATTTTGAACTTTCTCAAAACGTGCCTGGAAGCCCAAGGGGCAGGCTTGGTCATTTTTCACCGAGTCGGGCTAGCAGGCGCCGGTGTTGACCTAGGTGTTGGTTCCCGAGACCGTCTGGTCTCGAAAAACTACCTGTGCGGTGTTGGTCTCTAAGAATGCCTGGTCCTAGAAAACTACCTGTAGGGGTGGTGTTAGTTCCTGAGAATGCCTGGTCCCAAAAAGCTACCTAGAATGGTGGTGTTGGCCTCTGAGAACGCCTGGTCTCGGAAAGCTACCAAATGACGAACATTCTACATTGGCGGGCTAGTAGGCGCCAGAAGTGAACCGTCTGAAACTTGATGAGGTGTTGGTCTCCAAGATCGCCCGATCCCGAGAAACTACCTAGATTGTGTTGGTTTCTGGGACCGCCCGGTCCAAAAAGCTGTCTGGAATAATGGTACTTTTAGCTCCAGCGGGTCCTTGTGGGCTCGAGGAGTGACCAGTTGGTTGGACTGGAGATTGAAAGACCCATCTTGAACCAGCATGTGTTGTGATATTGAAAAATTTAGCCCGGTCGGGCCGGAGATTGCCGAGCGGGAGAAAATGGGGTGCTTACATTCTTGAACAAGCTATAATACATGACTTTGGATGAACTTCCTTGGTCAATGAGCAATCTCTTTACGTCACAGTCTGTCATTCTCAGTGTTACCACCAAGGCATCATTATGTGGGGTATGCACCCCCACGAGATCTTCATCAGTGAAGGTAATGGACGTAGGGCAATCGCCAACCTTGACTTTCTTACTCGGTAGTTGTATCTGCATTACTTCCCTCAAGTGTGCAACCTTCTGTATTTCAGCCCGGTATCTATGTGGGTCGACAGTTCCTAATTCAGCTAACCCGTGCAGCACATTGATTACTCGGACTGGTCTTGCTTCAATCACCTTCTGGGGTGCGTCTTCTACTCGCGATTGCTCGGCTTCATTTTTCATCTTGTCCTGATCAATGAATTGGTCGAGATGGCTAGCCTTGGCCAAATCTTCCAAATGGGTTTTGAGATGCCAAAATTGTTCCGTCTTATGCCCCTTCTCGCCGTGGTAAGAATAGAACCTCTTCTGATCTCGGGTTGCTGGGTCCCCTCCTAACTTTGGTAGCCATTTGAAAAATGGTTTGTCATGGATCTGGGATAAGATTTTATAGATGGGGTCCTTAAAAATTGTGTAGACCCACTCATTCACCTTTTTTCCCCGGTTGTTGTCTTCTTGTCTAGGTTTTTTGGCATCCTTCTTATTTATTTTTTTGGCAATAATGCCGACCTTTGCCGAACTTGGCTGGGGCATATCTTCATCCAATCGTACGTAGCGCTCAATTCTTAGCATCAACTCTTGTATGGTGAGGGTCAGCTTTTTCATTAAGGACTGTCGCAAACGATGCTCCCGAAGAAGAGCGATTTTGAACTGAGTCACGGCCAATTGCTCGCTGCACTCGTCAATTTCATTGTAAGCCTCCTAGTTGCGTCGTGCGTATGCTCGTAATTCTTCCCCTTCTTCTTTCCGCAAGGTTAGTAAGAAATCAACCTCCTTTGGTTGCAACCTATTTGCTATGAATCGAGCGGTGAACAGCTTGGCAAGTTGCCTCCAGTTTGACACAAATTTAGATGGCAACTTATCAAACCATCATAAAGCCACTTCTCCTAGGCTAAAGGGGAAGATTCGACACATCAACATTTGGTCACCGCACCATACCACCATTAGCTACTTGTAATGCCGAACATGGTTAACTGGGTCGGCCTTTCCATCGTATAGAGTGAACTTTGGTGGGGTGAACTTTCGAGGAATTGGGTGGGACTCAATCTCCTCTGTGAATGGTGAGGATGTGATTTGGTCTAAGGCCTTCTTGACCAGGTCGTGGGCTGTACGTTCCTTAGTTTGTTACTTCCTATATTCTAGTTTTTTGTTGTACCATTTATCCCAGTCTTTTCTCTGCTGATCATCCTCCGCATGGTCATCATTTGGCGGGGTCTTACTCCTTCCCCTCCGCTGATCTTTTCGCCCGTTGTCACAGTGCTTGGTACTAGAGATGTAGCTTCCTCTTACTCGCAGCGTCGGATCATCCCTACTTCCAGCAATTCTTTCGTGGTCTGGGGACCTCTCTCATGACCCGAACTTGGGAGGTGAGGTAGGCAATCTCTTCACTGCACCGAGTAATTTCTCTTTTTGCCGCACTGAGTGTGTTTTCACTTGGGACTCGCCCACTGGAGGGCGATGGGGTAAGGTCCCGATGGTGGTTTCTACGGAAATTTCTGTCCCTGACATAGTCTGTGTTCCTCCACAGTTCGTCTGGTGCTTCTTGGTAGCTTTCAACAGGGGTTCGTATTTCCAACCTCAGTATTCTTCCTCGGTGCCGATCTATTGGTGTAGATTAGCAATGCGCCAAATTAGTCTGATCTTTTCTGGAGGAGGCTCTGCTACTTCTTCCATTGTGGTTCTCTTATTTTCCTTTTCGATCGTTCATACTCATGGTTTTCTAAGCCTTCCCACAGACGGTGCCAATTGTAAGTAGGATTTTTCGAAAAGGCCTGGCCGATCACTCAAGCCCACGTTGATGAGTCCAAACTCACTGCAAGAAAGAAAAGTTAGAATGGGTCGACCCTTGTTGGGCCGATCACACTCCAAAGATTAAGTTAGCAAGCTTAATCAAGAGTAGAATGAATAGAAGTTGTGTACGCTTGGAATTGATTGATCACACCTGGCTCTTAATGGCTTGGGTATTTATAGTGTGATCAATAGACTGTTTTACCCTTGGCCTACCAACAGGTCATCATGGCCTGTTGGGTAGGCATCTTCATTCGGCACCATCTAACAGCATACAGGGCCTGCCTTATCGTCGTTGAAGAATTCGGTTGATCAGACATTCAGGTCGACGTCGCGTGGGGAGCCGTTGGAGCATTTAATGCGGGTCAACTCCACATTTAATGCTCTGAGACTACTAGTGATTTGGGCTCACCGCTCACGATTTGGGCCAAAGTCGGTATGAGGTCGGCGGCTTAGGTCAGGGTCTCTTTAATGCTGAATTTAGGCTGCTAAGCAACCCAGTTTTAACTCACGTTGTTTGGGCCTAACCACATAGGTTGGGCCGTATGCTTTTGCCCCACACTTAACTTGCTGCTAAAGTCATGGGTGACTGGCTGCTTAATTTACTACTAAAGTCTTGGGCTCCTGTATGCCTATTTATTTTGGGTGCTATGTCAAAACAACTATAAATAAGTTTTTTGCTCTCTTCTCACGTGGATGTAGGTCACAAAGGATTGCACCACATTAATCTTTTCTCTTATTTGTTTTCTTCATGATATCAGAGCAGGAATAATGTTCCTGCAAATTCTTCTTGCATACTCTTTATTCGAAATTGTTCATCTTTTTCACTATAACTCAGAATTAACCATCCTTTTGGTTATTTTTCACACTGATTGAGGGGGTCGAAGTCGACTTCAAAGTTATCTGTGCTCTTTATCAATAGGTGGAGATTCACAAGTTAATCCGGTTATGAAGTTATCATTTGTTCTTCTTAATGAATTGAATTATGTTCCTTGGTCTCGTGTTGTTTCTTTATCGCCGGGTGGAAGATCAAAACTTAGGCATGTCAATGGAACAAAAAGTGTTCCTAAAATCAGTGATTCCAAGTTCAATGAATCGAAATCTGAAGACCAACTAGGTATGTCCTGGCTTCTTAATTCTATGGAACCCAAAATTGCAAAGATATTCACTTTCTCTTAAACTGCTGCAGAACTCTGGGAATCTGTGAAGGACCTTTATGGTCACCAACACAAAGCTGCTCGCATTTATCAATTGCAGTAAAATATTAATAACTGCAAATAGGAAAATCATCCTTCTGCTGAATATTTGGGTGAATTGAAAAGCATGTGGGATGAACTTGGAATGTATCACCGTTCTACAACAGATCTACTGACCTTGCAAAAAAAGGCTGGACAAGACATAAAACCAAACTTTGAAAACTTTCAAAGCCAAATTCTAATTGGATCCAAAGTTCCTTCTCTTTCAAGTGTTTGTGCTAGTCTATAACAAGAAGAAACTAGGAGGAAAGCTATGAACACTGAAGACAAACCAATCATCATAAACTCAGAAGCAAGTGCCTTAATGTTAGATACAAAAAAAGGTGACAACAGGAAGCAAAGTGGCAACACTTGGAAGGAGCACAACTCTTTATCCAATAAATGGCATCATTGTGACTATTGTAACAAAGATGGCCATAGTAGGGATGTTTGTTGGATCCTTTATCCATATTTGAAACCGAAACCTAAAAAGGGAGACAAGATCAATAGGATAGCGAACACTGTCACATCTGATACCTCCGACTTGGTTGGTCAATTGAGTAAATTTCTATAGCAATGGCGCAAGACAAACCCCTCATCTTCTGAGCCTTCATCCTCTACCCATGCCTCAGGTAATCTTCAAGACTTTCTATCATCAACTTCTAATACCTGCAATTGGATTGTGGATTCCGACGCTACTGATCGCATAACTAATGATCGTGATAGCCTATATGAGTTTGATTCTCAAATTGATAAATCAATGTTGGTTGCTAATGGAGCTTCGGTTCATGGGTGTGGTAAACTTGAAATTTTCCCTAGTCATCCAAATTCTAAAGCACTTTACATCCCAACCTTTCCTTTCAAATTGCTTTCTGTTGGTAAACTCACTAACACTTTAAACTGTGATATTATTTTTTCTCCCACTTCTGTGATTTTTCAGGACCAAGTCACAAGGAAGAAAATTGGTGAAGGCATCTATTCTCATGGGTTGTACCTCTTAAAATCGAGTTCTCAAGCATTGACTATCTAGCACTCGAATCTTTGGCACAAGCATTTAGGCCATCTGTCGCGCGCAGATTTTTCGCACTCAAGGAATACACACACAAGCGGAAAAAATATTGTACTCTCTCGTTAGAACTCACCCTCCTAGAAGAATGAGTGCGACTAGGTTTGAATTAAAAATTGGTTTTAATAAAGGGCTTTTGGAAAACAATTTGGAGTCGCCACCTAACTTGATTAAGGTAAGTTAGGTCACCTAAAAACTAAGCACAATCCGAAGTCTACACTTAGGGTTTTTGAAAATACTTCCTTAAGAGAGGGTTTTTAGGAAAACAGGTTATTTAGCAAATTTTGGAAAATATTTAAGCCCTTTTTAGAAAAATAACTCCCTTTTGGTCTTTCAAAAACAGTGATCTAAGTTTGGAGGTTAGTTACGTGTAGGGAAGACGCACTAAGCCATCACCCTACCCCGCCCTTACGGTACTTACATGTTTATTCACCTTAAATTCACCTATGAGAGTCTTCAACTAACAAGTGTCAAAAACTATCCACTTTAGAAAAGAATTTTTAAAAAGACATAATGCATGATATGTAAATGCAATAGAAAGATTTAAAATAGATTTGAAAATAAATTTGAAAAGACTTGATTTGATTTTAAAAAAGAGATTTGAAAAGATAGATTTAAAATTGAAAAGTTTTAGAGATTTGAGAATAGATTTTTTTGAATTGGAAACTTGAAATAGATTATGAAATTGGAAGTTGGAAAAAAGTTATGACCGCACTCATGAGGGTTGCCTACGTAATATTTTTGAGGAATCAGGTTAGTCGTAGTTCGGACAAGAGTCCGATTGAAAATAAAAGGTTTGATTTGAAAAGAGATTTTGATTTGGAACTCGGAATAGAACATTTGAAACCAGGATTGAACTTAGACCTAGAATTGAACTTGAAAGAGAATTTGACCCTTGAAAGAGAACTTAGACTAGATTTGGAAAGATAGAGTTTTGGGAAACCTAGACTTAGGAAAGATGAGACTTAGGAAAGACTTGAGGTTTCAGAAAGATTTGACTCGAATGTTTGACTTGAAAGATTATGGAAAGATTGGATTTAGGAAATGCTCAAATTAGGAAGGATTCAAAATAGGAAAGTTTCATTTTAGTAAAGTTTTCGAATTAAGAAAGTTTTGATTTAGGAAATTTTTGAAATAAAAAAGGTTTCGTTTTAGGAAAAAGGAATGTTTTTGAAATAGGAAAGTTTTGAAATTGGAAAGTTTTGACTTAAGAAAGTTTTGGATTTGGAAAAATTTGAAATTTAGAAAGTTTAGAATTTTAGAAAGATTCAAAGTTTGAGTTTTAGAAATACTCGAAATTAGGAAAGGATTGAGTTTAAGAAAGATTTAAAAATTTAGATTTGGAAAGTTAAAATTTGAAAAGGTATGGAGCTAGGAAATGTTGGAATTTAAGGAAGATTTAGATTAGGAAAGATTTAAGAGTTCAAGTTTTAAAAACTTAAGGTTTAGTGAAGTATGAGATTAGGAAGAATTGGAATTAGGAAAGATTCGGATTTTGTTTCCAAGAAGAAGTGTTTTGATTTTGTTTCCAAAAACGGAGTATTGTATACAGTTTCCTAAATGGGAAGATTGGATTTGACATGGAATTGGAAAGATGAAGTTTTAGAAACCCTAGATTTGGAAGACTATAGTTTTGATGTAGAAAATAGATTTTGAAAACTTACGATTTTGATGTAAAAAGGGAGATTTTGAAAATCTAGGCTTGAAGACCAGATTGAAAATCATGTTTTAAGAAAGAAAATTAGGGTTTCCTAATTGTTGGCTCTAGGGCTAGACTTGGACTCTAAGGAAAGAGATTTTGGAAAGTAGAATTTTTGGAAAGAGATCTAAAAGGAGTTTTTAGAAAGTGAACTTTGAAAATAGAGTTTTTCAAAAGGAATTTTGGAAAGTAAAACTTTGAGGGAGTTTTTGGAAAGAAAGGTTTTGGAAGGAGATCTTAAAAAGGAGTTTTTTTGGAAAGCGAATTTTGAAAAGAGAGTTTTTGGAAAGAAATTTTTGGAAAGAGTTTTTTTTTTCTAGGAATGAGTTTTAGAAAGAGTTTTTAGGAAAGAGATTTAGGGAATGTTTCTAGAAAGTGAATGCTAAAGAGAGCTTTTTTGGAAAGAAGTTGGAAAGGAATTTTGAAAAATAAACCTTTGAAGGAAGTTTTTAGAAAATAATTTTAGAAAGGAATATTTGAAAAGGAGATTGGAGAGAGTTTTTATAAAGTATGTTGAAAAAGGAATTTTTTAGAAAGAGAGATTTGAAAATAGAGTTTTGGAAAGTCCATAAAAAATACCTAACTTCCTTAAAGCAATTCTACCATAAGAAGGTTAGAACCACTTTAAGATAGCAGTTTTGAAAACAACAAAGATTTTGAAAATATAGACCATATTGGTCGCTTTAAATGTAATACTTTTCTAAAGCAACCCCAGCCATGGAAAGGCTAGAATCACCTTAGGATTGTGATTATGAAAATAGGTTTTGAAAAAGAAGATTTTAACACAAACTTTGAAAACGATTTTAATGCAAGTTTTGAAAACAAATTTTAGAGGAATGCAAGATCATGATATGCACAATGCAAGTTGAGGTCGTGAACATATAAGGTTATGGCTTCACCACATAATCAAGGGGGCCAAACCCACGTGGTCTCCGGTTAGACTAAAAGAAAGCCTCCGACACGGTGACTCTCAATAGCCTAATCCTACACATGGACCGGGAAGTCCCTTGTTTCAAGCATGTAAGAAAAGGGGGGGGGGGGGAGATGAGGGATTAAAATAGAAGAAAACCCAAGTGGGTTCGGAGAGAGAAGAGAGAGGGAGAGTTGCGTAAACTTAAATAGAAAGCATACCTTGTGTCTTATTTTATTCGCGTTGTTTTGCTTGCTTTGCTTCGGTCTTCACTTCAGTCTTCGTCTTGATCTTCGGGAACTCGTCTTGATCTTCGAGAGCTTCAGGTTGCAACACTTCAAGTCTTCAATGGAGGCTTTGGAGGCTAGTGTATGAGTATATATGAGTGTGTATGAGTGTATAGGAGGTTAGGGTTTGTGTATGGGAGCTAGAGTTTGGAAAACCTAAAGAAAACTAGGGTTTAGGGAGGCTACGAGCTCTGTATACGCTGGAGGAGGCTCTGTATTTATAGAGGGAAAAATTACCTGGTGCCTGTTGCAGTGGCGCCAGGCAAAAATTCCTTCTGATGGCGCCAGGCCAATATTTGGCCAGGCGCCACTAGTGGCGTCAGCCACTTAGGAAAGTTTTAAGGTCGGCAAGCAACATATCTTCAGAAGATTTGGGCGCCTGTACCAGTGACTGCCATGTAATTTTTAGCCTGACTTTACTAAGAGTGACTCCAAAAGGTCTGGGAGTGATTTGAAGGGGCTGGGAATGACCCAAAAGGCCGAAAAGGGACAAGAACCCGTAGAATAGGGTCCCAGGGGTAACGGACCTGAAAAATGATGACAAGAATTATTGAAAGAGTTGACCGGGCCATTAGGGGCAAAACGGTTAATCGGGCCGGAAAGTTACCGGCATGAACTTGGAATGGCTTGGAAGAAGACTCAAGGTTCGAAAACATTATTTAGAATGTTCCCAAAGCTTAACGGTTTGATACCTAGAGTCGGTGTGGTCGAAAGAGGAGACCGGCCACTAGGGGCGAAACGGTCATTTTACACTGGATTTGCCGGAATCGACTCGGAATAATCCCGAAAGATAACAAAAGGTCGAAAATACTATAAGAAGTATTCTCAGGAGGTTACCGGTTTGATACCTAGAGTGAGTATGGTTTCCAGGGTGTTCGTATGTCTAGGGGCAAAATGGTCATCTAGACCGAAAAGTCTCAGAATTGGCCCGAAATTGACTAGAAGGCACCTAATCATGCCAGGTTGCCTTTAATACAATCTTGGAAAGGTGGACCTACTGTTCTGAGGACTTAGGTACTTTCTCGAGAAACGTGCCGAAAATGGTCCTAAGGGCAGTTTGGTCATTTTTCACCGAAATGGGCTAGCAAGCACGGGAGTTGACTTGGGTTTTTAGTGTTTCCGTCACTCTAACGGCGGTCCCATGATATAGGGGTTTACTGGCAATTCCCTATATCGATCTGTTTATGAGTGTTTCTGTCACTCTGACAGTTGTGATGTTTACGAGTATTTCCGTTACTCTAACGGGTCGCGATCATTTCAGAGAATGCCTAATCTCTAGAAGCTGCCTGAGGAATTAACTTTCTCGGAAGGCGTGCCAAAACTGACATTTCTGCATTGGCGGGCTAGCAAGTACCAAAGGTGAACCATTCTACCATCTCGGGGACTTTGGGTTTCATCCCGGTTGACGGGTTTGAAGGGACTTACCGTTTCGAAGAACTTTCTTCGAAAGACGTGCTGGACAGGATGGACTTACTGCCTCGAGCAATCAACTTTCTCGAGGGGCGGACTGGAATTGGAATTGGACTCGAAGTTGGCTTAGAATTAGATTTGAAAAGGGGACTTACCATCTTCGAGAAGACATACCCACTGGAAATTGACCGAACAATGCCCCCAAGGGCATTTCGATCATTTTGCCTCTATTGGGCCCTGTGGGCCCACAAAGCGATGGATTGACTGAATTAGGATTGAAAACTAAAATATGTCCATATTGACTTGAACTCAAGTCTGGACGGACTGGAGACTGCCAAGCAAGCAAAAATGAGGTGCTTACACCATCCTTGTGATTGCCATTTATCTTTCCTTTTCCCTAATGCATCACCTTCAAGTCCTTGTAAGTTTGTCAATTATCTAAATTGACTCGTTTGCCTTTTAATCCATTTTTATCTATATTGGCTAAACCTTTTGAGTTAATTCATTCAGATTTGTGGACAGTACCTATTGAATCCCATGATGGTTTTCAGTACTTTATTAGTTTTATTGATGATCGATCTCGTGCCACGTGGATCTGTTTGTTAAAAAATAAGATTGAGGTTGCTTATGTTTTTCAATCCTTCCATGCAATGGTTGTTACTCAGTTTAATGCTCATATCAAAGTCCTCCGCTATGATAATGGCACAGAATTTATAAAAAGACTCCTTGCTGAATTTTTGATAGGTCAAGGGATTATACACCAAACCAGTTGTGTTGGCTCTCCACAACAAATGGAGTTGTCGAACACAAGAATTGACATATTCTAGAAACATCTAGATCTCTTATACATGTTCTGAAAGAATATTGGTTTCATGGTGTACTTACAACTACCTATCTCATTAATCGACTACCAAGCCGTGTCCTTGGGTTTAAGTCACCTATGGAAGTTCTTAAAAAAAGGACAATTGATCTTTCTCATATTCAAGCTTTCAGGTGTATTTGCTATGTTCATATTCTTCCATCTCAGAGAGACAAACTTGTTGCTCGTGCTGTAAAATGTGTTTTTCTTGGATATTCCTCTACTCAAAAGGGATATAGATGTTTTAATCCCAAGAGTAAAAAAATTTTTGTCTGTCGAGATGTCCGTTTTGTTGAAGATACATCTTTTTTTCCGAATTCTAGTGATGCCTCACCTGAAACTTCCATTATGGCTCCTCATGTTGAAGTTGCTCCTCCTGCCCATATGCTTCCTGAACGTTGATCCATTAGGGTAAGTCAACCTTCATCTAAAATGCATTATTGTTACTCCTATCATGCTTCTACTTTTCCCATTCAAAATTATTTGTCCTATGAAAATATGTCTTATTCATATTCTGCTTTCTTGAGTTCTATTACCAATAAGCTTACTAGTTTTCAAGAAGCCAATAACCATTCAGTTTGGAGAAAGGCTGTGAAAAATGAACTTCTTGCTCTTGATCACAATAGAACCTGGCAAATTGTCCACTTACTAGAAGGGAAGAAACCAGTTGGATATAGGTGGGTGTACAAAATTAAATATAACAGTGATAAAAGCATAGAGAGATACAAGGCCAGATTAGTTACCAAAGGGTTCACTCAAACTTATGAAGTGGACTACAAAGAAACATCTGCCCCAGTTGCCAAAATAAACTTTGTTTAAATGCTTTTGTCTATTGTTGTTAATTGCAATTGGCAGTTGTTTCAAATGGATGTGAAAAATGCGTTCTTACAGGGAGACCTAGAAGAAGAAGTGTACATGACCATCCCACTAGGACATCTTCAAGAAGATCAGAAATAGTTAGTGTGTAAGCTAAATAAAGCCCTATATTGACTTAAGCAATCACCTCGAGTGTGGTATGCAAAGCTTAGTTTGGTGCTCATAAATAATGGCCTCCAGAGAAGTTCTACTGATTCATCTTTGTTCATCAAATGAGCTGCTACTAGAACCACTATTGTTTTGGTCCATGTAGATGATACAATCATCACACGAGATGATAAGAATGAAATTACCAAACTTAAGTGTCACGCTCACTCCTAATCAGGGGTCATTAACACCATCTTAGGCAAGCGTGATCGTACAAGTCACTAACTTGTAAGCAAAACCTCCATATAATCCTAAAGATAAAAATCTAATAGGAATCAACAATATTATTATATAGATATTTATCAACAGTCAGTTAACATCATAATACAATCCTTCGAATATAACTCATATTCATACAAGAGTCAAGTTAAACAAGACTCCAAGAGTCATCAATTCATAAACAACTAAGATACAGACTACCGACATCAACATAGAGACAGATTGTCAATATCATAGCAAAAGCTTCTCAAAGCTCCTAACTTAACCCCGACCTCTACAGTAGACTAGACATCTCTAACCACCCTGCAAAACAATCTTTGTAGGTGTGAGTTATACATCCACGTGCTCACAAAAATAATCAAACTCATAATGATTGAATGCTAAATAAGCAATGAATAATCCACCAATCAATAAATAAATCACCACTACATTAAGAAATGCCTATTGTGTTGCAATGCATGATACATCACAAATGAGCGTGCTTTTTATGATAACATTGGCTCGATATATCAATGGTATGTTATCAAATGATGTTCCTCTTTCAACACCCTTTAGGCTAATTCTACATCAGCTAAATCTTAGGTTAGCTCCCACTCAGCTAACCCACTTCTATTTAATGCAGTTGTGCACACAGTAGATGAATTGTATGCAACAATTACCTCCAATATAGATAATAAGACATTTAATATAATATAAATAAGAATATCTTACACCCCACCTGCTACTGCTTTATAATGACACTCGAGTCATTTCTTTGGTTGTGTCGAAGTGCTTTGCTTCGTTTCCAAACATATTACACACCACCACATCAAACTTGATGAAGTAATTGTTATACTGCATAACCAATGCATGAAATATAACATGTTAAACTCTTCCCATTGTAATGCAAAGTACGAATGTACACTATTACAAACATTCTGACCGTCGGGACAATCAGAAGACAGGTGTTGACCTTTATGGAACGTGCCGACTATGATGAAAAATGCCAACTTAGTTTAGTAGCTTGTCGTCAGGATGACACCATGGACCATCCTGCCGATCAGAGTCCTCCTGTGGCTCGACTATAGAATCTGTCGACTTGACTCCAAAGCTTACCAAACCATCCCACACACAACCACAAATTCTCCAAAGACCCAAAATGACATTCTAAGACCACAACAAGACTCCACACATCAAAACCATGAACAACATGCAAGATTCAAGGCTTTTACCAGAAAATCTTAAATACTTCTCCACATCTCAACTCCAATTCACCACCATGGCATGAAATGACATATATATATATATGCAAAAATCACAAAACATAATAAAACAAGCATAAACATGAGATTCTCACCTCAAGAAATGGTCACACAAACTTCCCTTACACGTCCCTCGTCTTTTCCTTCCTTTTCTCTCACTTTTGTTCTCACCTAACACTTTTTCTCTACCCAGCTTCTCTCTTTATTCTTCGCCTCTTGACTTGAAAGTCAAAATAGATACAACTTGTATATATTGCACCACATGTCACACAAGTATCATTGCTAACCACAAGCACACACCTTATGCACACATTTCACATACGTGAGTCACACACCTAGGTGTCAAACATACACATATACACCTAGCACTTCACTAATCTACATGATTAACATAATTAATCACGTTTATAATAATTAATCATAATTACTATGAGCTAAAGATTCTACAGTCTTTCAAACAAGGTCGGTCCACAAAGACTGGTAGTGCTGATCTCCTAAATAAAAGACTCAGCATAGACCCTCTATGAATGATAGTGCCGACTTGAGATCAGCAAAGCCCAACATCTGCTAAGGCATAACCGACTTACATGAAATGCTAAAAAATAAAATAATTCCCCTCCCATGGCATGTCCTCATTCAATCATGCTAATCAAACTCCTCAGTTAGGATCATACATTAGAATGGATGCAATTAAACTAAACATGATGCTAAACCATGTCGGGTATTACATTAAGTCTCATCTGAACAACAAAGTTTCTATTAAAGACTTGGGCATGTTGAAATATTTTTTAGGGATAAAGATTGCTAACTCGAAGAAGGGCTTATTTTTTAATAAAAGAAAATGTCTTAGATTTGTCTAAAGAGACTAGAAAATTAGGTGTGAAGCCTATTGAAACCCATACGGATAGTTATGGGAAGCTTGGAATTGAAGGTGAACTCTTGATTGATATTGGCCAATATCCAAGACTTGTTGGTAGCTTAATTTATTTAACTATCACTCACCCCGACATCACCTATGCGGTAAGTCTAGTTAGTCAATTCATGTACACTCCAAGGACTAATCATTTGAATGCAATGAATAGAATTCTTCAATCCTCGCATGGTCGTGGTATCTGGATGCAAAGAAATGGTCATACACATATTGTTTGATATACAGATGCTGATTGGGCAGGAACCAGCTGATTGACAATCCACTACAGGGTAGTACACTTTTGTTGGAGGGAATTTAGTTACTTGAAAAAATAAAAAACAGAATGTTATTACTCGCTCCAATACAGAATCAGAATATAGAGCAATAGCACCTACAACAAGTGAGATAATATGGCTTTGTACTCTTTTAGATGATTTGGATTTTAAATCTCCCCAACTAGTGAACATGTTCTGTGACAATCATGCAGCAATACACATTGCATCCAATCCTATCTTTCATGAATGAACAAAGCACATCAAAGTTTACTGCCACTTTATAAGAGAGAAGGTCCAAGCAAACGTTTTTTGTACACCATACGAAGGACAAAAATTTGATCAAAACAAGTCAACTCAAGCCCTCACCACAACAATTGCCCAGATCCACCAATCCCTCAACCCAGGCTCTCACCTTCATCAAAAAAAAAAAACCAAGCTCTCACCACTACAAGCACCGATCGCCCACATCTCCTCCACCTAAGCAAAATTACTGGGTCATCACCATCATTAATGGTGACGGGGATTTCCCGACCAGACCGGAAGCCCTTCTCGTACCGCCTAGTCGTATCCCGACCAGGTATCCACTCCATCCGTCCACGAACTTCCTGATCTGAAGGGTCGCTCGCAACGGTCCCCTGATCGGGTCGGGGCTCGACCGTGTCCGCAGGGCCCACTTCTGACACCGGCCTCTCTGGACTGCATCAGGGACGTGGATGTGGCATGTACCTGCAACAACCGCCACGCCCCTGACACCGCTCTGAGCACACGCCACCCTGGAGTGTGAAAATGGCGCTCTCGAGTGCTCTGACATAGTTCTGACCTTCCAACTAGAAGCCGCCACGTGGAAGGACCACCTACCTCCACTATGCAAGCATACAAGGAAAAACTTCGGCCCCAAGAAAAAAGGTATGGATACACAGTCAACCCCTGGATATCGGACCTTCTCTCCCACGTCGGAATCACCTTGAATCTAACTTGCACACCGGAGGGCCATTGGCTCCCATCACACCGGTGGGTTTTGGTGCAGGAGATCACCGTCCGACCATTGTGTCGTTCATCCTGGACCTGGGGGCAAGCCCGCACGAGATAGCTGCATCATCAGCTGGCGCCGTCTGTGGGAACCGTTTTCTCTCGTGACAGTCCATGGTCTTGACTAGGTCTGGGATTAGCACCCTCCCCGAAGAAACCTCGATGGCCGACACCAGTGCAGATAAAATAGCTGCCTTGGAGAAGACGGTGGCGGACATGATGGCCAGCATGCAGTAGCTGGTTCGTCAAAACGCAGAGTTACTCCAACGAAACCCCCCTCTTCCACCTGAGATCCCACCGCAGCCCAGCCCGGTGGCGGACGAACAACAGGAGCAGGAGGTCGACAAGGATCCATCCATCCTCCCCAATAACGGCGAAAACGGCAATGGGGGACGAGTCGAAGACCCCCTACTTCGCCGCGAGCCTTACATCGAAGAAGCACGTACTAGTCACGCCATCCCGTCAAGGACGGAGATGGTGGGCGACAAACCGGAGAGCTCCCATGTTTGGGACGAGCAAATGAAAGCCATGCAAGCCAAGATGGCTGGAGTTTTAGCCGCGGTAGAAGCCAAAGCCCCAAATGCAGTAGACACCCTCATTGGCCGAACGGCCTCACCGTTCACGCAGAACGTAATGGACTACCCACTCCCCCAGAAGTTCAAAATGCCGACTTTGGACTCTTTTGATGGATCTAAGGACCCGGTAGACCATTTGGAGACGTTCAGGGCACTCATGCACCTGCAAGCAGTGCCAGATGAGATCATGTGCAGAGCATTTCCGATCACGCTGAAGGGTTCGGCGCGAACCTGGTTCAACAAGGTCAAACCAGCGACGGTCTCAACCTTCAAGGAACTTAGCAAGCTGTTTGTGAGCCACTACATTGGAGCCCAGCGGCAAAGGAGGCCTGCGGCGTATCTGCTGACGGTGAGGCAGAAGAAGGCTGAGACGCTGAGGGAGTATGTTGCAAGGTTCAACCAAGAGACGTTGGCCGTGGACGATGTCGATGACAAGGTGGCTGTCACGGCGTTCATGAGCGGCCTGAGAAGTGGGAAACTCCTCTTCTCCCTATCAAAAAGACCGGCCCAGGACATGGCAGAATTGATGCTCCGGGCTCAGAAGCACATGAACGCGGAGGACGCCATGAGTGCCAGGCGAGATAATGACGAAGGGGACGGTTCACGCTCCGAGAAGAAGCGAACGAGCGGAACATCGAACGACGAGAGGGAAAGTAGAACAAGCCGAAACGCCAACCGGTCGAGGAACAGGGGCGAAGGGAGACGCGAGTACTACCGCGGCCTCGATCAAACGTTCACCCCTCTGACGACGAAGCTGAAGGATGTTCTGATGGAGATCAGAGATGACCCGGACCTGAGATGGCCCGAGCCTTTGAGGACACCTTCGGGAATGAGGAGCAAGAGGCGATACTGCCGCTTCCACCGTGACCATGGCCACGACACGGAGGACTGTATCGATTTGAAGCAGCAGATCGAAGATCTGATCAAACGGGGGAGGCTGAGCCGCTACGTGGCCGGTGGAGATCGAGCACGGGCGGAGCGACGCAGCCCAGCAAGAACCGAAACAACCACCCAACCCATTGGAGAGATAAGGGTCATTGCCGGAGGATTCGCTGGAGGAGGGGAGTCCTCGTCGGCGAGAAAGAAACATGTCCGAGACATCCGGAACGAAGCAAAAGTAATGCTGGTCGGGACGGCCAGCAAGAAGATGAAGAGCGAAGGTCCCGCGATCACGTTCACCGAAGAAGAGGCCACCGAGCTACACCAACCGCACGATGACCCCCTGGTCATCTCGGCGGTGATCTCCAACTTCAAAACTTGGAGAATCTTGGTCGACAGTGGGAGCTCGGCAGACATCCTGTTCCGAGGGGCCTTTGAGAAAATGAAGATCGGCCAGGAGAAGCTACAACCAGTTAACTGCCCGCTGGTCGGCTTCACCGGAGACCGGGTGGTCCCCCTCGGTTCCATTACCCTGCCAGTCACCCTTGGGGAAGAGCCACACTGGACGACGAGGATGGTACACTTCTTGGTGGTGGATTGCCCTTCCGCGTACAACGCCATAATTGGCCGAACCGCCCTGAACCAGTTTAAGGCGGTCGCTTCCACGTATCATCTCCGAATCAAATTCCCGACCGACACTGGGGTCGGGTGTGCAAGGGGCGACCAAAAGGAAGCACGGGAGTGCTATGTGGCTTCCCTCAAAGGAGTGCCCAGCAAGGAGACCTTGGTGATCAAAGAGCTCGAGCTGAGGGACGAAGAGGAAGTCAGAAGGGGAGAGCCGGCGGAGGAACTAGAAGAGGTCCTGGTCGGGCCACCGGGATAGGACAGAAAGGTGAGGATCGGGACCGCCGCCCCTGAAGAGTTGAAAGAGCAGCTGAGGGAGTTTCTGAGAAGTAACGCAGACGTGTTCGCCTGGTCTCACGAGGACATGCCTGGTATTGACACACGAGTAGCGGCCCACTACTTGAACATCGACAATGAGGCCAGGCCGGTCAAGCAGAAGCGGAGGAATTTCGCACCGGACCGGAACGACGCGGTGGCTGAAGAGGTGGAGAAGCTGGTGCAGGCAAAGTTCGTCAGGGAAGCGCACTACCCTACTTGGCTCTCGAACGTTGTCATGGTAAAGAAGTCCAACGGGAAGTGGCGGATGTGCGTCGATTTCACCGACCTGAACAAAGCATGCCCCAAGGACAGTTTCCCACTACCGACCATTGATCTTCTCATCGACTCCACGGCGGGGTATGAAATGCTAACGTTCATGGATGCTTTTTCAGGATATAACCAGATCCGAATGGCGGCGCGCGACCAAGAGCATACAGCTTTCATTACCGATAGGGGGCTCTATTGCTACAATGTTATGCCATTCGGGTTAAAGAATGCTGGGGCAACATATCAACGGCTGGTCAACCTCATGTTCAAATCCCAGATCGGGCGTAATGTGGAGGTTTATGTGGACGACATGTTGGTGAAGAGTAAGGAGGCCGCCCACCACCTGCGGGATCTGGAAGAGACGTTCCGAACGCTCCGCAAATACAGGATGAAGCTCAACCCCGACAAGTGCGCCTTCGGTGTCGCCTCGGGGAAGTTCCTGGGTTTCATGGTGTCACAAAGGGGCATTGAGGCCAACCCGGAGAAAATTCAAGCCATCATCGACATGCAAGCGCCCAAAACAACGAAAGACGTCCAGAGGCTGGCGGGACGTATCGCTGCCCTGAATAGGTTCATCTCTCGGTCCACGGACAAGTGCCTACCGTTCTTCAAGATCCTGCGCAAGGCGTTCGAGTGGAACGAGGAGTGTGAAGTAGCCTTTGGTCAACTCAAACAATACCTGAGCTCAGTCCCGCTGCTCAGCCGAACCGTCCCGGGGGAGGAGTTGTTTCTCTATTTGGCCGTGTCGGCGACAGCAGTGAGCTCAGCTCTGGTCCGAGAAGAAGGGGGAGTCCAACGGCCAGTCTACTACACCAGCCGTGCTTTGCATGGAGCAGAAGAACGGTATCCGAAGATGGAACTTATGGCCTTCGCACTTGTGACCTCAGCTCGGCGCCTAAGACCGTATTTTCAAGCTCACACGATTGTGGTACTTACCGACCAGCCCTTGAAGAGCGTCTTGCACAAACCCGAGACTTCAGGCCGATTGGTGAAATGGTCCGTTGAACTTAGTCAATTCGACATCCGTTACCGACCCCGACTGGCGGTCAAGGGGCAGGCTGCCGCGGATTTCATAGCGGAATTCACTAACCCGCCCCAGGCCACCCCCGACGCCGACCCCCCTGAGAGCCCCTGGGTCCTGAACGTTGACGATTCTTCCACTAACGGTTCCGACGGCGCCGGCGTGGTCCTCGTCACCCCCGACGGCTACAAAATGGAGTATGCTCTCCGCTTCAAGTTTCCTGCCACCAACAACGTCGCCGAGTACGAAGCACTCATCGCCGGCCTCCGAATGGCTCGGCGAATGGGGGCCGAGCAAATAGTGGTCCGAAGCGACTCTCAGCTCGTGGTGGAGCAGGTTCAGGGAGAGTACGAAGCAAGAGAAGACAACATGAAGCAATACTGTCAAGTGGCGAAGAGCTTGGCCAGAAGATTCCCTAAGGTCCTACTGGAGCGCGTACCGAGACTGCAAAACGAAGAGGCAGACCGGCTAGCCAAAATTGCCTCGTCCGAGGAGCCCGACCCGAGAGTCCCGTTCGAGATCCTTAATTCACCGAGCATCCAGAGCCCAGAGGTTGACCAGATCGAGCCAGAATCCTCCTGGATGAGCCCGATCAAGAACTACTTGGAGAGCGGATCCCTGCCTGAGGACCGGAACGAGGCGAGGCGGGTTCAGTACCGCTCGAGTAGGTACCTCATACAGGGCGGGGTACTGTACAAAAGGGGGCACACCATGCCGCTGCTCCGATGCGCCAATGCGGAAGAAGCAGACTACATAATGCGGGAGGTCCACGAAGGAGTGTGTGGAAACCACTCTGGTGGTCGTTCCCTCGCCAAGAAGATATTGCGAACGGCCTATTATTGGCCCACCATGGAAAGAGACGCCCAAGAATTCGTCAAGAGATGTGATAAGTGCCAACGGTTCGCCAACATCCCGAGACAGCCACCTCAAGAATTGACCCCAATCCAGACTCCTTGGCCTTTCGCCCAATGGGGGATTGATATTGTGGGCCCATTACCACTCGGCAAAGGACAGACGAAATTTGCCGTGGTGGCAATCGACTACTTCACAAAGTGGGCGGAGGCAGAAGCCCTCCCGACGATTACCGGGGAGAAGATGCAAAAGTTCCTATGGCAGAATATTGTGTGCAGATTCGGAATCCCCAAGGTCGTCATAACGGACAACGGGAAGCAGTTCGAGGGCAGACGGTTCAACAAATTATGCGCCGACCTGGGGATAAGTCACCACGCCTCGTCCCCCGAGCACCCCCAGGCGAACGGCCAAGTTGAAGTCACCAACAGATCGCTTTTGAATATCCTCAAGACGAAGTTGGAGAAGGCCAAGGGCTTGTGGGCAGAAGAGCTCCATAACATCTTATGGGCCTACAGAACGACGGAGAGAGTGTCTACGGGTCAGACACCGTTCTCACTCACCTTCGGCGCTGAAGCTGTCATCCCAGTAGAGATCGGTCTCCCTAGCCCCAAAACAGTGCAATTCGACCTCGCCACCAACGGCGAGGCCATGAATGTGGACTTGGATCTGTTAGAGGAACGACGGCTACAGACAGCTGTGAGAATAGCGTCCTACCAGCAGAGGATGCGCCAGTACCACAACTCTAGGGTTCGACCAAAAGACTTCGCGACCGGGGACCTTGTATTGAAGAGAGTCAACCACTCTACCAAGGATCCCAGAGAAGGAAAGCTTGGACCTAATTGGGAAGGACCCTACCAGGTTATCGGCAGTACTAGGAAGGGCACCTACAGGCTAAAGAACTCGGAAGGGAAGGAGCTTCCACACCCGTGGCACGCAGAACATCTAAGGAAGTACTACTCTTGAAAGGCTCCTACTTGTAATTCCCCTGAATCTCAATAAAAGCGACTGTTCAGCAAATTGTTCACATGAATCGACTTTGAATTTATCTACTCGCAGGGAATCAAAATAGAATCTGCTCGGCCACGCGCCGAGCAGAGCCAGAAGGCCTTAAGTGGCAATGGCACAGAAGTAGAATCTGCTCGGCCAAGCGCCGAGCAGAGCCAGAGGGCCTTAAGTGGCAATGGCATAGAAGTAGAATCTGCTTGGCCAAGCGCCGAGCAGAGCCAGAGGGCCTTAAGTGGCAATGGCACAGAAGTAGAATCTGCTCGGCCAAGCACCGAGCAGAGCCACGAGGACCTTAAGTGGCAATGGCACGGAAGTAGAATCTGCTCGGCCAAGCGCCGAGCAGAGCCAGAAGGCCTTAAAAGTGGCAATGGCACGGAAGTAGAATCTGCTCGGCCAAGAGCCGAGCAGAGCCAGAAGGCCTTAAAAGTGGCAATGGCACAGAAGTAGAATCTGCTCGACCAAGCGCCGAGCAGAGCCAGAGGGCCTTGAGTGGCAATGGCTCAGAAATAGAAACTGCTCGGCCAAGCGCCGAGCAGAGCCAGAGGGCCTTAAGTGGCAATGGCGCAGAAATAGAATCTGCTCGGCCAAGCGCCGAGCAGAGCCAGAAGGCCTTAAGTGGCAATGGCATAGAACTCGAATCTGCTCGGCCAAGTGCTGGGCAGATCCAGAGGGCCTCGAGTGGCCATGGCATAAGTGGAATGCCTTCGGCTATAAGCACCGGTCAATTCGTCTTTGGTACGTACAAGCATTCTACAAACCATTCCAATCAAACATTCAACAAACATAACGGACACAGAATATACGAAAACAAACCCATTCCATTAGTGAAAGGAGGAATACAGTTTAAAAAAAAAAAAAAAAAAACGAGAATGAACAACAAAAGATGCCCATGCGAAAGGCGAGCTCCAGCAGACGAGGGCCCAAGCCATCTTCAAGCCTGAGCGCGGTCCCCAATTTGTCCCTCAGTGGCTTCTGGCCGGTCACCGACCTGGTCACCAGCAGCGGCTTCTGGTTGAACCTCAGCGGCTTGGCCCTCTCCAGCAGTATCCGCTCCGGCCCCTTCCTCAACCACTTGGCCAGTAGCTCCCTGACCATCCACAGGTGCGAGGTCATTGAGAGGATCCAGGCTCGAGAAGTCTGACTCGGGATACTTCTTGGACGCCTGATTCCGAGCCGACTCGAAGCCCATTTGAAAGGTGGGTTCCAGCAAGGCCTGGAAGTCGTCCCCTTTCTTAAATTCCTCAACGGCTTCGGCCATTGCCCTCTTGAGCTCTTCACCGTGAGCTGCTACAGCTCTTTCCAGATCGTGCCTCTTCGCCTCTTCGGCCGTGAAGCTCAGGAGTAGCTTGTTGGCCTGCCTGGCGAGCCTTTCATTATCGGCCCGAGCCGACTGGAGCTCCTCCAAAGCAGAATCCCTCTCGACCTTAGCAGCCGAGACGTCGCCCTTCAGCGACTGAACCTCCTGGACGAGCGCCGAGCTGGCCGCTTTCTCCTCCTAGAGAGCCTTTTCCGAGCCCCCTAGGCGATGACCCAGAGCCATAACCCTGGCAAGAGATTGAAACCCGAGGGGTTAGAACTTGTATCACAGGAAAAGTAATGAAGAGCGGAGCGTTAACCACACGGGAGCACACCTTGAACAGGTCGTGGTTGGCGTCCCTGACCAACCGGGAGTTGGGATGCTTGGACAACCTCGTGATGTCTGTAGGTCTCACCGCCTCTGCCGCCCTCTCCCAGGCCACGTCCGAGTTATCGATGACGTTCGCGGGGGCAGAGGCTGTCGGACCAGCACGGGCCTGGGGGTCTGCTGGAGTGGCCGCGCCTCGCCTCGGCTGCGATCCCTCGGAATGCCCCGGAGGTCTGACAGCAACTGAAACCTGGCCCCTCCCCTTCTGGGGTGACGCCTTCTTCGATGGAGGAGGGGGAGGAGGGAGTTCTTCAGCGACCTCGGCCGTCTTCTGGCGTTTCGACCCTGACGTGCCGGCTGCCGCGGCCGCCCTCTTCCGGGCCAAGAAGTTGATGTCAAAACTCATCGTGTCCTGCTCGGCAGCTGACTGGAGTCCTTGACAACCGGGCTGAACCGCTGTAGTATCAACCTGAGCAGCCGCAGCGACCGGGCGATCTGCAAAGGATGACCAGAAATGTCAGAGAACGGTCGCCATAACGAAAGTAAAAATGTACTCACTCCTCTCACGTTCAGCGGCCAAGGCTTCTCTACTCGGTTCGGGCCCCAAGAGATACAGGGCGAGCGCCTCGACAGTCACCAAGTCCTTGGCGTTACGAAACTCGTACTCTTTGACCGCCTCTACCGCCGCCTTGTGCTCGGCAGACAGAAGAGGCTTTACCCGACCTGACACTCGTAAGGCACCGACAGGTCGGGAATCTGACCTCTCCCCTCAAACACGGACACACAGCGGGTAATAAGCCAGTACATACAATCAGAGGACGAAGCTTACCGCGTTCTGAAGCACCAGCGACAATTTTCGAAGCAAACCGGTGGTGAAACTAGGAGGATGGCACCTCTCGGCCGGCCGGAGATGACGAAGACGACGGTGGAGGCGTAGACAGCGACGACGGCAAAGTGAGTTAGGTTTTTCCCTCTCTCCCTCCTTCTCTGCGTATTTGGTAAAAAACAATGAGGCCGAAATTGGGGGCAACCGCCTTACAAAATTCCCCCCACGCCTTTGAAACCAACGGCCCAGATGACCCTCGGTGATGGGACATCAACGGTCGAGATGCGACACGGTTTTTCGACTTCTGACTGCTAATCCCTAGCCGCCACGTGGGGCCAGGCGAAACGACGGGACAGCGCCTGCCATAATTACGCCGCCCCCGCCATAAATGCGCTCCTCGTTCCGCGGTCGGACCGACCGACGAAATTCCTCTGACCCCGAACAGATGGCCAGATGAATTGGGGGCATCTGGTGACGGGGATTTCCCGACCAGACCGGAAGCCCTTCTCGTACCGCCTAGTCGTATCCCGACCAGGTATCCACTCCATCTGTCCACGAACTTCCTGATCTGAAGGGTCGCTCGCAACGGTCCCCTGATCGGGTCGGGGCTCGACTGTGTCCGCGGGGCCCACTTCTGACACCGGCCTCTCTAGACTGCATCAGGGACGTGGATGTGGCATGTACCTGCAACAACCGCCACGCCCCTGACACCGCTCTGAGCACACGCCACCCTAGAATGTGAAAATGGCGCTCTCGAGTGCTCTGACATAGTTCTGACCTTCCAACTAGAAGCCGCCACGTGGAAGGACCACCTACCTCCACTATGCAAGCATACAAGGAAAAACTTCGGCCCCAAGAAAAAAGGTATGGATACACAGTCAACCCCTGGATATCGGACCTTCTCTCCCACGTCGGAATCACCTTGAATCTAACTTGCACACCGGAGGGCCATTGGCTCCCATCACACCGGTGGGTTTTGGTGCAGGAGATCACCGTCCGACCATTGTGCCGTTCATCCCGGACCTGGGGGCAAGCCCGCGCGAGATAGCTGCATCATCAATTAATACCATCCAATTTCTTACCAAACTTCAGCAATCCAAAGCTTGATCTCAAACCTCAAATTCTAAATTGCCAACCAATAACCCATATCTCTCTTCCTCATCAAGCTGACAACCCATGCATGTATCTCTGAACGTGGTGGCTTTGTGTGGTGGTTTCAGAAATTTGTACCCGATGGTGGTGTTTGGGCGGTGATAGTGTGGTGGTGTAATGCTGGGATGGATTTAGGGCTTTCAATGACCTTAGTTTTTGGCAGCAATAGCGGGAAATCAAGGATGATAGAGGCAGAGGGAGAGGGAGAGGGAGAGGCGAGGGCAAAAGGGATTAGGAGACAGGGGGTTCGCTGCTCGCAAAGGAGGTAGTAGTGGGTGGTAGCTGGTGGTTCACAAGGAAAAATGGTGGCTGGAGATGGATGGGAAGAAGGAAAGGGTGGCCGGCAGTGAGAGAGACAGGGAAGAATAGATAGAAAATGAGAGAGATTGGTTGGTGGGAGGAAAAGGATGGCCCACGGTAGAGAGATAAGGGAAGAGGACAGAAAGAATGAGAGATCTGGGTTTGACTTTTGTGTTTACTTTGTGAAGGAAGATTTTGTGGTGATTGAAGATTTTAGGGGTGATTGAAGATTTTGTAGCTGATAAGGTAAGAGAAGATTGAAGATTTTGGGGACTGTTTGAGTGGTGGTGCCGGTTGTCACTGTTTTTGTGACCTCTTCAATTGTGATGAATCTGATGAGGGAAAAAAAATTATTCGATTAGATTTCTTTTAGTTATTCTTATTAAGAATAAAATTGGCTAGGCAGCATCATTTGATTGGTGAACAAAATTATTAGCTTAACTATTAATAAGGCTTTCAATTAAGTGACATTTAGCATGGGTATAATAAAAATTTTATAAAATAATGACATGACATCAGCATTTTCTGTTTGTCTTGTTAACGGCAAATTGACGTAAGAGGCTGCTATTAAAACTCAAACAAAAGAAAGGTCAATGTAATTTATGGGATGTGAGGGGACTGTCTTAAATTTTAATAAATTTCAAGGGAGATCACTATAATTTGTGCTATAACGTGTTACGAAAACTCGAACAGAAGAAATGTCAATGTAATTTATGGGATGTTGGGGGACGTCTTAAATTTTAATAAATCTCAAGGGAGATCACTGTAATTTGTGCTATAATATACAAAGTCAGCACTCTAAAAGGTACTTTTCTCTTTCACTTGCCAAAAATATTCTTAAAAATTTTGAATTTTGAATATTTGTTTCACTTTACTTGTTAAACCAATTAAGGGTAATTTTGATTATTGCAACTAAATATTAGTTTTTTTTCATTCCTCACGTCTTTATAATTGCAACAAGTGGATAATTGTACGCGCATTGTGTATGCTTCACCTTCTATTATTTATTCTAATATATAAAGAGAGAATCTCAATTCGTGTTTTTAAAGCAGGATGACTTTTTTCTTTCTCAAATTATCCAAATAATTCAATTATTTACTATTAAAAAAAGTTTACCTTCATGTTTTCTTAAAAGGACAATAATAAAAATGCTCTCTCTTATGATAATTGCAAATAATTGTTCAAATCATACAACCGCTTCAGTTTAAATTATATATTTTTTTAAACCTCACATTTTAGAGAGAAAAATAAGATCTTTACCATATTTACTTGCTGGACATTGATAGGATTATCATTTCCGGTGAGATAGCAAATCAAGTGTACCCACACTCTACTGTAGGTAAAAGAGTTAACGTGAGTGGAATAATGACCTACCTAGTTTGATAAAAACTATCCGGAGACCGTTTAGTACAGCTTTTTTAACTTAGAAGTAAAAAAAGTTAAATTTTTTTAAAATTTTTTTGACTTTATTTTAACTAAAAATAAGCAAAAAAATAAAAATAAAAAAAAAAGTAAAAGAGCTAAAAAAATTTATTTATAAATTTAAAAAAATTAGACCAAACGGCCACCCAGTTTCCTAGTTTGAAATCAAGGATAGTCAAAATCCAAGTGGTGGCATACCTAGTTTGACAAATCTTCACTTCTTGTAATTTTACCGATCGCCTCCCCTCTCTCCTCACCGCCACGCCCACACCCACCCCCACCGTCATGCTCAGAGTCGGACCCCATTCAATTCCAATTTTTTTCTTTATTGTGCAAGCGCAAATAAAATAAGAATGCCTTCGTTGATGAAGGACCTTGGCAGGCTCGCGGATGGCCTTTCCCTAATCGGCAAGGAGGTTGTGAAACGCTCTCAAACCCAAAATCAAATTAGGGATTTGCAATCCCTAATTACTTCGTCCTTCAAGAAAGCAATCCTCTCCGCTACAGACCTCTCCGGACTCACCAGTGGCAAGGTCCGGGTGTTCGCCACCCCTCCTCCTCCCAATAGTAGTTCCCAAGAAACGAGCGTTGTTTACTTCGCGGTTGAGGAGAAGCTGCCCCAAAGACCCCTTCAACAAGATCAAGCTGCCTCCCGTCTTTCATCACCACTACCACTACCACCACCACCATCATTGTCCTCGGATGTTGGTAGTAAGGATATTCTCCATCCCGAGATAGCATCGCCGTTTGCTGATAGAATAGAAGGGGACTCGGCCTTGGGTTTGACCAACGATGGTTATGCTGCTGCTAATAATGCTCCTCCGCAAAGTGGCTGTGATCCGGTCAATGCTGCGAAAGAAGCTTTGCCCGCTTCCGAGGGCAATATTGCCGCCAATGGAGTAAAAGAAGAGGCTGGGTTGGCGACGACTCCTAAGAGACAGAGGAGGCCGAGGGAGAGGAGAGTTCCTTCTACGCCTTTTTCTAGAGCTCTTGGGTAAGTTTTGCCATTCACTGACCCAGAAGGCACCGATAAGATCACAACCCACAGAATCCATCACTCACTCACTCACTCAAATAAAGGACTCTCTCTCTCTCTCTTCTACATTTTCTTTTCCAACAATCCCTGATAAGTTGATGTTTATGTCATTTCAAATATAGTTACAAAGGGCTCTCCCTCTTTCTTCTACATTTTCTTTTGCAACAATCCGTGATAAGTTGATGTTTATATCACTTCAAATATTGTTACAAAGTGCCGAACCTTTGCTGTCATCACATCTTCCAGCTTAAGACCTGCTCCAGCCCTTCTTTTTCCCTGCCCTCGAATTCTGCTCTTAACGATAACCAAGTCACTCTTGCTAACAAGTGATGCCATCAGCTTTCAATTTATTCTTCTTTTTACCCTTTTTAAATCACCTTATTTGACCATTCCTTCTATTACATGTAGTAAGTTTCACATTCTCCTTCATTCTCTTTAAGAATGCATTTATAATTAAATCCTATAATTCTTGTATTTAACATCTTCCAACCCAGAAGAGCCGTAATCAGGCGGAGCCAGCCATTAAATTCCTATCTTCCCAATCAGCTTTGTCTGGGTCATAGCTTCTGGTCTTCCCTTCCCTCTGTCTTCGCAGATCCTTTATCCTCAACTGTAACTCTTTCTTACTGGTCTAGTTCTTGGACCTTATTGCAAACAACCAAAGCATCGCAGACTTCAATGACTACATTTTGTGTTCACTCCAATTTGCATTGCCTCTACCTTATTAATCTATTTTGATAAGTGCATAGCCTCTACTTATAGAATAGTTGTCTATTTTCCTCTGTTTATTATTTTCATTACTGTCCTTATCCATATTGGCATCTCTGCATTTGCTGCACTTGTTATGTATGCTTGATTGTGTGTCACGGGTTGCCACCCGTGGCACGTTTGGAGCCGAGAGGGATCTTGGCGTGGGGCATGTCTGAGCATGGTTAGCTGGTGACATGGCAATTTTGTAATTTGTATTTTTCATATTTATTGGATTAATGAATTATGACTCCTCAAGAGGGTAGGATGTTTCTTCTTATCAGTTTGGAGATGGCTCAGAATGCTATTATGAGAGGGGTCATGGTATTGACTCTACCACCCTCTGATGCTACCGAAAGGGACAGCATTCAAGTGAGCTCCCCAAGGGAGTAAGCGAGACTTGGGGGCCGGCTGTGGCACGTGGCTGCAGTCCTCATGCTAGTCAAGGGGCTACATGGGCGATATTGTGCCCGGTGGGGGCAGATGTTGGGCATTGGCGTCGAGGGTGGGGTTGTGACATTCGCACCTGCTATGCCGCATTCGTATCGTAGCGGGGCTTATGCTCATGACGGATTGGGCCTCGGTGTGCACATTTGCATGCCGTGTGTCTCGTGTGCACTTGCGCATTGGGTTCACACTTGTGTACACGGCCTCTTGGTTTGGCTAGCATTGGTGTCGCGGGGCACTATGTTTTGGGCTTAACGGTTGCTATTCAGTTGTGTATATCTTTGCGGGCAAGCTTGACGCGGAGCGCTAAGAGCTTCATGGATGAAGGCGTCATGTCTAACGGGTGATGCTTGGCTCACGTATATGTTCGGTTGCACATGGTTATATTGCTTGTGTTTCAAGAGGGACTAGTGCTAAGTACATTGCTTGTCATGCGTGTGTGCATTTGAGAATGGCGTTGCTATCCCTTATACCTTGGGTAAGCCGTATAGCTTGAGCATCAGAGGACGGAGCTTAACATGATATGCGTGACATTACGGATGGATCCTAGATGAGCGCATATTCTTATGCCTCGATGTTTAAGCTTGGTGGGGCTATTGCTTGGTGCGTAGTCGCCTCACAGGTTAATTCCGCTGCGTATGATTATGGCGGGTCGCATTACTGTCACCGTATGGTGCTCGGCCTGCCAGCCTGTGACACTGTGTTAAAATATGGCCAGTCTTAGAATTTGTAGCCATAGATGTTAAAGGCGCTTAGGCCCGAAAAGTCCCGCCTTGTCAAGGCTAAGAGAAAATGCCTCATTCTATGCCAAGCAACGCCCCTTCTGTTTGGCCCACACAAAAGCCTCACATGCGTGACTTTTGGTTGGTTCTAGGCTTGAAAATGGGATGCCTTTTGTTTTCCTAATAATTTGATATATCGTTAAATTTATCTCTATCTCTTTAATATTCATGTTTGCTGAGTGATATGATTTATATTATAATCATGGTCCGATGGATACATAATATTGTTAAGTCATTTCCAGTATTTAGTATTCTAGATTTACGGGCTTATGGTTGACTACTTGCAATAGATATCTCTAGTGCTTGGTTCTTTATATTTAGAATTATACTATATTTACTTAAAATTTATTTTTGAATATACCTTTCATATTATTGGGAATTTACAATGGTATTTAATTTAGTTGATGCATATACTAGTTGAAAAGATATATATGTATATCGATTTAGCTAACCCTCTTAGTTGATATGTCAAAAGATTCTCACCTTTCTCTTTCCTTCCTTTTCTTTTCTTTTCTTTTCTTTTCTTTTCTTATTTGTGTTTCATATTTTGAATTGTTTTTAGTTGTAAGTATACATAATGTACATGCTTATCACTCATGTTCCTTACTTCACTTATGCTTGGGCTTTACGTTGAGCCTTGCACTTAGACTTACGAGACCTTGGCGCCATAGCTTGCCTTGAGCTCTCAAGGTCTTAGCAACTATGTCTGTACCAGAAGCTAATTGCATAACACTTTGGCAGGACCTCATTACTTCATGCTTCTCTCTTTGGTTCTCCTTGTGACATCTTCTCCAAATTTTACTTCTAAATGAATCACTATGATTAAAATGTTGTTAGGTAGCTCATTGTCAAATATGTCAAGTATTCTAATTTGCAAAAATCACAAACCACGTATTGACAAGATTCTAGTTGCTTTCAATTTATTTGATTTTCGATCATCTCTTTGTAAGTCTGACATAGTGGTCACCCATCCTTTACTCTTCTCAATTAAAACCATATCACTAGCAATACCATATGCTGTTAAACTTCTGTATGTACATGCAACTCGTCTTTAGTCAATGCAAGTAAGTTCCAACATCATCCTCTACTATAGGTCAACTGTTTGATAAAAAATTCTCGTGCAAATTGCCATGTTATACTTGTCCGATTACCTCATCATCTGCTTCCTCTAAAGTATAGTTTGACCATATGGAAGTCTTTGTCTGGCTGCTAAGTCTGCTTTCAAGTTATCTAAACAAGAAGATTGATTTTTGTGTTGATTTGTTTAGCTTGCAGCCAAGTATTTTCTTATATTGCCATTTTAGGTCTTAATATTTATCTACATTGGCCACAGTTCCATAATATATACATCCTCTTCCATAACAAGTGCCACAAGTTCTTTGAATTCTCTTATATGTTTTGTGGAATTACGTTATTACTTTTGTCCATTTAATTTTTTTTATCTGTTCTGTTCCATTCAACTTAGCTAAGTTCAATGTCTGACACGCTCTGACTTTTAAAAGCTTTCTTTATACTTCAAATACAACATTTATGCAACATTAATAATGATGCATAGTGTTGCTTGGGCTACAAATTTCCAAAGCTAAGTTCTCTCTCTGGTAAGATTGATGTGGGACCTAGTGATTAGATATGTTATTTGGACTTTTCTAAATTTGTGAAATACCAGTGTTAGACACTTGACTATGGGATAAGGATATGGGATATGTGTCTCATATTGCTAATTAGACACGCATTTAACAAGTTTGTATAAGTAATCGAGTTTACTATAAAACTAAGCATAAGACTTCCATTTTATGTATGAAATGCTATATTTTAGTTTGTAAATACCATTTTACTTTAGAAAAGCAAAAGAAGTATTTAAAAAAATATAAAATTTAGTCGTACCCGAGTATTTTTGGACATGAGAATTAGATGAATCCGACACTTGGACACATACTTGCACCCGACATCCGCATCCGAGTCCAGATAACATAGGTGATTAGTCTTGTTAGGAAAATTTGATTAGTCTTGTTTATCATGACTTTTAGAGGATTAAGTCATGGAATTTTAGTAGTCGAAGGTAATTATGTTTGGTAGGCTCAGTTTTGGAGGATATCTATGTGTTTTAGTAGTCCTTATAAAGTGTATACATAGGCTTTATTGATGTAAAACGAAATTAGACTTTAAGAGATGAATCAAATTCTGATTTAGTCTCTCTCTCTCTCTCTCTCTCCCCTAATCTCTTCTCTACTTTTCTTCTATGTTTCTCCTCTCCCTCTATGCTTCCCTAGTCTTTTCTTCTCTATTCTTTTTCTCTTTCCCTTCTCCATCCTCTTCTCCCATCTATTTTTTTTTCCCTTTCTCTCTCTTCTTTATGTCTTTACGTCTTTTCTCTCTATTCTCCCTCTCTCTCTCTCTCTCTCTCTCATGAAACAAATTAGCATATTTATCTGCCCCTCACGTGCTTGAATAAATACTTGTGAGGATCGGGCTGCATCATACTCTTTTTCATTAAAGATTATATTTCCATATTAAAGGGTAGAATGTTTACTCTGTCACGAATACAAACATGATACGGACACTTTGACGCAACAATTTTCAAAAATATTAAGACATGACACAGCATGAACACTACAAAAAATAAAACATATATTTTATATCTTTTAATAAAAATAATTACTTTATTTTTTACATTACAAGTATATTTGTATTTTATTGTTAAAAAAATGGAAATAATTTTTTTACATTCTACATATTGGAAAAGTATTGTACACTAAAAGTCATAATATAGATATTAGAAAACTGTATTCATAAACAAATATTTCTAAAATTAAATAGTCTCACGGAGGAGGGATTAAAGCAAATTTGTTTCATGTATGTCTAACCGGTGGACATGTGTGCGCCCAAGTGCACTATGCATGTTTAGTTTTAAAAAAATAGAAAAATAATAGAACATGTTTAGACATACGTTTGACATATGTTGGGGATTGTCATTGTCCGACATGGACACAACACCCTCTTAAAAAGTGTCCATGTTTCTTAGGTTATCTTCTATTATGACGAACTGTTCTATCTTTTTTCTTGATTCTATCCTTTTCTCCAAATCTTCTATTTTGAAATTCCACTTTCCCCTCCCCCTCACCCCCCACCCCCGCGACACACAGCCTCACAAAAAAACTGCGACATTTATCAAAGTGACTCTATTGTGAAGTTTATGTTAGTTTCCTTATAGTTATATTTGCTAATGCATCATCTTAAGTGCGGACATCTCCATATATTTAATAAATAAAGCTAATTCTTGTGGCCTAATTCTTCTATAAGAACCCCTTCATGACGTGATTC
This sequence comes from Euryodendron excelsum, assembly GCA_033060915.1. Taxonomy (NCBI): domain Eukaryota; kingdom Viridiplantae; phylum Streptophyta; class Magnoliopsida; order Ericales; family Pentaphylacaceae; genus Euryodendron; species Euryodendron excelsum. Next base: position 178,870 of record CM065382.1, read on the forward strand.
ATTTGGGAGGAAAGATATCGTTGTGCCTTTGATGGAAAATAAGAAGCCATTCAGGGAGTGAAGAGTCATTTTTTTGGAGTTTATTGTATAGTTGTGTTATTAGAACAAAGAAGGCTTCTTGTTTTAAGGGTTTGAAATGTTTCGAGAGTTTATTGTATAGTTTTCTTAATACAATCTCATGGCCTTAAAACTAAATAGCATTCTAGTGAATAACTCAACAATCGGTGAGGTTTTATCATGGATACTGATCATTTTCAAAAGATACTGATTAACATAATAGAAATCATTTGCATTTTCCACGTATATTATAAGTAATTATAATTTCAGATAAATAGAGAAAACATGCTATCGTGCTTTTCAAATACCATAATTTTCAAAAACATAACAGATATAATCTATATTACCTGGACTCTTATACATTTGTGAAAAACTCGTGTCGAACTCTTGTCAGTCGGATATGAGTATGGGATATGTCCGATATGGCTAATGGGGCATGCATCTAACAAGTATGTATAAATAGTTGAGTTTACAATAGAACCATGCATTGGACTTCTATTTTATGGATAAAATGCTATATTTTAGTTTGCAAACACCATTTTTTTTAAATAAAAATATATATATTTAAAAAATATAAAATTTAGCCTTGTTCAAGTGTCCTTGGATATGAGAATTAGATGAATACACTTAGACACATATCCGCACCCGACACTCATACCCGAGTTTAGGTAACATAGGATATAATAACTCACATGTCATCTCAGATTAAACAACAACAGAGGCAGACATATCCGCGTTGACCCGAATATAGAATAGACACACCATTTTCATAGTGTGGAAATGTTGCCCACGGCAACAAGTAGACTTCTCTCGTGTAGTAATACAGAACGAGTTGAATTTATAGTCCTTCTCGTGTCAGGACCCTGAGATAGGCACATGACGGAAAATGTACATTTTCTACTGTGAATTTGTGATACCATAAGAAAAATTATTCAATATCCATGGAGCTCATAGCATACCTTGAAAACATTTAACCTATTGAATGTACTTATCAATAAACCTATGATCATTTGGAGATACATTTTTTAATTAATCTTTTCACAAAGCATGCTTGCTATGAGAATCAAGTTGGAAATACCACTTCGGAAGTTAAGTTACTCACCTCTGGAGATACATTTGTAAATTAAGTCCTTAAAATGCTTTGAGTTCCTCTTTTAGGTTAATCCTACACCGTTAGAACATTAGAACATGCACGGTAAACATACATCACGAAATATTGAACCATTAGAGCCCTTTAACTTATTTTCAAATGAGTATTAGTTGGCTAGAGCCACACTTAAGTCAAATGAACTGATTTAAATTTGGGCAGATTTGCTGCAACTACTTTAAATGGGCATATCTCTTTCATCTGGTCAAGGATTTCTGTCCATGACCTATTGTTAGAAAGGTATGGAAGTCTAGTTTCTAATGGCTTGGGTCTCATTACCAAATTCCAAGTATGGAGAGAGATATGACCAGAAAAGCACAAGCTGCTCCATTCTGAATTTTGGGTTATTAGTCTATCCTTACATAAACACCACACTAGACCACCAATATAGGTTTCAAAACTCATGCTAGAGTCTTCTAAGGTCTGATGCAAAGAGGCTAAAATCATTGGTCTTACGTAAGTCTTAAAATACCATTAATTTCAAGTTCTCACACTAACATCAAATTCAACTCTTTGAAGTTAGGATTTATTTTTCTTGTATAATCCATTTCAATCAAAGCTACAAGCATATCATATTCTAACTTGGTATTAGGAGTGTTTCCTAGAAAGCATGGATACTCCATTAGAGGAGCCATACCCGTGTTAGACTCCGTGACGCACGGACATGTGTCAGGCACTCCATTTTATGTGTTTGGATTTTTATTATTTTTATTATAAATTGGACACTCCACGGACACGGCTTAGACACGTGTGTCCCATTTTGGTCACTTTAAAGACATGGCGCGGGATCAACTATTTAGATGAGGATGGATGGTTAATGAAGTGTAATGACGTTTAATGTGTTGGGTAATTTATGAGTTCATAGTCTTATGTATTGATGGAACAACTTTTTTGTTGTTGATGTGCTTGTTTATTTTGAATGTAATTGACTAATTGTGAATGATTTGTTGCCGATTAGATAGTGAAATATGTTGTTTTTAAAATTTAATTTGTGTTATCTTTTATCGTTTTCACATTTTTTGTAAAATGTTTTATGTATATGACATATAAGAATATATAAACACATATTCTTTTGCTGTGTCCTCGTGTCGTGTCCTGCATTTTTTTAAAATTACCATGTCGGCATGTCCAACACGTGTTGTATCCGATACTCGTGTCCGTGTCCATGCTTCTTAGAGTGTTTCCTTACAATTAAAGTAAAGGAATAACGTTTTGAAATGAGAAGTCTTACCTTGATTTGGAGTGTTATGCAATTTTTCTTTGATTTTCCCTTTCTTCTTCTCTCTCACTAGTATTATCTTTCACTTTCTTCCTCTCCAAACATAAAATTCTGCATAAGCATGACACTCTAGTTCTCTCTCTAATTATATTTCTCCCAACCTCTAGCATGACACTTGTCTTGCAACAAAGTAGTGAGGTGTAACTTTAAGTAGGAGGTGTCATCCAAGTAGGTGAGGTGCATGCTTCACCAGATCAGACTAATCACCTTAATTAAGTCATAATTAATCCAGATTAACTCTAATTGATCATGATTAAGAATAAATAATTACTTAAATAATTAATCACGCTTACCTTAATTGATCATACTTAAGCTTAATTAACCATAAATCTTAACTAATCATGATTAACATTTACAAAAATATTCTAAAACACAATTAATATTGAATTGAGTTGATTAAACTCCTCGATTTGTTCATTGGACAATAACTAAGTCATAAAAATTAAACTTCTAATCAATTACGAGAAATCCCTAATTCAAAGTATTCATTTTCTCAAATTCCATTCAATTCAAACAATCTAAAGCCACACATAAAACATAGGATTCACTTAATCAAACACATTTAATGCAATGTAATACATATTAAATAAAATGCATGAATATGGGGTGTTACGTGTATAGTTTGTTATGAGGCTGCAAATAGTAATCTGTGAATGGTAACTTTGTTGTTTTGGTATTATTTTTGTTATTTTGTTCTCGATTTTTATTTTTTTCGTTTTTGCAAATGAAAACCCTAGAATGTTTGAAATCACAATTGTTTTCATATTGTTGTCATTTCTTATGAATCTGGATTTACGGAAACTCATACTACAGTTTAAACTTAACTTCATGACCTTGCCTGGTTTTGTGCTTAGTGTCTTATCTTTTCCACAGCTGGTGTCAAGTTGGAGAAAGGAGCATTGTGGTACCTTGGCAGCCTATGTAAAACTTACTATAGTCACACATTATGAATATAGATCCTAAGATTAGAGTTTAAATTTGTTTCCTCAGGGATGTTTATTGAAAGCAGTTTTCAAAAGCACTTTCTGATTGACAGTTTCTCTGTGTAGTTTCCATATTATTGATTTTGGGAATGAAGTTAGTTTTCAAGGAATTATACAAACTAAGAAGCATGAACATTGACATGGGTATGGATACGGACACGGGACATGACAATTTTCAAAAAATGAGAATACGGACATGACAGGGATACAACAAACAAATATATATTTTATTTGCAATGTATATGAATATAAAATCCACAAGTCATCAAAATATTAAAAATTAACACTAATTTAATATGAAAACACCATTTAATCTATAATTAAATTCCATTTAACATAAAATAAGATGAAAACAATTGTTTTTGTTTTATCATTGGACCCTAAGTAGTTTGCTTTGAACTTGTAATGTGTTTTGTGTGTGTTTAAGCGATTGACACATGTCCTCCACGTGTCCAAGGTGTGTTTGGTTCTAATTAATCTAAGAAAATAATAAGACACGTGTTTGACACGTTTCAAGAAGTGTCTAATGAATGTTGATGTCCGACACGGACATGTCACCTTCTTAAACGTGTCCGTGCTTCTTAGGATACAAATAATCCGTCTTGTCATTTAGAATTCTTTATGCTTTGACAATAAACCCTTGAAGGGTTAACACAATCTTGGATTCTCAAAATTCAAATTCATTGAAAGGAAACATTGGAGAGATATTTAGAAGCTATTGGACTTCGACTTCTACTAGGATTATGCGCATGAGAACTTCTATATAGGAAACTTTGACTACTAAAAGTGTTCATGACCTACTAAAGACTATAGGTAAGCACCCACTCACATTACTTGATCCAAAATTAGACCCATGAATCTTATTAAGGATCTATTTACACAACTTGACCCAAATAAGACTCATGGATCTTTATTAAACCTATTTCAATCAAATTTGAAGTTACTAAAATAACTCGAATTTTCAAAGCTTAATAAATCATGAATAAATCTAGCCACTGATATAGTAAACCTAGAACTATCACAAAATAAGACCTTGAATCTAAACTTGATTAGATGAAGTCCCAAGTAGGCCCTATATAAAATTTCCAACATGCTCTTATTCCTCTTGGCATGTTTTGCACCAACTAAAATACCAATGAAATTTTTTTTGTAAGTAAAATACAACCAATTGGTGTGAGGCACTAATGTGCTTTCCTAAAAGTACATGCATTTTCAAAGTGGAATAAAACTTAGGATGGAAGGAGTCGTAGCTAACCTATTTTTCTATTTGGGAGGGATGTTGGGGTGGGGTGGGTGTAGGTAATTAGTACTTGTTTACTTTCTACTGCACCTCGTTTTGAGTGCTGTCCTGCTTTTAATAAGCACCCTGGAGTCTTGAGATATTTATTACCGATGTTTTATGTGCATAAGGGTTTTATATAACTCTATTGCTTTAGTTGTCGTGGGAAACTTTCGCCTTAATTTGATAGTAGGTGTGCATTGTTTCACAAGGCACCACATTATAGAAAAATTTCTCGTGCATTATTCACCTCAGTTGCTTGTATGGTGTATGTACCCCAGACTCCCCTGGATGTTACTTATGCGTTAGGTTACTTATGATTTACATTAGCCATGGTGCATGTTCAAGGCGCTGGATATCACGTGCCCATGTTTATGCGTTCAGAATGCTGAACGGAACGTATGAATCGCTCACACATATCATATGCACTTAGTGTATGCCTTGACATCATTGATGAGAACCCTCACGTAAGCTTTGAGGCAAGCTTAGTGTCAAGACCGAACAACCTGTTCAGCACGCACAGCGGGAATCTTGGGCTATAAGTGGTTCGGTGGCTTAGGACAGAGGCTTCGCCTCGGCGTGCCCCTCACGTGGGTTCAAACCGCTTTCAGGCCAATCCTATTAAGAAAGGGAGACTACAACATGTGGAACTCTGGTTCCTCAGCCTATTATAACAAGGACTCTAATGGGTAGGCCTTATTATCTACGAGTCCAATTTTGCTTGGACTATGTTATAAGGTTCTATATAAGAGGCCCTTCTGCTCCCTAATTAGGCATCGATTTTCTATTGATACTTCTTTACGAGCAATCCTCTTCCATTGCCTCTCTTTCTGTCTCTTTGTTGGACAGCTTCGTCCTTGAACCAATCACTCTAGATTCCTTCAGGTGTCTACTGACGTGTTGTGTGACTCTTCTCAACCCCTAACACCCTCATACATATGGCCAATGACTACTTTGGTTTCTCCCCTATGATAAAACTAAGATTTGGTCTATTTGTTAGTTGGTAATGTCCGTTCCTTTTACTTACTAATTTTTTTCCTTTCCCATCTGTCTTTTTGTTTTTGTGTTTTTTTTCACTTTCTTTTTCCAACCCAAGTATTACTTATTACATCCCACAAACTCAAGTCATATGGAATATTCTAAAATGGAGCTCATCATAGATGTAAATAAAGTGTCTCCCAAGCTATTCTCACACTAGTTTCAACTGCATGATTCACGTTATTGTAGTGCCAAAGTAGTTATTTGACAATCCTTTTCTTTCTTCTAAGATGCAACATATCTTTGAAAATGACATGGCATTCTAAGTCTGCTAGTTGTGAGGGAAATCATCAGTTTTCATTGTGTTGTTTTTTCGTTGTAATGAAAGATTTTTGCTTAATTCCTAACTTATTTTGAAGGTTTGCTGGCCTAGGAGCAGGTCTTGCATGGGGAACAATCCAGGAATCTGCCAAGAGGCTTGTCTTTGGTACGCCTAACTCACAAGACAAGCAATCTACTCTTTCTCCATTCTTATCGGAAAGAAATGCAGAACGTTTGGCTCTTGCATTGTGCAGAATGCGTGGAGCGGCACTTAAATTAGGGCAGATGCTGAGTATACAAGATGAATCTGTTATACCTCCTCCGGTATTTTTCTTCAACCTTTTATGTTATTCAGGTTGCTTGACATAAATCAAGGGGTGTCCCATTAATTATGATTATTCTTTTAAACTTCTTTGAACTTCTGACAATTAGGTTTTGAGTGTTCAGAATTCATGTGGGTGTGGGGTTTAACAACATCAATATGTCATGGCTTTAATTGTTGAATAAGATTAAGAATTTTTATGGAGGAACACTTCAAACATGTTTGGATGAGGGGAAAGATGAAGGATGTGGGTTGATGTAATTTAAAAAGACAAGTAAGATAAAAGTAAGGCCATGAGTGGAGTTGGATGGTGAAATAAGATTCTAGTACCACGATTAGTTTGGGCGTAGCTAGAAATTAGAGTAGCTTTTTTATATGTGTTAAGTTCTACTCTTTTAACAGACAATCCTACAAATGAACTCTTTCAGGAGTTAGTGAAGTTCAACTAGAAAATTTTATTAAGAGTGTGGTTCAATCAATATAATTGAGAAACAAGATGTTTAACTTGAGAAAGAGAATAAAGTAGAACAAAAAGAGGATCCATGATTTTTTTGAAAGGCTAGTAAACTAGAAGTTACAAAAAGAAAGGTTAAAAACAAAAGGGGAAAATAAAGGCAAAGAAGACGAAAATAGTAATTCTCTAATTTCTCTGACTAGGAGAATCTGGTTAATCTTATTATTTTTGCATTGCAGTGGGTGTAGGAAATTATGGCCATAATTGCAGGGATTTGGATGATGCTGAGAACTGTTGTAACTGATGGATTTATGGCAGGGAAATCATGTAAACATGCACTTTGGAAGTTGGCCCCACTATGTCTATGTAGATGAATATGGAGAGAATAGTTGTTGGTTGAGGGGGTTGTAGTTACTGATTTTTAAGCTAAAGCCTGTATTTGTTTAGTTAGCCATTTGTTTTCTTTTGTTCACCTTTGTATACCTCGCGTTTACTTCGTTTGTATTCTCTTGATGCTGTTTAGTGGATTCTTGGTTTATTAGTTAGTTGTTGCTTTGTGTTGGCTCTACAAAAGATATCAAATTTCCATTCATTTGGATGGAAAAAGTGAGAAATGATAATTATTGGTAAGTGCCAACATGACGTTGTTGCTGATCTGTAATTACATTGATTTTGTTCATCCATCGTTTTGGTAAAGCCTGATGGGCTAAAATTCTCAATAAAAATTTAGCTAGGCAAATAAAAAATGCCATAAGACAATAAACACCGACAAACCTGATTAAGAAAAGATAAATGGATCCTAGCTAGATTATTATGCAGCATTTTTTTTTCTTCAAATTAACATCTCTTCCATTATGTTAAATTTTTATATTGCTGATATGAATGAACATTATGTCATATTTTGGTTCCAAAGCATTTGTGACAGCTCTTATCTGCTTTTAGATCTTGGCTGCGTTGGATATTGTCCGACAAGGTGCAGATGTGATGCCAAAGAGCCAGCTGAATCAAGTTTTGGATGCTGAATTAGGTTCTGACTGGTCATCTAAGTTGATTGGTTTTGATTATGAACCAATGGCTGCTGCAAGTATAGGCCAGGTGATGCAGGGCAGCTATACTACTGAATGTTATTTGTTCATTATATCTTTTTCCTTGCTTCTATCCCTTTTATCATGCAATCAATTACCTTAAATACTTGATGGTGATGGAGTATGAGTTGAGTTTATGGAACAGTTTTTATCTTGCAACTATTCTTTACAATAAAACAATTCCTCACATTAGCTGCAAATGATATTGGTTCCATTATTTATATGTGGGAAGTGTGGATATACTTGAGGAATAAAATATAGACAGAAAGGACATATTGCAACCACAAGTGCACAAATATTCTATATATTGACATCAAAATTTTTTTTGAAACAAATATAAAAATTAATAGCAAATTATACTTTTGGATGATTTTACATGAAAATAAGCTGTTTATTTGACCATAAATTGGTGACTAAAAGAAGAAAATGCAGGATGCTTAGTACACAAAAAACACTTCTCATTATCTTTAAATCAAATAATGTTAATATTAGTTACAGATCAATCTAGTCAAATATATCGAACGAAGTTCAAAAAATACCCCCCGTTCTTCCGGTTGGAGAAAACAATGTAATGCAGTTAACAATACGTTAAGTACCCTGTGGAGTTCTATATAGTTAAACTGAAGTTGTAAAATTAATTCCTCTTTTTTCTTGATAAGTAAATATGGAGGATTTAATAAAAAGCAAAACACCTTCAAAAAGGGGGCAAAACCCTGTACAAAAACACCATATTCAAAGAACCTCAGCATATATGTCCACAGCCATATACAAATTCCCCAAGAAGTCTACAAAGGGTGAAAGACAAAAAGAACCAGACTCTTCCAACCAAAAAAAGAGGAAAATGAGAATGATTCCCTTCAGACTATGAATTGGACTTTTCACAACTTCAAAAGCCCTACAATTCCTTTCAAGCCAAATATACCACATCACACAAAGCTGAGCTAATCACCATGCTCTCTTCAACTTATGAAAAGTCCTAAAGCATGAGAACACTCAGCCTTTTATCATGGAAAAAGTAAACCCATCTCCCACCAGAAAAATCATCGATAAAGGTAACAAACCACCTATATCCAAAAGTGAAATGATACGAGAAGGCCCCCAAACATCACTATGAATAACCTTGAAAGGAACACTGCTTTTATTCATACTTGGTGAATAAGAACACCTACTATGCTTAGCAAGTTCAAAAGTTTCACTACTAAACCAAAACTCATCACACTTATTAACTAAAGCAGGAAACATTCTTTGCAATGAATAGAAAGATGGGAGGCCTAATCTCTTTTGCCAACGTATAAGCTGATCAAATGGTGACAAACTGCCATGAATTTTTTATTGGAGAGCCTATGTAACAATGGTGGAATCAAATAACTATGGCAACTGATAATCCAAAAGGTAAAGACCAGACCCTCACTACCACTGTCAGTGGTTTTCTTCGAGTCCAGATCCTGAAAGACACAATTAGAGAATAAAGGTCACACTACAATTTAAGGATTTGGTTATGCTACTAACAAATAGAAGGTTACTTGGAAATTTTGGGTATTGTAATACAGAAGATAGAGGCAATGAAGGAGAAATAGAAATGGAACCTTTTCCGTAAATGGAAGAAAGAGATCCATCTACAACCCTAACTTTCTTTCTACTTGAAGAAGTATTATACGAAGAACACGAGGGATTACATGGAGTGGAAGGTGCATTAAATGCAAGGGAGCAACTAATTAGGTGTGAAAAAGCAGAAGTAGCTGTGGCAGTGGAAGGTTCTATTTAACTAGCAAGTCATCTTAAAGACTCCACCTCCTATCGAGAAAGGGCAACTGAATTTGACTGAGTGGAAGTTGACGAATGAGCTAAGATTTCCACTAAAGAGGGGTAACCGGCATAAGATTGAGGAGCACCTCCTAAGCATCCATTTCTACCTCTGTTAGGGCGACTGGTGATTTTCCAATAGTTCTCCTTTGTGTGACGAGCCTTACCACAATAATCACATTTAAGCTTATCCTTATCTTGGATGACTAACTCGCCCAATCATTCCACTTCACGACCCTTACTACCTCTTTTTCCATCTCTCTGAGAAACATGGGCCTCTCTTGATTAGCTGATTAGAGCATGAGAGTTCTCCTCCCCTTGAATGTAGGCTTAAACCTGACTCAGAGAGGGCAATGGATCTCTACCCAGAACCTGACTTGAACCTGATAAGAATCAAAGATGCGTTCATGTTCCACCAATTTTTTTTTTGAATTTGTGAGCATCTGTAGCACTTCCAGCATGAAAGTTATGATAATGATCGAACTCTTTTCGAAGACTCTGTAAGGTAGCAACATAGGAAAACAAAAGACATGTCTCCTTGAGTGGTTTCACATCTCTTTTTTTTCAACTCACACACTTGAACGACATTTCCCATCTTTGAGTGTGTTTCAAATGCTGCCTCCCAAATTTGTTATGTTGTGTCTAGGAGAAGTTACCCACAACTAATCTCTGGTTCATAGAATGGAGGAGCCAAGACATGACTGAAGAATTTTTTATATTCCATTGGTCATGTTTTGGATCAGAGTCATCTGGTTTTTAATCTTCCCATCCAAAGAACCCCCATCATTCCTTACCTCTTTATAGATAATGAGTGTTGATTGTGACCAAGCAAGGTAATTACTTCTGTCTAACTTCATAGTTGTGATTTGCAGTAAGACCCTTTTCACCTATGTTATATGGACTCAGGTACAGGTGGGGTACAGTTATGTATTGAGGAGTTGGATTCGTTTAATCATGTGCAAGATTGTAGTTTTATGATACTTATATTATAAACTTGAATTACTAATTGTTTGTGTGGTCAATGTCCAACAATACATGTTGGACGCCTATTCATATACATACCCTTACCAGTGTGCGACACAGGTACCTCATACATTTTAGAAAGTCCATGTAACATAGCTTTTCACCACTCCTAGAGCTGTAAGAGACTTGGCGAACCTCAGAGATGGTAGTTAGACAAGTCCAATACGATCACAAGGTGAAGCAACCACCCAGAAACAAAGCAAACAAACACCCAAAAAAAATAACAAACTCAAATATGAACCATAAAAATATGAGACAGATCTTAGAAGATCAAAATATCACATAAGCAGCAAAAAAACTACATCAAATAGTAGCACTGTGCTATAAGAGTGTCACCTGGCACCATTTAAATTCAATAAAAGACCCCCCAAAACAAAACCTAATATCTACAGAAATTTCAATCTCTGAAAATTGCAGTAACCTTATAGCCATCACCAAAGAATTAGGTCCAAACCCTAGTGAACAACATCGGATCAAGATAAGATTTGGTCCATAGGAAGAGCAGAGAGAGACAATCTAGATATTGTGGTCTGATCGAGAGTTCGGGATGATGTCAGCATCCGTACAGTGCCGACGTTAGCCCCAGTTTTCTTGTCCCTGGACTTAGTTCAATCCTTATTTTGTGTTCATATTGCTCTAATCTTACAGCTCTAATACCAAGTTGGCTTAGACGAAGTTTGAATGCATTATGACAATGGATACTCCCTCAAAAGAGTCAAAGCTCCAGGCTCAAACAGTATGACAATGGCTATTTTTTGCCCATTGTTGGAATATGGTGAAGGATGAGGTGATTGGTACATTGATTGTTCTTCATGATTTTGGTGAGTTTGAAAGAAGTCTGAATGCATTAGGGGCTCTAATTCCCAAGACGGCTGGAGCTGAAGACATCAAGGATTTTTGGCCCATCAGTTTGTTGGGGGTGGTGTATAAGTTGCTGGCTAAAGTTTTAGCGCAGCAGCTGAAGGAAGTCTAAGCGTTCTTGTCTTTTGCAGAGGGGAGACAAATTTTGGATGCTGTGTTGGTGGCTAATGGTACGCTGTACTCTAGATTGAGCAGTAGTGTCCCGGGAGTGATTTGTATTGTCGATCTTCAGAAGGTGTATGACCATGTTAATTGATACCTTTTGATGTATCTGCTGGAGAGGATGAATTTTGGGCAAAGATGGAGGAGACAGATTCGGTGGTATATTTCCATTATCAGAATACCAGTGCTTGTTAATAGGACTCCAAAACGCTTCTTTAGGCGTCAAAGGGCTTGAAACAAGGGGATCCTTTGTCTCCTCTATTATACATCTCGGTGATGGAGGCTCTTAGTAGAATGATTGGGAGGACGGTAGGGGTGCTTTATGCAAGTTGGCCTAATGAAGCCCAAATGGTGGTTTCTCATTTGCTATATGTAGATGATGCCTTTGCCTTTTGTGTAGCTGAGCTGAACCATCTAGGTTAGCTTTGATGTGTGATGTATGTTTCGAGGCAATGTCGGGCTTAAAGGTGAATTTCGGCAAATCAGAGCTCACTACCTCTTATCTTGGTTTTCCTTTGGATTTTGTTTTAGCCTTGAAAGTGTACGTTATTTTGTACTCCAGATTGGTTGGATGGAAAAGACAAATACTGAGCAAGATTTACATTTATCTAGAATACACTTTCAAGTTTGCCTACTTATTTCATATCCATTTTTCAGATTCCTGTTGCTGTGGCTTGGAGGCTTGAGAAGACATAGCGTGACTTCCTTTGGGGTGGCATAGGTGAGGAGTTAAAATATCACTAGGTGGATTCAGATCCTGTTTGCAGATGTGGTCTGGGGATTAGGAGGCTACAGTTTTTTAATCAAACCCTCGTGGGTAAGTGGTTATGGAGGTTTGCATGTGTAAGGGAGGGTAGGTGGTTATGAAAGGGAGAGGTATTGTGTAGATTAAAGAGTCTCTTTTTATCTTTTTTGTATAGTTGGCTATCGGGTAGGGTGAATCCCAGCCTTAGCCAATTTGTAGATTTAGTAGAAAATATGCAAGGAGTGCATAGTGCTTTATACTATTTTGTTTTATTCCTGCTCTCTTTGTGCATAAGTGGCACCCCTTTTATGCTCTTTTATAAATGCAGTTATCTCCTTTATTTGTCAAAAAAAGAGAGGAAAAAAAAAAGAAAAGAAAAGAACAGATGTCACTTGCATCAACAAGAAATTTGAAAAACAAAATAGTTTAAAGGGGGCTTTATAATATGTATGTACAGATGATGGGATAAAGTATGTTTATCTTTAGTGGAGGCTGAGCTCAAGTATATATGAAACGGCTGTAGTAGGCTATATACAAGAATTGTGACAATTATGTACCATATTTAACATTACCAAAGGAATAGCTTCTTTCTTTAAGTGATTGTAATTTGGAAATCATATTTGTCTTATACATGAGGTTAAATATTAAACCAGAATAGAGGGAAGGGAAGGCGGGGGGTGGTTTTGGGGGGTGAATTTGGTGTGCACATAGGGGAAAAACATTTTAATATCTGTCTCTTACTTGTAACCGATTTTCCTTTTTCTGCTGATTTTGTGACCTCAAGTTTTATCAATTCAAAGTACTTATAGAAAATAGTTATCAATTGACAACCTCGGAAAGATATGAACTCACGCACGTCAACGGTTACCTACTAACTGAAAGTTGCATTCCTTTGTCTATGTTATTCACTTCATTATCATAATGCTTAGTGACCAGTTAGGGAAGTGGTTGGTGAGTGCAAAATGTTCATTTACATGTACATTGTAAATTGTTAAAAGATAGTAGCAATCAAAATAACAATGTTGTTACTTCTTCGTATTGCTTTTATTCAAAATATACAATGCCTCGAATCATTGGAAATAAAGTTCCTTTCTTTCGTTCAGGTTTGTACACTTTTGCTACAGTAACATAAGGGGCATGATTATATTCACTGTGTTCTATATCTGAATATATATATTCAGCCAAATTAAGTGTTAGTAGAATTAATGGATCTTTCCAGAAACATTTTTTATTTAAGCTTTTTGTTGTTGTTTTCCGTAGTGGTGATGTGGGTTCCCATGTCTGATTTTAGTGACTAACATATCGTTTGCATTTCTTTGTTCAATTGTCGTAATACCTGATATTCCTTGCTTTTTATAATGCAAGCCTTTCATCTCAATTGCGATGTATGTCAATGCTCACAGTTCTAAAATGATCTTCAGGTGCACCGAGCTGTCACAAAGGATGGTTTGCATGTTGCCGTGAAAATTCAGTATCCTGGTGTTGCGGATAGCATTGAAAGTGACATTGAGAATGTGAAACTGCTATTAGATTATACAAATCTGATTCCCAAAAAGCTTTTTCTGGACAGAGCTATGAAGGTAAACAGCATGCAGAGTAGACAAAAGTCCTTCACATTTGAGTTTTTGCATATATTGTGAAGAGAGTCATGTTCTTTCATAAAAAGTCTTCGTATGGTTTTATTATGAAAAGGGGAAAAAAAATCCTTTATAAGGTTTCTTCACATGGGACTCAATGAGGTCTTTGTTACTAAGAGGGTCAGCTCTGAGAAGTGCAAAATTGGGCTGCCTTGTCATTGTTCACCTTCGCTCCTGGAAATTTAGGTAAACTGAACAGTGTATTGCTGGGGATGGGCTGGGCTCTTACTAATGTTCATTACTTGAAGTTGAGTTTGAGCTAAGCTTGGGTTGTTCTTAGCCTGACTCAAGTTGAGCTTGAGCTAATGTTCGTATGGGTTTTTTTTTTTTTTTTTAAATTCTGCTGGATGATGTATAATATAGTGCTTTACAATTACATAGTTCAATTAGCATTGGTGGAACAAAAATCTTTTCTTTTTAATGAGCAGCTCGTATGTTTAAGTTCTTATTTTTGCATGTAATTATACTTGGGCAAAGTTTGGTTAGGCTTCTCAATACGGGCCAACTGGAAGTTGGGCTCAACGTGAGTTTTCCTAAGTCCCCAATTCTATCCCAAGAAGCCCAACCATTACGACTTTTTTGGCTAGGCTTCTCAATACAGGCCAACCAGAAGTTAGCCCCTATCTCTTAAAGGCGTAATGGTTGGGCTTGTTGGGATAGAGTTGTGGACTTAGGAAAACTCACGTTGAGCTTGGCCTGAGTTTGTAGACCTCAGGTGGATCATAGTGGCCAGCTTATAGCTTCCCTTGCATCTCTTTTTCCGTTGTTTTTTATAATTCTTTTTCCATTGTGTAATGACTAGGACTTGAACCATTTTACTTAAATACTGGTGAAAATTTTTAGTCTTTGTACTGTGTAGCCAATCATCTCAAGTTGCATTGTCTTAATGGTGTCTTTCATAGTTGTTACCTTCTAACTTCTTAGGAATGTTAGTATATACATGCATATACTTCTTGTTTGATATTGTATGCTTTTATTTCAATGCTGTCCTTTCTTGTCTTGGTGTATATATCAATATGCATGCTTATCTAAGCAATGACGTATGCTGCTCCAATATTCCCTGTATATGTGTTTGGAGTTCTCTGCAGGTGGCAAAAGAAGAATTATCTCGTGAGTGCGACTATGAGTTGGAGTCAACAAATCAGAGAAGATTTTGTGATCTGCTATCCAACACGGAAGGGTTTTATGTTCCAATGGTCATGGATGATATTTCAAGTAAAAGAGTTTTAACTACAGAACTTGTTCCTGGTAATTGTCCAATGTATTTGTGTCATAGTTTGCAGATTATGAAGGTTCTGTAATCTGATATTGAAAGCTTTGTCAGCATATGTATGTGATTCAAATTTTGTGATTCAGCTTCTCGCAGTTCACCGTGTGGTGAACTTTTGATGGATAAAAGTACCATTTATGCTATTGATTACTCTTTCACATTGCTCTGAAAACTTCACTCTTTTTATTTATACTATCCTTTGTCTCAGTTTCATTGAAAAAAATCATGTTCACGGAAGCTGGCGTGCAATGCCGCAAAATGGGGCAGTGATACATGTGGTAGGCATGACTATTTTTGGAAGAAAATTGACATATTGCTTCAAGTAGCTGCAATTATCATTTGGACTTCCATTTGGGTACATTGAAATTAGGGATATAGCACCTTTCGAGTTGGTAGGACCGATTTTTCCTGAAGTCTAAACTGATGCCAATCACATTTTGTACCACATCTATCTGGTCTGAAGGGCTTCTACATGTTGAATTGCCAATTTAACTCAAAATAAACATATAGCATCTGCTTTTTTTTTTCGTTTTTTTTTTTCTGTTTAATATGTATTGTATATTTATATATACATATGTGTGTTTCTCCCTTTTAATCTAGCTTGTCTATCCACACTTTTATTTACACAATGAACGGAGATAATTGTTTACAATGAACTTGTATTGAGTTGGCTAAAACAATATTTCCTCATGTGCCATTGTTAATGTTGCATTTTTATGTCACATGATTTGCCTTGCTACAGGAATTCCTATTGATAAGGTGGCACATCTAGCCCAAGAGACCCGTAATTATGTTGGCAAAAAATTGCTCGAGCTCACTTTGATGGAGCTCTTTGTCTTCTGTTTCATGCAGGCAAGTTCTTTTGTTCCCCTAGTTTTCTTTTACTTTTCTGTTGATTTCACTTCTTTTATCTTGTTTTGTTCCTACCCTATGGTTCCTTAAATTTTCTTCCATTTTGCGTTGCTTTGACTTATCAGTAGGAGTTGCCAGCAAACCTTCAAAGTGTAATTGATACCTCTGCATATTTGTCGTTGAAGGTGTACACAGATGCCATTCCTATTTCGAGAAAGTGACCTGAAAATTTACGAACTCAACTAAGCCCTTTCCCAATTACTTATAATCAGCTACATGGTACTATTTCGCCATCCTGCTTTATCAATGGCCATAATCTCCTAACCAGGCCACTTATTGGGTTTCCGTGTACATGCCCAAACCATCTTCATTGATTTTTCATTTTTTTTTTTCATATTTTATCCTCAATAGGTGTTACTTCTATCATCATTTCTGAATTCGTTTGCTCCTATCCCTTTCTGTCCTAGTTTTATCACACATCCACCTAAGCATTCTCATGTAAGCTACATTCATTGTGCTGATATGTTGTTTCTTGATTGCCCAATATTTTGTACCATAAAGCATAGCTGATTTTTATGGCCATCATGTAAAATTTTCATTTTGATCCTATGCATGCGTTGATCATACAGAATACTTGAAGCATTTCTCCACTTGGTCCATCCTGCCTTAATTCTATAACATTAACATCAATCTCTCTCTCCGTATATATGATTGAGGCTAGGTATCAAAATTGTTCATTGTTTGGTATTTCTTGGACTTCAATACTAATTACTTATTCATTTGTACTTCAATTTTAAGTAATGTTGCATGCCACGTATTCAATTCTAGTCCTACTTATCTTAAACTCCCTTGAGTCTAAAGCTTATCTCCTAAGTTCTAGCTTAGCATCTACCCTACTTTTGTTTCATCCACTAAAACAATATCATCAGCAAATAGTATACACCATAGTACCTCATCTTCTACATGTCTAGTCAATTCATCCATAGCTAATGCAAAAGTTAAGAGCTTATGCAAAACTGAAATAAGATAAGTCTCAAACCAATGTCAGCAGAAGAATCAACCTTCTGTGGTTGAGAAATATAGTGGAATGCATATGTTGGGTGTGAATATGAAGATATTAAATTCGGCCAACATGAATTTAAAGCCTAAAGTTTTATTATTAACTTGAACTTGAAATTACAAATGCTTAAAGGACAAAAATTCTCAGGGAGAGATGGCAAGGAGCTGGTATGGGATATGTCAGTTTCATACCGACTCAACTCATTAGTGTCAAGTCATATCCGAAACCCTACTTGGATCTAAAGCCCATTTCTTTGTCAGAGTTAGATTTTTTAATGGAATTTTTCATTTGCTGACTCAGTAAGAGATGAATTTGAACTTGATACACAAATTTGAAATATGTTAACAATTGAATTTGAATTTAGAAACCTTAGTGTTGAGTGTTTAGGTTTTGTTTTGTATTTCAGCACCCGCATGATATATGATAGACTCGCTAAATTATCTTCAAAAAAAAAAACAAATAAAATTTTATGGTCCCCAAAATTTAAAGCTTCTATATAGCTTCTACATCTTTTTTGAAAAAAGACCCTAGTCCAAATGGGAAAATACATCTGTAAGGAAAAAAAGGCCTAAAATCAACTACGCTAGTTAATTTATAAAAAAAAAAGAATTTAACAAAAACGATTGTACAAATAAAAAATATTTTGATGGTTTCAAATTTTTTAAAACTTTACATGCTATTTAGACCCTATATAGTTCCTATATCTTTTTTGTGAAAAATAAAGGCCCCAATCCAAATGAGGAAAAAAAATTGTCAAAAAAATGAGGCCTAAAATCTACATACTAGTTAACTTTAAAAGGACACAAGTTTATTTAATAAAAATTTTTACAACAGTATTAAAAATTGTAAAAAAAAAAAAAAAAAAAGGGCCTTGTTTAAATTGTTGCTTTAGGCCTCAAATTATCTTGAGCCGGCCCTAGCCTCAACCACTCAACTAGTCCGTATTTAACAGATTTTCATTACTCAAACCCTAAAATTTTTTGTGGAAGAGTGAATCTTTTTATAAAAGCCATCTAACCAGGTGTTTATCTGATTTCTTCTTTTACTTATTGTTGTTGTCTTATTTTGGCTTGCTTGATCTGATGCAGACGGATCCTAATTGGAGTAACTTTTTGTACGATGAGGCAACTAGAACCATTAATCTCATTGACTTCGGAGCAGCTCGGGGTTACCCTAAAAGTTTTGTTGATGATTATTTAAGAATGGTGGATTCTCTTTGCTTTACTCTTGAATTACTTCTTGATTTCTGAGTTTAGTTACTCCCTTTCTTAATTGTGAGAAAGTTTTCTTACAAAATTTTTCTTTATACCAAAACTTCGAAGTTAGCTTTGAAGAGGTAACAAATTGTTTTAATTAAGTCCATTTGATTATAAAAAATATATAGATATTACCTTGCTGTCTGAAGAATTATTAGGCTTTATGTTGGGTTGTAAACAATATTGTGAAAAAATGTACATAACATATCCCCAAAAAAATTACCATCTGATGCATGTACCTTTCTTCAAGCGGGAAGTAGGTGATTGGGAACAACTTTCACCCAATCACTCTCTCTAGATAAACACAGCATGATATCTTATTCAACAGTTCTCCTTTCAGCTGTTATCAAGGACTTTGAATTGACTTTTTTTGGTGTGGAGGAAACTGAAACATAAGCTTTCTATAGAAGCCATTGCAGACTTAAAATCAGCTTGACTAATGAACTGACGAACTGAAACACGAGAATTGTTTCTGGGATTAAGTTCTCCAGTATTAAATAGAGCTATGCTTGGCCACCACTTTTATTTATCCTCGACCCTCTTTTAACCCCTCAGGATTTTGAAGATATATTTCCTTAAGAAAATGTGCCTTGGTAATAGATATTTTTATGAAATGCTAGTGACTTACCTATATGCATATAGACGTGAAATCTGAATCTTTATGGCAATGTATCTTGGCTAATAATGATGGACTCTTGCTTCCAGGTCCTTATAAAATGCAGTTCAGTGCATCCTGTAAGTGGCTCAAATGAGCTGTCTAGTGCTGTAATATTAGTTATTGGTGGTTGTGAACTGACATGTATATATGCAATAGTTGCCTGAAAAGTTCTGGTGCCTTGTTGACTATGGAATCTTCTTTTCGCGTAAGTTGAATTTACTGAGAGACTTGCATAACT
Source organism: Euryodendron excelsum (assembly GCA_033060915.1). Taxonomy (NCBI): domain Eukaryota; kingdom Viridiplantae; phylum Streptophyta; class Magnoliopsida; order Ericales; family Pentaphylacaceae; genus Euryodendron; species Euryodendron excelsum. The sequence continues at coordinate 198,340 of CM065382.1, forward strand.
TATTTGATCAGGTTCTTGCATGTGCAAATAGTGACAGAGAAACAGTGATAGAGATGTCACGGAGGCTGGGTTTCCTAACAGGAACGGAGTCGGAGATTATGTTAGAGGCTCATGTCCAGGCTGCTTTTGTTGTGGGGTTGCCATTCTCAAAGCCTGGTGGGTATGACTTCAGCCGCGCAAATATTACTCAAAGCATTTCTAACCTTGGGGCAACTATGCTGAGGCACAGGTTGACACCACCTCCTGATGAGGTCTACAGTCTTCACCGGAAGCTTTCTGGTGCTTTCCTTGCTTGCATCAAGCTTGGGGCTGTTGTACGATGTAGGGAACTTCTACTAGAAGTATATGAAAGTTATCAGTTTGGGGAAGATGGTGATGGGATCTTCTCCAGTGGTTCAATTTCTCAATAGTCGACCCTTTTAGCCTTTTCTATTATTTGATTTTATTCATGCAATAATCTTGTGGTGCAATTCCGCATCTCAAGCGTTGTTCTTGGTTGGTTCATAATTTGGAGTGGATTAAGTTGTTTGCCTTGCTGAGGAAAATTATTAAACTATTATCGTTTGTTTAAATGATTGTCATCAACCTTATGACTCACTTCCAAGTCATGAGCTGGGACTATCAACTTGGCGAGCCTTTTTATTAGGTTGTTGCTATTGCCGGGCAGTAGTGGCTTTTGCCGGTAGGTGTGCAATTTTCTTGTACCTGTTTGAATGATGAGTCTTGTTAAGCATGTTTTCTCTTGTTTTATGAAGTGCTGACTAGTGTGGAATTTAGGGGGTGTTTGGATTGTTCTTTAAAAAATTCGCAAGTCGTAAGTTTAAGTTAGTTTTAAAAAGTCATTTATTTAAATGGCTTTTTTAAGCTTAAGTTAGGTCTAAAAAGTTATTTTTTTTAGGAGTCAAATACAATTTTAAAAAATTATAAGTTACTAAAAAAGTCACCATTCAAACATTCTTTTATTATTTCTAACATCTTGTACATTGGGGCAAAACAAGTTAAAAGTATGCTCTAAAGGTACATGTTAGCATTTGCATTGAATAATTAGGGTAACATACTAATGTAATCATATGTAAATATGGTACAATTGTGTGAGTATTTATCAAGAGACACAGAGAGAGAGAGTGAATAATCGGGGCAACATAATAATGTAATCATATGTAAATATGGTACAATTGTGTGAGTATTTATATAGAGCGAGAGAGAGAGAGCCTCAACGTTTCAGGTTTGCTATTCACTTGTTGATGGAGGGATCATGTCATTTTGGAGGATCATGGGAAATTATAGGTGTCAATGGTTGTGTGGAGATTAGATGGGTTGTCGTCGCGGAAGGTCTTTTTGTTTTGTGGTATGGTGATGGTTGTTATGAATTGGCCTTCGAGGTTAATGGTTGGTATTGTGAGTAGAGGTGGACAACGACACCCGGGTAGGAGTGGTGAAGGTGAGATGATGGTCTGCAGGTCTACCATGGTTTTCAGTCTCGCAAGGAAGCAACTTTGTTTTAGATGGTTACATTGACGTTGATATTGATATCGATGTGTAATCATAGTTATGTTCCTCAAATACAAAACTAGTCTCTTAACAAATTCTATGTTTTTGTTAACCTGCTTCAGTGTGCGAGGAATTGGTAATGGCTACAATAAGATGGTTTATCCTGCATTTTGAAAATTTTCAATTAAACAATGACACCTCCTGAGATTAAGTGTCTCGTGCGTATGCAGTCGATTATAGCCTTCCCACCCCCAAACAAAAACACTCTTTGCTTTGGGAGGGGACCCTGCTTTTCAGTTTTAAGCTTCACAATCAGTCCCATCGTTGCCCTATAATTTTGGACCATAATCCTCCTCAATCCTGAGGGCACACCAGGCACCAAGAATGTTTTTAGTTTTGGAGAGTAATAAAGATTAACATACAAGAAGTGGGAATCATTCTTTAATTTATTTTTTTTATTTCACCTGCCTGCTAAGCTTATCATTCTTTGTTCTTCTTATCATACGAAAACAAAACACGACAAAGGTTAAAGACACACTCACTCTATCACACTGGGGCAAAAGAAGTTTAATCAGATGTCTTTTATGCACTTTTTTTTTACGCTAACAAAGATTTGGTGATAAGGGAAAAAAAACAAAATTTGTTTCTTATTTTGTTCTCTTTTTCTTTTATTTTTCCTTGATAAATTTGGATTCCAAACATATCATTAGTTTATATAATATTAATCCCAATTTAACAACCATTTCGATCAACGAATAATAATTTGGGAAAAGATACTTGCAGCGGAAATGGAAATTGAAAGAATACCACTATTAAAAACACTCTATCCCCACCTAAAACCCAAAAAAAAAAAAAATGAAACAAAGAGAGAGAGAGAGAGAGAGAGAGAGAGAGAGAGAGAGAGAGAGAGATTTGTTTCATAAACAATAATAATAAAAATCTTTACAAAAAAAACACCATCTGTGGTACAATGGAAAAGAAAGAAGAAGCCACTCTGTTAATTCCACAAGATACAAAGTTGTAGTAAGAAAAAGCAAATCTTGTCTCCAGAATACGTACTGTATCCAAAAAAATAAAAAAATATAAAAGATTCAAGAATACATACTGTATTAGAAAAAAAAAAAAGGAAAAGTCTAATTAATAAAAAAAGAAAGAATGAAAGAACAAATAAGATGAGATATTTGTAATCTTGACGAGTGAATGGCCCAACATATTTGTGATCCAAGTTCTACGAGATATATTCGTAGCAACATTTTGGACAATTGAAATACTTCGGCATGCTGCACAGTTACTTATTACTAGTTACTACTACTAGTAGTCTACTACCATCAAGAGCATAGGTCTTTATTGATCTGCCCTTCACATTTGAATTAGTACCAAACTCTGTAGGTCATTTAACACCATTCGAGCTTGTTCAGAACCCTCCCCTTAAACCACAGCGAACAAAGACATTCTTAACCACTGCAATCAGTCCGCCTCCTCTTACCTCTGACATGATCAATTTTTGTCTAGTTTTCAAGTTAAAATGTGTTTGCCACACACCGGAAAATAGGAGTACATAAAACAATCTAAAAGGGGAGCAAATTTGCACAAAATTATATTAAGAAAATAAAAGAAAGCATCGCAGCACAACATAAATTCCTTTACTGTCAACACGACAAGACAATTGCACAAAAGGGTGGAGATCTTTATTACTCTGCCTTAACATTTCAATGTGAAAAAAAATAACAAAACAAAAAACAGAAGCTTCGGAATTTGAGTTGCACCAAGTATAAATGTTTGTAAAAAATACAAAAGGAACAAAAAGAATATGAAAACGGAAAAGCAAAATTAGAGGGAAATGTTATCCATTTCGGTATCAAAACATCCTCTGCGAGTCAAATCCCTTAATTAGGAAAAAAGAAAGGAAAACGAAGATAGAGGCAGGAGGAAATGGACATCACAGGCATGTTTAGATGCAACTCCCATTCTAGAGGTGCATTTGCCACCAAAAGATCCAAGAGGTTCGTTAGCTTGGTTCAGGTGGCAGCACTTTCAAGCTACGCATCCACTCACAAAAGCTAGGATCGTCGAAGTGAAGAAAACTGCTTTTCAGCTTCGTCCTTTGCTCTGTAGTCAAAGTTCGAAGCTGTGGGAATCTTGCCCCCTGCAATCATGTATAACAACATTTGCATTTACTAAAATTACCACTTTTGTATAGATATGTCTTCTATCCAACAGTAATTATATAATTCCTGAAATCATGTCAACACAGGGTCATGCACCGCTCAATTCACTTCTGAGATGAACTACAAAAGAAATTAATTATGGAATAACAAGAATTGACCCTTCTTCCCAACTTACCTGCTCATACGGAGGATCTTTGTGCGCTGGTATCAGCCGAGAAACAAAATATCGCGCCTGAGAGCTCCCCTCCTGTCACAAACCAGACTCCATAAGATGTTGCTTCTAATCCTTGAGGGACAAATAAAAACACAAAACAAGGAAGACTAACATAACAGAAGTGGGAAAGAACATACTTTGAATGCCAGTATCCTAGGAGCTGGGAACCGCATTTTAGTAAGCTCGTCAGCCAGTGTTCTGCAAGCTGCTAAAGCTGCTGCACTTTTTCCATCATCCTGAGCAGCAAGTTCAGCACCCTGTGTGCCACCAATAAATAGGAAAAGTTATATCTATTAAGTAACAAAGACGGAGGAAAAACGGAAAGAGGGAATGACGATTGTAGCATAAAAGTTATTTAGTGACAGATACATATATTATCCAAAATTTGCACATGCACACAATCAAAACATTGTCTTAAGGCAGTGATTATTATTTTCTATCCCCTCACAATGTAAGTTCCATATCGTCTTGTTTGCTCAATGCCTTACAAGCTTCACTACCGAGAACATATATGAAGGGAGAAGGAAAAAAAAATATATATATATATATATATATGCATATCTATTAAAGACTAGGAATAACCCATACAAAGTCCTAGCATTGCTATTTATGAATATGATAACATGTACGTCAACAGGCAGATACATTCTTATATTTAATATAACCACAAAAGTTTTAAGACAACATAATTCGTTTACGAATAATATATGATTCTTGGTCCTCAGGCAAGCCTTAGACAAAGTCATGTTTGTGCATCTTGTTAGCATCATGGTTTTAAAAAATCGGCTGCAACCATTACGTAACAGTTTTGGCAATCAACAATTCCATGATTGCCCGCTTTAGCAGTGCTAATGAAAATACAGGCGTAACGACTGCTACGTGCCTTTACAGGATTTTAATGGCCATTACAAGCCATTACACGAGTGTTGCAATCATTACAGTTTGTTGACGGGAAGTTATATCAATCACATTTTTAACCTTTTTTCCTTTCTTTCGATGAAACGAAATCCCCCAAGTTTCAGAACACACATAACAACTGAAATCTACAACTTTCAAGCACAAATCTACAAGTTTTGTGCCTTGGGTCTCTTGATCTTTAACCCAAATCTCCAAACAAGGTCCAATTGTTTTTTTCCGGTAATTTTTTCATTCTTTTTTAAGTTGAACAAAAGTAAATCCATAAACAAAAGTTTAGATTTACTTGGATTTATGCTAGATTTGTTAATAAAAGGTTGGATTTTACTTATTTACTCTTCTTGATCTCTCATTCTTGTAATCAACCTAATAGAACAATAGTAAGATTTTTTTTTTCTCTAGTATTTCATCAGCATATGAATAAATCCTTGAGACAATATATTTTAGCTTATCATAATATTTGTGATGTTGATTAATACTGGGGGAACGATTAATTTTGAAGGAAAATATGTAAAACCCTATATATTTTAAAGTAGCTCAAGTGTAATCTATCAATCTTTTTTTATACTTTTTATATGCAACAAAACACACCAAAACCATTTTAAACCCTAATTTATGTCAAAGGCAGTGAATGTAGGTGGTGTGCCAATGACATACATTCAAGTGAGAAGTGTGAAAGGCAAACATAAGTCAGAAGAAGATCTGATAGTCATATTTGCACTCAATGTTTGCCTCTGGCATTCCATCACCAGGTCAGGAAGCTAGAAGCAAAAACTGAAAAGAAGACGTGTGTTAACCTTGGCCAGTATGTCTTGACCCCCAAGGGGAGATACTAACACAGCGATATACCATTGGTACAGGTGTCTCCTTGACGGGCCGACACCTTGACACTTTGACCCCAACCACATGGAGACACTGACATGGGGATGATGTGGCATGACATGGCACGCCACCTGGGCAAGTGAATCCATGTACCTTCAGGAACGTCATAATAGTATGTCCTGTGTACATATATTTCTCATAGAATAAGAGGGTACATCAAGTTTTGAAGTCACTTTATGGTTATACTTTGGTCATGGAGAAAGGGAAGCATTTTGGATATAAAGCATTGGGGCCTGAGTCCTGACCCCTTACATGAAGGTCCAAATCCTGGGGCTCCCCTATGGTCCACTATGATGGCCAGGTGGAGGCCAATTACAGGATTACATGTGCTCGAAAATGGCCCCATCATGTCTCCTGCTCTTGTCTGTTTCGCTGCAATTTGCACAAATGCCTTACCCTTCTATTTCAGCATTCACTAGCAGTTAGCATTTTTGAAAGCTGGATACATATTCATAATCAGACCCTTGGTCATGTCGATGCCAACACAGATACCTTTGGGGAAAGTTGCTTAATTAGGGTCCTTGGAATGAATTGATTATTACATTCTAACTTGTTACCAGTCTTTCTTTACACATCCCGTATGTTTAATCAGCGTAAAATCTTGAGTGTAGCACAAAACAAATAGATGGTAGCTTACTTGACTTCTACTGGATATATTGGTACCGGGTGGTGACCTTAGATTATTTTTGGTAGGATCCATGATTTTCTTAATCAAAGATTACTTTCTACTTCAGGTTATTTGCTGACTATTGAGGAATGTCTTCATGTCTTTTCCTGCTCTGTGGTTCAGTTTGACATCCCTTTTGATCCCTGCATCATTCTTGTCATTGACATCCTGCTTGTTATCATCATTTTCATCGTTACTCTCTCTCTCTCTCTCTCTCTCTCTCTCTCTCTCTCTCTCTCTCTCTCTCTCTCTCATATTTAAACTCAAATTTAGCCCAAGAGCAGCTGCTGCATCTAGATATTAATGGTTAGACCATTTCGTGGCTCACTTAAGGAACATAGAGGATGACTATTCTCAAATGCCTGCTTGATGACAGAACCTCCAACCAGAATTTATTCCATAACTTCTCACTTCGAGACCAGTTAAGTTCACAGCAGGACAATCTGGCAACCTATTGTTTATCATAGTTCATTGTTCTGCATATTGATGGAGAAGCTCTCTCATTTTAAATGTTCGAGTGTTATTCCCAAGTCAGCTATTTGCATCACTTCTTTCTGTATGGATTGGTACGGGAAAGTCCATTATGCTGTTTCTATATTCTTGGAGTTATTAGCTTTTTGTGACCATGTTTGAGAAAGCTTGGATAAATGAGATAGCAAGAAACCGAGGATAATTGGTGACATTGAGGATGATGTTTCGAGATTGAGATTTTCCAGCTCCACGTGAATTGATGCCCTTGTTCACCCATTCATGACTAGTTATTCTTTCATATCCTTGCTGAGTGATCTAAGAATTCTGCAAATATTGTTGGTTGATAAAATGCTGTCCCAAACATGAAGAAGCCATATCTGTATTGCACATCCACAGCCCACTGTTCGGATTTAAGGATCATGGGACCAGTTATTCAGCTTTTAAATGCAGAAAATTTGAATGCTCCTTCCAACCACATTTTAGCCCGATCCTTAGCTGTATGAGTTAATTCAATTCACTATGCATGATAAAAAAGACCTTGCAGTTCACCCTTCTGACAATTTCACTCGTGTGCAGCATGGTCCTCCTAGTGCTCCCTCTATGTATTGTGACAACACTTCATTTTCAACCATGTCTTGACAGTCAATTTTTTAATCGTTAAATAAGCGTGCCTTTTGCTTAAACGTATCTTCCTCTGACTACTTCTCTAGTTCTTTTTGGGCAGCTAGCTTGAAGTAACGGGAGCTGTAGTCTGTAGATTGTCATCTTGTTTCTCCTACTTTTGGAGCCCGTAGCTTGTCCGAGTTTCCACATTTGAATTTCCGGCAATATGTTGGGCCCTGTTTTGATCCCTCTTCTGTAGTTAGTTATGGCAACAAGCTTATTGGCGTTAGTATTCTTTGAGCAATTCAAGCAATTTCTTCTGATAAAAGTTTACTTGCTCCTTTTTTCGGTATGAGTTGTTAGTTCTGACGCATTGGGTTCTTTCTAGATACGCTCTGTATAAGATTAATGTTTTGCTCCTGGTAATGAAATCTTGAGCAGAAGCAACCTTAAACTGGATCTTGAGCAATTTAGATGTGTTGGGCAGAGAAAGTGTGAGAAAAATTTACCAGCAGGTGTCTGTTACCATTTTTGGGAGGGGAGAGATTCAACAGACAGAAAGACAGCATATGCCAAGAACGTGTGAAAGTACCTTTGTACACTTTTTTGCTAATGGTTTATACCTTAAATTTTCTTAAACAAAACAGTGATGCACATAACACATTTTCTTTTGGCTCTTCTCTGATCTTGTCATCCAGTGGCGTGGCGGAAAGAAATACATATGATTTCTCCCAGAAGAGAGAAGAGGAGAGCAACTCTTGATGTTGTTGCAAATATCTTTCTCGCCCAAAAAGAGAAAAAGTAAATAATAATAAAAAGAAGAAGAAAAAACTACCAATACAAATTGGAAGATTTGAATAACAGAAGGCCATTGACAGACGACGTGGTTTTTAGGATGAAGAAGCAGAAGCAGTAGCAGCAGCGCTCATGTGAAGCGCTACCAAGGAGGCATAAAAACCATCCTTGGTGTTAATGAGAGTGTTGTGCCTTCCCTTCTCAACGATGACAGCATTCTTAACCACTGCTATTACAACTGCGTTCTTGATTGTGGACAACCTGTGGGCCACCACCACCGTAGTTCTGCTCACCATCACTCTGTCTAATGCGTCTTGAACCACTCTCTCCGACTCTGCATCCAGCGCACTTGTAGCCTCATCTAGCAGTAGTATCTTCGGACTTTTCACTATTGCACGAGCAATGGCCACCCGCTGCTTCTGTCCCCCAGACAATTGCACTCCTCGCTCTCCTACTACCGTATCATACCCCTGCATTTGCAATTGCAATTGGAATTGCAATTTAATTTCATGAAAATCAAACCCACTACCATACCCTTTTCTTTTTTCAAAAGTATTTATTTCATTTATGGTTGCAAGTCAGATTCACTATATATATATATATATTACTTGTATGCTAATAATTAACAACATGCATGCATGCATGTGATGATGAATGATGATGATGAAATCAATATCAACTGAATCAAATTGTTCTTCTGAACTACCTGTTGCAACCCGCTAATGAATTTGTGGGCATTTGCCAACTCCGATACAGCTAAAATTTCTGCCTCCGTTGCATTTCCTTCCTTTGCATATGCAATGTTGGCACGTATTGTGTCGTTAAACAGTACTGGTTCTTGGCTAACCAGACCCATCTGCTGCCTCAGCCACTTCAACTGCAACCTCTGTATCTCTATTCCGTCAAGTGTAATATGACCGGAATCAGGATCGTAAAATCTTTGCAATAATGCAATCACTGTTGATTTCCCGCATCCACTTTCTCCAACCAGAGCTACTGTCTGAAAGTCAATTCAATCAGATATTCAGAACGATACTATTTGGAGTTCAAACACTAACTAACTAACTACCTTGTACGATGACATTAACATATAAATGCCCCTTGGTTTCTAAAAATGGAATTTAAAACAAAAATAAAGAGATGAGAGAAATTTACCTTGCCGCTATGAATGGTCAAACTGAGGTCACGGAGAATCTGAACATCTGGCCTAGTTGGGTACCTGAAGCTTATATGCCGAAGCTCAATTTCTCCCCTTACATTCTCTAAGGTCGTCCCGGACTCTTCACTTGGGTCTATCTTTGACTCACGGTCCAGAATAGCAAATATGGAAGCAGCAGCGGTCTTGGCTTTAGTAGAATCAGGAGCTAAGGAACTTGATTGAGAAATTCCAAGGGCTGCCAAGGTGAGAGCAAAGAAAACCTGCTGGAGGGGGGGCAGGACACATCATAATTGTTGAATAAAAAACTGTCATTTCTTCATGTTTATCTTTTGGATAACTATGGAATGTATATATTCATTCACGCGGAAAACATTGGAGAATGTCGTTTTGCCATCCTCAACTAGCCGTGCTCCAGCATAGAAACACGTTGCATAGACACAAAATAGCAAGACAAAAGATAGCCCAAAGCCTATCCCACTAATCAATCCTTGCCTTATCCCTGTCTTCATGGGTCCTTCGTATTTCTTTCCATACAGTTCCATCACTTTCTCTTCGGCACAGAAAGATGCAACTGTTCTTATGCTTCCAACAGCATCAGTGGCAACTTGGCTTGCTTCCTCATACATCATCTGCACTCATATACGTACGTGTAAGTCTTAATGATTATTAGGGAACAATAACTCAAGAACCAGTAAGAACATGGCAAAACTGAAACGACATTTCCATTATGGCTGCCCTGAGCGTGTAAGGGAGAAAATCTGCTGGTGTTTTCAAATGGTAACTTCAAAATTTTGAATATCAAAAATTTTTTTTTGGGGTCTTTTTCTACTGAGTCATGACACTAGGAGAAGTGAAAGAATTAACATGGTTGAAGCAGGACCAATAAGGCACAATCTAGGCACCACCTCCAAAAGGGCCCAACTTGTTTAAGGGGAATGTACTCATGGAAGTCCTGAATCTTAACTAATATTTGTGGTGTTAGCCTTTTCTTTCAAATTAGAAAATTTCTACAGCATGTGGCAACCGTGAACTGTATGATAATCAAGGCTGGCTTAAGCCTTAGGCGATCGCCTGAGTCCCCAATTTTTTAGGGTCCCTAATTTTTTTTAAAAATAATATATTATAGTTTAAATGTAAAATAGTTTTTACATATTTTATTTTATAAAAGGCCTGTCATCTTAAAAAAGAGCCTAAAATTAGCAACATTAATTTATTTTAAGAAATTAATTGAATAAAAAATTAAGTAATGATTATCACTTTTTTTTCAAGATAAGGTAGGTCAAAAGTCTCAACCCTAAATAACTCTTTCTCTCTCTACAAGGTAAGAAATTCATAAAAGCTAAAAATCTAAAACTATAAAACTCTCTCTCACTCTATACCTAACAAAAACTGAAAATAAATTATCAACTGTCATCAATTTCAAATAAGTCGTCATCTTACGCAATTCATTTTTTCTACTAACATATCCTCCTTTAGTACTTTTCCTTTGGTGTTAGTAAAATAGTTCTTTCTTTTATTTGACACTACTAAAGATTAATATTTTATCTTTGGTGCTGAATATTTTGTGTTTATTGTTACTTTTTTATAATTTATCTTATTTTATTATTTGTTTTGTCATTATTAGTAAAAATATCACTAATTTAGTTATAATTTTTTGATTGTCATGTTCTAGAAGTTACACAAAATTCAAGTTCTCATTTATATCTACAATCATATTGGTGATAAATGAGATTTTATTATTGTATACTTCTAGTATTATATCAATTTTTAAGTTGTAAAAAGCCTCATCAAAAAGAAAAACAATATAATTTTAAATACAAATTTCTCAATAATATTAAAAAAAAAACCTCATCAAAATTTTTTACCTTAGGCCTCAACTAGTGTTGAGCTGGCCCTGATGATAATGAGTTTGAAAGCAAACCTTTGCATCTGCACTGAACCCTGACAGGAACTTCACTTGAACATAACCAATTAATCCTATCAGAGGTAACAAAGCAAGAACAATAAGTGCCAGCTGCCAACTTGCTTCAAAAGCAATGGCCAATCCTGCAACTGCTAATGCAGAGTTTTCAACAAGCTGAGCAAGCGCATCTCCAACCAAAGCCCGCACTGTCGCAGCATCCACAGAGAGCCTCGCTCCAATCGCTCCACTTGAGTGCTGAGGCTCATCAAACCAACCAACCTCCATGTGAACCACCTTCTCAAAGCACATTGATCTGATTCTTCTTATCAACTTACAACCAGCCACTGAAAAAAGGTATGACCGTGATGGAATTGCCAATAATGATGCCAGTCCAAGAAGGAGAAACATAAGTGCCCAAAAATTTGAGTCTTTCCTTAGTTCATGTGGCGGCTCATAAAACGTTTTGATCGCAGTTGAAATCAGTAGACCATACATTGGAAGTATGGAGCCATTAACAATTGCAGCTATAGTTCCTGCTATCAGCACTGGAACCTCTGGCTTGTTGAGATAGGCAAGTCGGCGCAATGGGACTTCTGGAGGCTTTTCTGACAGTTGTAGGTCAGAGGCTTCAGCTTCTGTGAATGCAGTTTCAGGAACATTCAGTCCTGTAGGTAGACCAAATGATACTGAGGGGTGGCGGCTGTTTTTTCCTGCTCCAGAGGATCCACGACTTATGGAACGTTTGAATGAAATTCGTTGACTTGACTGTCTACTCAATTCAATACTATATTCTGATTTGTCTTGATGTACTGCAGATTGCTCAGAATCTTTGTTCACTTCTTGTAATCGTATGAGCTGAGAGTATGCTCCTTCTGGATCCTTGAGTAGTTCCGAGTGTAAGCCTAATCGATTAACACATACAATTCTAAAGAGAATGAAAATTCTTCATCATAACTATGGCATATGCATATATTTTCAAAATTACAGAACCTCGGGCATAAGGTAAAGAAATTAAAGAGTGATTTTAAATGGGAAAAACGGTGGATGATAGAACAAGCAGCATATGTATTCATCAGAATTATTTGAGAATTTTCTCAAAATTCATTAGTTCGCTTTACTCGTGAACTTGTTACCTAATTAGCAAGGTGATTCATAAGATACCTTTTTCAACTATCTTTCCTTGGTGAATCACTGCAATGACGTCGGCATTCCTCACTGTGCTCAAACGATGGGCAACAATGACAGTTGTTCTGTTGACCATAATCCTGTCCAATGCCTCCTGCACAATCCTCTCAGATTCTGCATCTAGAGCACTTGTTGCTTCGTCTAGGAGTAGAATTTGTGGGTCTTTTAGAATTGCTCTGGCTATGGCAACTCTCTGCTTTTGTCCACCAGACAACTGAGTTCCATGCTCACCCACCATGGTATCTAGTCCCTAAATCCAAAAAATTTATAATGTGAAGGTAAAATAAAGAGTTAACATGGAAGTGAACAGAATACATTGACAGTAACAAAAAAGGACCAAAAAAGCAAGAACCTGAGGGAGTTTATCAATAAATTTAGCAACATTCGCTAGCTCAGCTGTGGCTTTAATCTCTTCTATTGTTGCACCATCCTTCCCATAGGCAATATTGTCCTTGATGCTGCATGTAAACAGCACAGGCTCTTGGCTTACAAGACCGATTTTCTCCCTAATCCACTTTAGCTGGAACTCTTTGAGATTAATACCATCTACAAGAACTTGACCAGCTTGTGGATCATAAAATCTCTCTATCAGACTGATGACTGTTGACTTTCCGCTTCCACTCTGTCCAACTAAAGCTGCAGTTGTGCCACTAGTGATGGAAAGCGAGAACCCACTGAATATTTGCTCATCTGGTCTGGCTGGATAACTAAAATAAACATCCCTCAACTCTATATCACCACGGATGTCATCTAATTTTTTCCCACTGGTGTCAGATATGTCTATCTCTGGCTTCCTATATATAGTCTCAAACATCTTGAATGCTGCAGCTTGACCTGCCGCAAATGCAGTCATGCAGGGAGATGCCTGCCCAAGAGACCTGAAACAGCCATATTACACCAAAACCTTATAAATGAATTTGGAGCACGATTTAGTTTCAGAGCTATAACAAGCTCGAGGTGTTCGCCATTTGAGGGGTACATTAATAGAAATTATAACTTGTCTAAGACACGTGCAGAAATGGTTTTATAAGAAACTAATTGGAAAAAGGTTTAGAAGTGGCACTCACATGGAACCAGTCAACACAGCAATAATTACATTGAGCACTTCACCTCCAGTATAACCCTTTTCTATGATCATCTTCGCACCAAACCATATAGCAAGAGAAAAAGTGCAGAATACAAGAAACATAACTGCTCCAAAGCCGAATCCAGCAGCCAAGCCTTCATGAACACCTGACTTATAGGCATCAACAAGATATTTGTTGTAATTAATTACAGCTTGCTTCTCCCCAGTAAATGATGCAACCTAGATATAGAGAGGAAAGGAAACACATTACTTCAGTGGAAAAGCAAACCAGCAGAAGCAATTAAACACATGCACGCCAAAGTTTATCAATCCAAACATGCATGGATTAATATTTAATTGCTTGTGGATAGACATTAGTTACGTACAGTTCTGATTGAGCCAATTGTCTGTTCAACTACAGTTGCTGCTTTAGCATAAGCATTTTGCCCATTGGATGCCATTTTGGAAATGATGATGGCCATGACTCCACCAGCTATTACAAGTAGAGGAATAGAGGATAACAAGACCAGTGTAAGGAGCCACCCCTTGATGAATGCTATCACAAAGCCTCCCAAAAATGTTGCGACCAGCTGTATAAATTTCCCAACCTGCATTGAAATTTGAAACAAGACATAGGGATAGATACATGGTAAGTAAAAATATTTGCCTATGGTCTGTATGTGTATGTTGTTTTTTAGGGGGCGCGGGGGCAGTGTGTGTGTATGTATGTACCTTCTCACCCATGGCGTCTTGAATAAGAACAGTGTCACCTGACATCCGACCCACAACTTCTCCTGTTTTTGTTTCCTTGTCAAAGAAAGCAATATCTTGTCTCATTATAGTTCTCAAATAAAGACTTCTTATTCTTGCAGTCTGCCGCTCTCCCGTTACCATCCAGCAAGCCACCTCTAACAAAACAAACAAAAATTAACACCTTGTTATTCAACGTCTGTCACTGCTAATATATATAGTTCAAAAACTCTCTCTCTGCACAAAATTTTCCTTTTTTATTTTTGGTGTAAATTTACACAAGTTGGATGCACTTACGGAGGAATGCTGCTGCACCAGCCCCCAAACCCAAATAGACAAATTTCAGTGATACCTACAACGCAATCAAGTAACTAATTAATGAAATATTTTTCTTTCCCACATATCGGAAGAAAACATAAAGAACTAGGATATTCCCAAATTTAGAGAGAGAGAGAGAGAGAGAGAGAGAGAGAGAGATTATAGAAATTTAAATAAATTAGCAATCAGACTTCCTTAAAAATTTTACTACTGGACAGGATATAAATATGTACTTAATTTTGAAGAGTATATTAGGCATATTAATATAACTGTTATTTCAATTACACATCTCTCCCCCATGATACAAAACAAAGAGAAAACTGAGGAAAACAAGCTTAATGAAATATTATATTACCTTAGAATCCACGCGAACCACGTCATTGTTGTTGTTTTGGTTTTGTCCAAAAGAATCAACCAATTCCCCGAAAATGACTGTAATAAGGGGAAAGCATACACCATTTCCAATAGCACTAATTGTCCCAATTACCATCAAGACAACATCTAAAGAGTCTGCAAACGAGAACAGCTTGTAAAATGGTACCGTTTTGGTACTCTCCTCCTCTTCCTTATTAGTCTTCTCATTTGTCCCGGAACTTGTTCCCGCCGCCGCTGCGGCCGCCTCCGTTTCAAGTGCAAGGCTTCGTGATTTTGTGGTGGTGGCCGTCTCCTCGTGCATATTCATATTACCGTCTAAGCCATTCTCCTCGGCCATATTAATTACCAACTTCAATACTAGCTGCTGTTATCCTTGTCCGCAATAACTAACTTATATACTCAGAATTTATACAACTTCCGTCTGCAGCCAGAATATTGATGTCCAAGATTAGCAAACTTTGAGCGAGCGAGCGTAGCTGGAAAAGTCAAACCAGTAGGCAGATGTAAACGTACAGTGGCGGCAGAAGAAAGAAGACAAAGTAATGACAATAACAACAACAGCAGCAGCAACAATAATAACAATTGACAATAGTTGGGATATCTTGAAACTATAGCAATTAGCAGCGCAAAGATCAGTAACAACAAAATACAATATCTAATTGATCCGGCAGGTTTTTTCCCTGTATTCACAATTGTTAAGGAAGCCCTTTCTTTTTTGCTGAAACAACTTAAAAAAAACACTCGGTCGTGTTTGATCCCGACTGACTCAAACAAATATCTTAATTAATCGAATAAACAAAATTCACTATCATTTCCTTCCTTTTTTTTTTTTAATTCAAACTACAAACGCAGGGCGGGGAACAGAGAGGAAAGTCTATAGAAGCCCCAATAGTAAAACACTGATCAAGATGTGTAGTTGTTTGTTGACAAATAAATATATCCTCCACAAAGACCGACCAATGGATTACTAGTATTCTACAACAACATCTGATGAGGAGGTTTGAATCCAGATCAAACGGTTCGTGCAACACAAGAAACAAAGATCTGGTGTGCGCGCCGGTATGTGTTAATTTTCTTTCCTTTTTTGCGGTAGAAGTAGAACTTCAAAAACAAAAAAAAAAAAAGACAAAAGAGGGGGACTAATGAAGAATGATGGCAGGTTATTTTCTTTCTTTTTTTTCTCAGGTTCAACTCGAAGAATATTCCAGAAACAGAAGAAAGGAATTAACTTTTTTGTCTGATCAAAATCCATGAAAACAGAACTCAACGAAAATAGAAAACTACCCACAACTGAAGTTTGTCAAATTCAATATCATCATTGCAATTGATCACGAAGCATTCAAGAACAAAACCCTTCCTCAAACAAAGTAAAAATGAAGAATACATATGTATATATATACCCTTGAGAAAGAAGGGAAAGAAGAGAAAGAAGTAAACTGAAGATTGAATGAGAATATGATATCAGTTAAGTTTGACAAAGGATCAATTTAATTACCTCGTAATCGTTTGATCTCAGAAATGGGTAAGTAGCAGCAGTAAAGTACTCCCCTTTCTTTTGGGGATCAGCTGGGATTTCTGCTGTAAAAAAAAGTTAGCTGCTGTCGTTCCTGTACCTACCTCAGAGAGCAGCTAGCGCTCTCTCTCTCTCTCGATGAAATTGTACAGGCAAAGAGTATAAACAATGTGCTGTGGGCGTTTGAAAACAGGCAAACAGTATGAATTTGAGTTTGAGTTTTCTTGCAGAGTGTTATATGGGGCTATGTATGTCCACACGCGAGCAAATGAATATATATTCAGTATATATTTTATCTCTTATTAATAAAGAGGTAATATGTTATTTTTATTAAATTTAGACTTCTAAAAGATAAAGATAAGTGGGTCTTATCTTTATCATGGTATATATTTATTATACGTAAATTGTATAAAAAAAGAACTAACGTATTATCAGATACACACTCTCTCTCTAAATTAATTTCTCTTTCTAGTTCTTTCTAGGGCTACCATCTCAGTGCCTTAGGATTTGTAACATGTATTCTTCGTATTGGACTTTAGGAGCTCTCTACTGTACGACGAGGAAGACACAAATGAGATTTTAGATTGATTCGTGGTATATTGCACATGTTGCGCGGAAGGCTCGTAAAGTAAGCAAGACGATCCGCACATCATATTGTTATCCGCATAAAGTATTCTGTATATCCCACTTATATTTTTCTTTCATTGGTATCAGAGCTTTATTATACTTGTTTTCGCCTATATTATACCATGAATATAAATATTTTGCATGCATGTATACCTTTGGGTGTTAATGGCGTATTTTTATATATTGAGTTTCGAGTGACGAAATTTATATCAAAATATTCCTTGTAATGTTAGGAACTCACTCTAAAAATTTTGTAATTTTTCATTACACGTTTTGGGAGAAATTTTGATTTAAAGTTTCTGAAAATTTTTGTTAAACTTGAAATTTTGGCCTTATTCTTGAATTAAAAAATTTATTTTTTAAATTTTAAAATTTACATAGATATATTCTATGTCGCAAGAGTTTTCTGTCCATATAAAATTTGTATAAAATCAACATCGAATGAGTGAGATATAGAGTCTCAATGTTGCGCTCATGAAATGTCGAATCGGGATTTGTTCCTGAGTTGATAACGCGTGGAATAAGTGCTCAGCTTCATGTGATTTGTACCCCCAATAGTCTGCAAGTGGATGGTGATGTCACACGCGCATCATAAGATGACATCATACGTGCATGATTTGGCTAGCATGTTAACATTGATATAATCATGTACGTTGAATATTTCAACGGAGAAACAGCTCATTCGAGCAAGTATGGTGCCACGCCCACTTGCACGTTGTCCAACCAACGCTTGACATCTGGCGCCATGGTCTACTAATTCCAAAGGCCCGTGCATGTGTCGCGCTTATGGGTTTACTGAACTTTGTTTTCGACCCGATGTTTTTTTTTGAATTCGTTTTAATATGTACGTCACAATTATGTATTTTGTTTGATGTAAATACTCTTTAAAAATATTTTATTATTTTCTAGATAGATAAATAATGATATTTTTTTTATAAAAAAAGATTTATTTTAAATGAGTTTTAAAATAATATAATGGTTTTAAATTTTTTTCTAGGGTCATTACATCACTTTTGTTGCAATAGTAGTATTTAAATTATTTATGGTCACATTTATTTAATTATCTACTGCATAATGATGTGATATTTTGTGTGTCACTTGGACATACTATATTTTGACATCTTAGGATTATTTTTGGACAATATACCCATTCCCATAGGTGGTGAGTGTGGTTACCCTCCATTCAAGTGACCAATGTATGTTATGTATGAAAAAGAATGGAGGTGACATTGACATTTTAAGGTGCTCATGTGATGAATGTATGTTGTTTATTTATTGTTGTTATAAAATAATTCTTTGGATACAAAGGAGGTGCGGCATCCTCATTTGCTCATTGTTTATTAGATTTGATGTAGTAGGTTTTTCTCATTTGTAAAAATGGATGTAATTTTTTAATTATTTATGAGAAGCCTTGTAAGGGGATGTGTTTTGCACCAAATTTGTAAATATTGAATTATTTTGGCATGATGTACCAAATTGCCAATGAAGTCCTAAGTTGGGCTCAATTTTTTTTTATTGTATGCTTATAAATTGACATTGTGGAGAGAGGGAATAGTTCCCCATATTTTATTTTAAATTAATTAGATATTTAATTCTAACTTATATCATGGGAGATGATTACTAGCACCTAAAAAATGCGAAATTTTCGATCTTTTGATGTAGAAAAGAATTTTGTGGTCTAATTGGATTTAGGGTAAAATATTAAAGATATGTGCCTAATTAATTTCCTGTGCAATGTATGTAGTGCAATGGCCTCAAAGAACATAATTGCTGACCTTAATAAAGGAGAAAAACTTGATGGAAAGAACTATGATATCTGGCAGAGGAAGGTTCAGTACCTCCTCAACGAGCAAGAGTTGCTTGACCATCTGACCAACAGCATGACTCCGCCTGAGTCAGGCAGCACGGCCCAGCATCGTCGTGATGAACAGGCTTATGACACTTGGTTTAAGAGGGACAGAACTACGCGCTTTACTATGCTAAGCTGCATGCATGATGACCTCATGGGGGAATTTGAGAAATTTCTCACTGCCAAAGAAATGTGGGAACAGTTGCGTCTTAAGTATGGTGGCACCACTGCCACTCGGCTGCGTGCCTTGACTCTGAGGTTCAATCAGTATGTAATGGACCCAAAGCATACTATGACTGAGCACCTTAGAGTGATGTCTGCTATGATTAGAGAGATGAAAGTAGCTAGCAACGATCTCACAGACGAGCAGCAGATTCTAGCTGTCATTCGATCCTTACTTGAACCTACGTGGGGACAGGTGAAACTTGTGCTCACGCACAATGAGGGGATCAAAAACTTTGATGACATATCTCACCATTTGGAGCTTGAGGCAGAGCGCGTTAAAGTGATCTGCAGCACTACACTTGTCGCCCAAGCTGGACATCGTAGGGGTTATAAGCCCTAACGCAATGGACAGCGAGGTGGAGCTAGACAGGGAAACCAAAGAATCTGGCGCCAAAAGATGGCAGAGTGTCCAAACGCCACAGAGGCAGGCGTGGTGGGAAGAAAGATAAGTCTAAACTGAAGTGCTATAACTGTGGACAAAAGGGTCACTTCGCTCGGGATTGCACTGAGCCAAAGAAGGTAAACCCTGATTCTAGCTCTCTTAATATTTTTGTTTGCTCACATGTCTTTGTGACTCATTGTCTCCCTGGTTGGATTGTAGACACAGGAGCAACCAAACATATTGCGAGAGATAGAGCTGGATATGTAGATTACCGTCGGGTACCAATGGGTAGACACCAAGTGATTATGGGAAATGGAGCGCAAGAAGATGTCCTGGGAGTTGACACTTATCAACTCAAGATGCGCACTGGGCGCAATCTGCTCCTTCACGATGTGCTTCATGCACCCACTGTTTGATATAATCTACTTTCAGTTATCTCATTATTGCAGTTAGGATTTTCTTTCCAATTCGAGAATAGTAGTTTGTCTATTTATCTCGGTAGTGAGCTTTACGGTCATGGTACATTAAAGGATGATTTCTTCATGTTGAATTTGGATTCAAATAATTCTGTTATTTGTGTTGCATCTTCTTCTTCTTCTGATGTGATGTCTGATTCAATTAAATGGCATGCTAGACTTGGTCACATAGGACAAGAAAGAATGGCTAGACTGGCTAGAGAAGGGCTTTTGGGCTCTCTCGCCAAAGTAAGCCTACCTATTTGTGAGCCTTGTTTAGCTGGAAAGTCATGCAGAAAGCCTTTTGGTAAGGTAATTAGGGCTTCTCATCCGTTAGAGCTAGTCCATTCTAACATTTGCGGACTAATGAATGTCAAGGCACGACATGGCGTATCCTACTTTATTACATTTATAGATGACTTCTCTCGATTTGGTTCAATATTTCTGTTGTGTCACCATTATGAGGCTTTGGATTGTTTCAAACGCTTTGTAGCAGAGGTTGAGAATCAGAAAGAGCAGACTTTGAAAGTTCTTCGAACTGATAGAGGTCAAGAATATTTGTCTGATCAGTTCAAAGATATATGTAAAGAAAAAGGGATACGCAGGCAGTTAATGATTCCTGGTACTCTGCAACAAAATAGTGTTGCAGAAAGAAGAAATCGTACTATTCTAGATATGGTTAAGTCGATGATGGCGCAAGCAAACCTCCCAATAAGTTTCTAGGGAGATGCTCTTTTAACCGCCGCCTACATCCTTAACCGAGTGCCTTCAAAGTCAGTTCCGACCACTCCATATGAGTTATGGAAAGGCGAGAAGCCTAACTTGGATGGCTTGCGCCCATGGGGATCTGCTGGTTATGTTCACAATTCTTCCCATAAGTATGGAAAATCAGGCCCTAGAGCTAATAAATGTGTTTTTATTAGATATTCAGAACATTCTAAAGGCTATTTGATGTACGGTGAACATCTAGATGGGGAAATAACTGAGATTGAGTCACGCGATGTTGATTTCCTAGAGGAGGATTTCCTAAGCATTCGTGAAGTTAAGAGGGATCTTGAACTCTATTAGTTAGAAGAACTCTAGGGAGATGCACCTTTATCTCATAGGCATGATGAGGAAACCCAACCTCATCCTGTAGTTGCCAGAGACAGTGGGAGCGATTTCTTACCGAGTGGGAGTATACCATCAGATGACTCTCATGATTCACAGTTGCGTAGGAGCACTCGAGGAATAGTTCCTCGCCGTTGCTTCGATTTTGAAAGAGACTCCTTCATAAGTATATTTGTGGATGCTGATAAGCCAGCTTCCTATGTTGAAGCCATAACTTCAACCGCTTCTGAGAAATGGCCAGTTGCTATGCAGGAAGAGATGAGTTCAATGACTAAGAATAATGTATGGGAGTTGGTTGATCTTCCGCCTAGGCGTAAGACCATTGGCAACAAATGGGTCTTAAAAATCAAGCGCAAGGCTGATGGGTCAATTGCCAAGTACAAGGCCCGTCTTGTGGCGAAAGGTTATACCCAACAAGAGGGTGTAAACTATGAGGAGATGCCTCCATTCGCCTAATTCTAGCTATCGTTGCACATTTCGATTTGGAATTGTTCCAAATGGAGGTGAAGACAACATTTCCCAATGAAGACCTAGACGAGGAGATCTATATGGATCAACCCATTGGTTTTCAGGCAGAGGGACAAGAGCGTAAGGTTTGTCGCTTGAAGCGCTCCATTTATGGCCTGAAACAATCGTCTAGGCAGTGGTATTTTCGGTTTCATTGAGTAATTATCTCTATGGGCTTCACGATGACTGAAGAGGACCATTGCGTGTATGTTAAAAAGAATAAGAATAAGTTTCTTATTCTCTCACTTTATGTGGACGATATTTTATTAGCTGGAAATGACATGAAGATGATTGTCGCCACTTAAGAGTGGCTGTCCTCCACATTTGAGATGAAGGACATGGGTCAGGCAGATTATGTGCTTGGGGTTAAGATCTCAAGAGATCAGTCTAAGAGGCTTCTTAGTTTGTCTCAAGAGACTTACATAAAGAAGATTTTAGAACGGTTTCGTATGCACTATTCGAGACCCATAGACACTCCAATGGATAAGGGTCAAATTCTTAGCATTGAGCAGTGTCGTAAGACAGAGGAAGAGAAGAAGCAAATGGCCAATGTTCCATATGTGTCGCGCTCAGATTTTTTGCACTCGAGGAATACTCACACAAGCGGGAAAAATGTTGTACTCTCTTGTTAGAACTCACCCTCCTAGAAGAATGAGTGCGACTGGGTTTGAATTGAAAAATTGGTTTGAATAAAGGGCTTTTGAAAAAGATTTGGAGTCGCCACCTAACTTGATTAAGGTGAGTTAGGTCATCTAAAAACTAAGAATAATCCGAAGACTACACTTAGGGTTTTTGGAAAAAGGTTTTTGAAAATACCCCCTCAAGAGAGGGTTTTAAAGAAAACAGGTTGTTTAGCAACCTTTGAAAAATATTTAGCCCTTTTTGAAAAATAACTCCTTTTTGGTCTTTGAAATCAGTGATTATAAGTTCGGAGGTTGGTTACATGTAGGGAAGACGCACTAAGCCATCACCCTACCCCGCCCTTTCGGTACCTACATGTCAATCTACCTTAGATTCACCTATGAGAGTCTTTAACTAACTAATGTTCAATCCTATTCACTTTGAAAAATGAATTTTTGAAAAGAAACTAACATGATGGATGATATGCAAGTGCAAGAAAAGAGAATTGGAAAATAGATTTAGAAAGAGATTAATTTAAAATTGATTTGATTTAAAAATTGATTTGAAGAGATGGAATTGAAATTGGAAAGTATGAAAATTTAGAAATAGAAATTTTAAAATTGAAATTTTGAAAATAGATTGGAATTTGAAAAATGTGGAGACCGCACCTATGAGGGTAGAATTGAAAGTTTGAAAAGTGTTGTGACCGCACCTATAAAGGTTGCCTACGTATCCCTTTGGGGGAATCAGGTCAGTCGTAGTTCGGACCGGAGTCCGATTGAAAATAGAAGAGTTGATTGAATTGGAAATTGAATTTGAAAGATTGAGAGATTGAACTTTGAATAGAGGATTGCAAATTGGAATTTGGAATTTTGAAATTGAAAAGATTGAATTTTGATTTGAAAAGATAGAACTTGGAAGAAAAATTTAAACCTATCTTGGAAAGATGGAGGTTTAGGAAACCTAGACTTAGGAAAGAGACTTAGGAAAGATTTGACTCGGCTTGGAAGATTTAGGAAATTAGGAAGAATTGGATTTAGGAAATGTTCAAATTAGGAAAGCTTTGAATTAGGAAAGTTTCATTTTTGGAAAGTTCTGAAATTAGGAAAATTTTGAATTTAGAAAAGTTTTGAAAATTGGAAAGTTTTGTTTTAGGAAAGTTCCCAAATTAAGAAAGTGTTGAATTTAGAAATGTTTTGAATTAGGAAAAGTTTAGTTTAAGAAAAGTTTAGAATTTGGAAAGTTTCAATTTAAGAAAGTTTTGAATTTGGAAAGCTTAGAATTTTAGAAAGATTTGAAATTAGGAAAGATTTAGAAAATGTTTGAATTAAGAAAATTTCAACTTAGGAAAGTTTTTAAATTAAGAAAGTTTTGAAAGTTAGAAAGGAAGTTTTGAAAATAAGAAAGTTTTGAGTTTAGAAAGTTTTGAAATTTAGAAGGATTTGAAGTTTTGAAATTTAGAAGGATTTGAAAGTTTAGGATTTAGAAAGTTTTAGAGTTTTAGAAGATCTTGAGATTAGGAGATGTTTGAGTTTAGGAAAGATTTGAAAGTTTAGGTTTGGAAAGTTAAAATTCGAGAAGAGGGTAGAATTAGGAAAGCGTTGAATTAGGAAAGATTTGAAAGTTGATTTTTAAAATTTAGGAAAGATTTTTATATTCAAGTTTTGAAAGCTTAAGGTTTAGGGAAGTGAGAAGATTAAGAAAGATTCGATTTAGGAAATATTTAGATTTTGAAATTTAAGGAAAGATTTAAAGTTTAGGTTTAAGAAACTTATGGTTTAAGAAGGTAAAAAATTAGGAAGGAGTTGAATTAAGAAAGGTTTGGATTAAGAAGGGATTGGATTTGGTTTCTAAAAGTAAAGGTTTAATTTTGTTTCCAAAAACGGAGGGTTGAATTTGGTCTCCTAAACGGAAAGATTTGATTTGGTTTCTTAAAAGGAAGATTCGATTTGGCAAGGATTTGGAAAGGGAGATTCTAAAAATCCTAGATTTGGAAAATGTAGAATTTTAACGTAGAAAAGAGGTTTTGGAAACATGTATAGTTTGGATGTAAAAACAAGAGGTTTTGGAAACCTAGATTTGGGGCAAAGTTTGAAAATCATATTTTTGGAAAGAAAATTAGGGTTTCCTAATTGTGGGTTCTAGGGCTCGATTTGGGCTCTAAGGAAAGAGTTTTTTGGAAAGTGTATTTTTGAAAACAAAGATTTTCTAGAAGGGAATCCTAGGAAGGAGTTTTCGGAAAGTGTGTTTTTAGAAACGAAGATTTTAGAAGGAAAATCCTAGAGGAAAGTTTCTAGAAGGAAGGCTTTGGAAAGAGAGTTTTTTAGAAAGATTTTTGGAGGGAGATTGTTGGAGAGAGTTTTTAGGAAAGTGAATTTAGGGAATGTTTTTAGAAAGTGAATTTTGAGGAGAAAGAGTTTTTGGAAAGGAGTTAAAAAAGGAAGCTTTGAAAAATAGATTTTGGAGGGAGTTTTTGAAAACAACTTTTAGAAAAAAGAGTTTTTGGGAAGTATGTTGAAAAAGAAGATTTTTAGGAATAGATTTTTGAAAAAAGAGTTTTTGGAAGGTGTAAAAACATCTCACTTTCCTAAAGCAATTCTAACCATAAGAGGGCTAGAACCACTTTAGGAAAGCGGTTTTGAAAACAACAAGATTTGAAAATATGGACCATATTGGTCGCTTTTAATGTAACACTTTCCTAAAGCAACCCTAGCCATGGAAAAGCTAGAATCACCCTAGGATTGTGATTTTGAAAACATGTTTTGAAAAAGAGATTTTGATACAATTTTGAAAACGAGTTTGAAAACGATTTTGAAGACAACTTTGAAAACGGTTTTTGGAAGATTCAAGATCATGATATGTACAATGCAATTTTGGGGTTGTGAACATACAAGGTTAAAGCTTCACCACATAACCAAGGGGGCCGGACCCACGTGGTCTCTGGTTAGACTAGAAGAAAGCCCCTGACACGGTGACTCTCTAATAGCCCAATCCTACACATGGACCGGGAATTCCCTTGTTTCAAGCATGCAAAGAAAGGGGGGGGAAGAGATGGGAGATTAAAATAGAGAAAACCCAAGTGGGTTAGGAGAAAGAAGAGAGAGGGGGGAAGTGCGAAAATTTAAATAGGGAGCCTACCGTATGTCTTGTTTATTTTACGCGCCTTGCTTGTCTTCGGTCTTCGGTCTTCGTCTTCAATCTTCGGTCTTCGGTCTTCAATCTCCAAGAGTGGTCTTCAAGCTTTAGATTGCAGCTCTTCAGGTCTTCGAAGGAAGGTTGAAGGTTAGTGTATAAGTGTATGAGGGTATGTATGAGTGTATAGGAGGCTAGGGTTTATGTATGGTGGCTAGGGTTTGGAAAACCTAAGAAAGCTAGAGTTTTTAGGGTGCACGAGCTTTGTATATCGAAATATATGATTTTTGGTTTGAGTTTGCGGATCCTTTAAACGCTAGAGGAGGCTCTGTATTTATAGAGGTTGGATAACACTGGCGCTTGTTGCAATGGCGCCAGGTCAAATTTTACACTGGCGCCACTCCTAGTGGCGCCAGCCATTTAGGAAATATTTAAGGTCGGCAAGCAACGTATCTTTGACTAGATTTGGGCGCTTGTACTAGTGACTACCATGCAATTTTTAGCCTGGCTTCACTAAGAGTGGCTCCGAAAAGTCTGGGAATGATTTGAAGGAGCCAGGAATGACCCGGAAGGCCGGAAAGGAGCAGGAACACTTAAAATAGTGTCCTAGAGGTATTTGACTTGAAAAGTGAGGATAAGATGTGTCGGAAAGGTTGACCGGGCCTTTAGGAGCAAAACGGTCGATCGGACCGAGAAACTGCCGGGACAAACTCGGATTGTCCCGAAAGAAGACTTGGGATCTGAAAACATTATTCAGAATGTTCCCAGAGGTTGCCGGTTTGATTTCCAGAGCCGGCATGGTCAGAAAAGGAGGCCGGCCCACCAGGGGCAAAACGGTCATTTCGCACCGGATTGGTCGGAACTGACTCGGAATAATCCGGAAAGGTAAAAAGAGGTTGAGAACAATATAAAAATTAGTCTCAGGAGGTTACCGGTTTGATACCCAGAGTCGGTGTGGTTGAAAAAGGAGACCGGCCCACCAGGGGCAAAACTGTCATTTTGTACCGGGTTAGCCAGAACTGACTCGGAAAGATCCAGAAAGGTAAAGGAAGGTTGAGAATACTATAAGAAGCAATCTCAAAGGGTTACCGGTTTGATACCCAGAGCCGGTGTGGTTCCCGGGGCATTCGGATGCCTAGGGGCAAAATGGTCATCTTGACCGGAAAGTCTCGGAAAAGGTCCAAAGGGCAGTTTGGTCATTTTTCACCGAAGTGGGCTAACAGACACTGGTGTTGACCTGGGTTTTGAGTGTTTCCGCCACTCTAACGGCGGTCGTTGTGACACAGGGATTTGTTGGCAATTCCCTATATCGACCTATTTGTGAGTATTTTCGCTACTCTAACGGTTTTGTGAGTAGTTTCGCTACTCGGATCGTCTCGAGGAATAAACTGTCTCAAGAGAGGGATTGGAAAGGGGACTTATCGTCTCCGAAGAGACGTGCCTAAGTTAGAACCGTCTCGAGGAATAAACTGTCTCGAGAGAGGGATTGGAAAGGGGTCTTACCGTCTTCGAAAAGACGTGCCTAGGTTGGAACCGTCTCAAGGAATAAACTGTCTCGAGAGTGGGATTGGAAAGGGGACTTATCGCCTCCGAGGAGACGTGCCTAGGATTGGAACCGTCTCGAGGAATAAACTGTTTCAAGAGAGGGATTAGAAAGAGGTCTTACTGTCTTTGAAAAGACGTGCCTGGATTGGAACCGTCTCGAGGAATAAACTATCTCGAGAGTGGGGTTGGAATCGGAAAGGAAAGGACAATGCCCCTAAGGGCATTTTGGTCATTTTGCCTCTATTTGGGCCTGACAGGCCCGCGAAGCAATGGACAGACGAGATTTGGACCTAGAGAATTGGTTTCGATAGGAATATGCCCACAATGACTTGAAAACAAGTCTGGACGGAGTGTAGACTGCCGAGCAGTCAAAAATGGGGTGCTTACAATATGTCAGTGCAGTCGGCAGTCTGATGTATGCTATGATGTGTACTCGACCCGACATATGTTTTGTAGTTGGTATGGTTAGCCGATATCAAAGTAATCCAGGAGCTGCACATTGGGCTGCAGTTAAGAGGACATTTCGGTATTTGCAAGGGACTGCAGACCTCGTTTTATGCTACCAAGGTGGTAGTCTCAGATTGGCCGGATACAGTGATGCAGATGGATCTGCTGATAGAGATGAACGTAAATCCGTCATGGGTTATGCCTTTATACTCGGAGGTGGTGCTATTTCTTGGTGTAGCAAGAAACATCAGTGTGTCTCTCTATCCACCATGGAGTCAGAGTATGTGGCATGTACTGCTGCTGTTCAAGAGGCTATATGGTTGAGGAGATTCTTGCAGAGCTTCAGTATCACAGAGCATCTTGATGAGACTGTTGTGATTCATTGTGATAGCACAGCCGTTATAGCTTATGCAAAGGATCCTAACTACCATGGTAGGACTAAGCACATTGACACTCGGTATCACTTCATTCAAGACATCATTACGCAAGGGCAAGTGGTCCTAAGGCATGTCTCCACCAGTGATATGATTGCTGACCCATTGACCAAACCCATTGCCAGAGATGTTTTTCATAGGCATGTTAGGGGTTTGGGATTACGTAGGGTTTGATATGCTTATTTTGTTGGACGCTTTGGATTATATCTTATGCATTATGAGATGAGTTTTCATTTAATGGGCATGATTGATACTTGGTATAGTTAGTGCACATATCTTGTGTAATGAGTAGATGTCACCAGGCTTTATGGTCAGCCCTCTCACACGGGCGATTGCCATGGCGCTGAGATAGCGAGCAGGATGAGACACTAAATGATCACATAGGTACCATAATAATGTGATCTCCTTGGTGCTTAGAAAGCGAGCAAGGGTTGATGTTTATTTATCTGTTGCCTTAGTAAGAGCTAAGATGAGACTGTATGAGTCCAACATGGAGTTATCCACACCTTCATGAAGCCTGTAAAAAGCCGGATGTGAGATTCTTGAGAAGCTCAAGTTAGGCACTAGTGAGAGCGACTAGACTAAGATCCGTATGGTGTTAGAGTGTGACAGACCCTGAGTGGGAGCTCCATCATAGCATACATATCATACTGTATATGCTATAAGACGACCATTGTGGGTGTGACAGAATAGATCCCTGCTTTGTCAATGTGTGAGCCCTATGGACTTTAAGTCCAAGTTTATACCCTTTGAGACTTAGCACTATGTCATGAATTTGAAGCTTGATGTTGCTACTTTAGCATGTTATCCAAGGGTTACGAGGAATACGATCCAGCGGAGCATGTCTAGAAAAGCAGTTGAGTTTAAATGGATTGACATAAGTGGCTAAGGAAAGATCATTTGACATCACACTCATGATTTGTTGCTCATAGCCTCGGCGATCGTGTTAATATTAGTTTTTGATATGATCATGAGCACAAATGCATTGAGAGGTCTTGCATGACTTTGTATTAGTTACAGTAGGGGTTAGAGGTGCAAGATTTGGTGTGGTTAGATGATTTGGGGTATACATGAGATGATTGAGTTGTAGTGTTATGTTAGTTAGATAGTAACTTAATATAACATTCCTCACCGGTACCTTTCTCGTCTGTCACACGTTCCATTTCTTGTATGAGGAGTTGAACAAGATGAGAGATTTGTGAGATGAGATTATTGATGCCCCTTGTATCCAAGTGGGAGATGTTATATGGGGCCCACGGTATGTTCACATAGGCACATGGATATATATCCAGTATATATTTCATCTCTTATTGATAAGGAGATAATATGTTATCCCTATTAAATTTGGACTTCTAGAAGACAAAGATAAGTGGGTCTTATCTTTATCATGGTGTATATTTATTATACACAGATTGTATCAGAAAAGAATTAATGTATTATCAGATACACACTCTCTCTCTAGATTAATTTCTCTCTCTAGTTCTCTCTAGGGCTACCATCTCAGCGCCTTAGGATTTAGAACGTGTGTTCTTCGTATTGGACTCTAGTAGCCCTCTACTGTACGACGAGGAAGAAACAAATGAGATTTTGGATTGATTCGTGGTATATTGCACGTGTTGCGCGAAGGGCTCGTAAAGCAAGAAAGACAATCCGCACATCATATTATTATCCACATAAGGTATTCCATATACCCCACTTATATTTTTCCTTCACAGAGCAAGACTATTCTCCCTCCTGAGATCAATTAATGAATCCCATGGCATTGGAGAGCTACCCAACATATCTGTCGTATAGTCGGACGCGTCAGATTTTCAACATTGTCAATCACACACACCCAATATTTTCATTTCATTTTTTTTTATTTTTTATAATTATAGTTCACCACTAGCGATTTAAGTCAAAATGAGATAATATAAAAGCGAACATATAATTTTTTGTAATTTGTACTAATTTATAAAATATATAAAAATTGTAAGATTTAACAAAAATTCTATCATAGAAATATTTTAATCATTTTATATCTCTAAATTAAAATATAAAAAATATAATTCGGTAAAATAACAAAAAAAGCTCTGAAAAGACAATATTTTATTTTATCATACACAAATTTAATTATTTTTTAATATTCTAATTTAAATAAATAAAATAACTAAAATATATGTAAGTAATTAGTACTTGTTTACTTTCTATTGCATCTCGTTTTGAGTGTCGTCCTGCTTTTAATTAACACTCTGAAGTCTTAATATTTATTACCGATGTTTTATGTGCATAAGGGTTTTATATAACTCTATTGCTTTAGTTGTCGTGGGAAACTTTTGCCTTAGTTTGATACTAGGTGTGCATTGTTTCACAAGGCACCATATTATAGAAAAATTTCTCCTACATTATTTAGGGATGGCAAATGGATCGGGCGGAGCGTAGATTGACATCTCCATTTCCATCCCTATCTAAAAAATCCATCTCTATTCCCGCCTTCACCTCGGCTTGAATAGAGGCGGAGATCTCTATCGATGTCTCCATAGGTACAAGGATGCCTCCATCCCCACCTCCACCCTCGGCCCGTCTCCATCCTCACCTCGAGCCCAAATCCCAAGCCCAAGTGTTTTTTACCATTTAATTTGTTTACAAACTATTAATTTTCAAAATTTATACATATATTCCACAAAAAAAAAAAAAAGAAACATATAAAGAAGTGAATAAATACAATGTCTAATAAAAAATAAAAAAAATTAAAGAGGAAAAACGGGGTGGGGATGAGGCGGGGCGGGGCGGGGCGGGGCGGGGAAAAACCTTGGTTCATCCCGGCCTCCATACCTGTATGGATTTTCATTCTAATCTCCATTCCATCTTCCATTCCCGTTTTGAATCCTCTATACCCTCTCCAAACGAGACGAGTTCGGTCGGATCTCCACTTTTTCTCGATCCACTGTCATTCCTAGCATTATTCACCTAAGTTGCTTGTATGGTGGATGTACCCCATACTCTCCTGGATGCCACGTGTGCGTTAGGTTACTTATGATTTATGTTAGCCATGGTGCGTGTTTAGGGCACTGGATATCACGTGTCTATGCTTATGCGTTCGGGACGCTGAACGAAACGTATGAATAGCTCACACATGTTATAAGCATTTAGTGTATGCCCTGACATCGTTGATGAGAACTCTCGCCTAAGCTTTGAGACAAGTTTAGTGTCAAGACCGAACAACTTGTTCAGCACGCACTGTGGGAATCTTGGGCTATAAGTGGTTCGGTGGCTTAGGACGGAGGCTTCGCCTCGATGTGCCCCTCACATGGATTCAAACCACCTTTAGGTCAGTCCTACTGAGAAAGGGAGACTACTCTACGTGGAACTCTAGTTCTTTAGCCTATTATAGCAAGGACTCTAATGGATAGGCTTTATCATCTACGAGTCCAATTTTGCTTGGACTATGTTACAAGGTTCTATATAAAAGGCCCTTCTTCTCCCTAATCAGGCATCGATCTTCTATTGATACTTCTCCACGAGCAATCCTCTCCCATTGCCTCTCTCTGCTGGACTGCTTTGTCCTTCAACCAATCACTTTAGATTCCTCCAGGTGTCTACTAATGTGTTGTGTGACTCTTCTCAACCCCTAACACCCTCATACATATGGCCAATGACTATTTTGGTTTCTCCCCTATGATAAAACTAAGATTTGGTCTATTTGTTACGTTGGTAATTTCCTTTTCTTTTACTTATTAATTTTTTTGCTTTCCCATCTGTCTTTCTGTTTTTGTTTTTTTTCTTTTAAATTTCTTTTTCCAACCCAAGTATTACTTATTACATCCCACAAACTCAAGTCATATGGAATATTCTAAAATGGAGCTCATTATAGATGTAAATAAAGTGTGTCCGAGCTATTTTTACACTAGTTTCAACTGTATGATTCACGTTATTGTAGTGCCAAAGTAGTTATATGACAGTCCTTTTCTTTCTTCTAAGATGTAACACATCTTTGAAAATGACATGGCATTCTAAGTCTGCTAGTTGTTAGGGAAATCATCAGTTTTCATTGTGTTGTTTTTTCGTTGTAATGAAAGATTTTTGCTTAATTCCTAAATTATTTTGAAGGTTTACTAGCCTAGGAGCTGGTCTTGCATGGGGAACAATATAGGAATCTGCCAAGAGGCTTGTCTTTGGTACGCCTAACTCATAAGACAAGCAATCTGCTCTTTCTCCATTCTTATCGGAAAGCAATGCAGAACGTTTGGCTCTTGCATTGTGCAGAATGCGTGGAGCAGCACTTAAATTAGGGCAGATGCTGAGTATTCAAGATGAATCCGTTATACCTCCTCTGGTATTTTTTTTCAACCTTTTAC
This sequence comes from Euryodendron excelsum, assembly GCA_033060915.1. Lineage (NCBI taxonomy): Eukaryota > Viridiplantae > Streptophyta > Magnoliopsida > Ericales > Pentaphylacaceae > Euryodendron > Euryodendron excelsum. The sequence continues at coordinate 230,486 of CM065382.1, forward strand.
GTTATTCAGGTTGCTTGACATGCATCAAGGGGTGTCCTATTAATTATGATTATTCTTTTAAACTTCTTTGAACTTCTGACAGTTAGGTTTTTAGTGTTCAGAATTCAAGTGGGTGTGGGGTTTAACAACATCAATATGTCATGGCTTTAATTGTTGAATAAGATTAAGAATTTTTATGGAGGAACACTTCAAACGTGTTTGGATGAGGGGAAAGATGAAGGATGCGGGTTGATATAATTTAAAAAGACAAGTAAGATAAAAGTAAGGCCATGAGTGGAGTTGAATGGTGAAATAAGATTCTCGTACCACGATTAGTTTGGGCATAGCTAGAAATTAGAATAGCTTTTTTTTTATATGTTGAGTTCTACTCTTTTAACAGACAATCCTACAAATGAACTCTTTCAGGAGTTAGTGAAGTTCCACTAAAATTTTTTATTAAGAGTGTGGTTCAATCAATATAATTGAGAAACAAGATGTTCCACTTCAGCAAGAGAATAAAGTAGAACAAAAAGAGGATCCATGATTTTTTTGAAAGGCTAGTAAACTAGAAGTTACAAAAAGAAAGGTTAAAAAACAAAAGGGGAAACTAAAGGCGAAGAAGACGAAAACAGTAATTCTCTAATTTCTCTAAATAGGAGAATCTGGTTAATCTTATTATTTTTACATTGCAGTGGGTGTAGGAAATTATAGCCATAATTGTAGGGATTTGGATGATGCTGAGAACTGTTGTAACTGATAGATTTATGGCAGGGAAATCATGTAAACATGCACAAAGAGGTGGTTTGAAAGTTGGCCCCACTATGTCTATATAGGTGAATATGGAGAGAATAGTTGTTGGTTGAAGGGGTTGTAGTTACTGATTTTTAAGCTAAAGCCTATATTTGTTTAGTTAGCCATTTGTTTTCTCTTGTTCACCTTTGCATACCTCGCGTTTACTTAGTTTGCATTCTCTTGATGCTCTTTAGTGGCTTCTTGGTTTATTAGTTAGTTGTTGCTTTGTGTTGGCCCTACAAAAGATATCAAATTTCCATTCATTTGGATGGAAAAAGTGAGAAATGATAATTATTGGTAAGTGCCAACATGATGTTTCTGATTTGTAATTACATTGATTTTGTTCATTCATCGTTTTGGTAAAGGCTGGTGGGCTAAAATTCTCAATAAAAATTTATCTAGGCAAATAAAAAATGCCATAAGACATTAAATGTAGACAAACTTGATTAAGAAAAAATAAATGGATCCTAGCTAGATTATTACGCAGCATTTGTTTTTCTTCAAATTAACATCTCTTCCATTATGTTAAATTTTTATATTGCTGATATGAATGAACATTGTGGGGGAATAACACACAGCCCAACTCATTTGGCAAGGCCCAATCTACACGAATTATAGTTGGGCTGCTTGGCGGCCCAAATTCAAAACAAAGGGACGGTCCAGCCCAAACCGCCGACCTCATGCCAACCTTGGTTCAAACCTTGAAAGGCGAGCCCAAACCGCTAGCGGTCTTTGAGCATTAAATGCAGAGTTGACCCGCATTAAATGCGCTAGCGGCTCCTCACGCGACGTCGACATGCACGTTCGGTCAGCTGGATTCCTCGGCGGCAGTAAGCCAAGCCCTGCGCGCAGTCAGTCGGCGGTGTGTAATGATACCTACCCAGTAGGTCATGATGATCTGCTAGTAAGCAAGGAGCGAAACACTCCATCGATCACACTATAAATATCCAAACCCTCAAGAGTCAGGTATGGACAACTGACTCCAAGTATACACAATTTTTATTCATTCTACTTTTGATTAAGCTTGCCAATTTAATCATCGGAGTGTGACCAGCCCAACAAGAGTCGACCATTCTAACTTCTCTTTCTTATAGTGAGTTTGGACTCATCGACGTGGGCTTGAGAAATTGACCCGGCCTTCAAGAAAAATCCCACTTACAAACATTATGTCATATTTTGGTCCCAAAGCATTTGTGAGCTCTTATCCCCTTTTAGATCTTGGCTGCGTTGGATATTGTCCAACGAGGTGCAGATGTGATGCCAAAAAGCCAGCTGAATCAAGTTTTGGATGTTGAATTAGGTCCTGACTGATCGTCTAAGTTGATTGGTTTTGATTATGAACCAACGGCTGCTACAAGTATATGTCAGGTGATGCAGGGTAGCTACACTACTGAATGTTATTTGTTCATTGTACCTTTTTTCTTGCTTCTATCCCTTTTATCATGTAATCAATTACCTTAAATACTTGATGGTGATGGAGTATGAGTTGAGTTTATGGAACAATTTTTATTTTGCAGCTATTCTTGACAATAAAACAATACCTCACATTAGCTGCAAATGATATTGGTTCCATTATTTATATGTGGGAAGTGTGGATATACTTGAGGCATAAAATATCGATAGAAAGGACTTATTGCAACCGCAAGTGCACAAATATTCTATATATTGACATCAAAAATTTTTTTGAAACAAATAAAAAAATTAATAACAAATTATACTTTTGGATGATTTTACATGAAAATAAGCTGTTTATTTAACCAAAAACTGATGAGTAAAAGAAGAAAATGCAGGATGCTTAGTACACAAAAAACACTTCTTGTTATCTTTTAATCAAATAATGTTAATATTATTTATAAATCAATCTAGTCAAATATATCGAACGAAGTTCAAAAAATACCCCCCCTTCTTTCGGTTGGAGAAAACAATGTAATGCAGTTAACAATACATTAAGTACCCCATGGAGTTCTATATAGTTAAACTGAAATTGTAAAATTAATTCCTCTTTTTTGTTGATAAGTAAATATGGAAAATTTAATAAAAAGTAAAACACCTTCAAAAAGGGGGCAAAACCCTGAACAGAAACACCATATACAAAGAACCTCAGCATATATGTCCACGACCATATACAAATTCCCCAAGAAGTCTATGAAGGGTGAAAGACAAAAAGAATCAGACTCTTCCAACCCAAAAAAGAGGAAAATGAGAATGATTCCCTTTAGACTATGAATTGGACTTTTCACAACTTCAAAAGGCCTACAATTCCTTTTAAGCCAAATATACCACATCACACAAAGCTGACCTAATCACCATGCTTTCTTCAACTTATGAAAGGTCCTAAAGCATGAGAACACTCAGCCTTTTAGCATGGAAAAAGTAAACCCATGTCACACCAGAAAAATCATCGATAAAGGTGACAAACCACCTATATCCAAAAGTGAAATGATACGAGAAGGCCCCAAACATCACTATGAATAACCTTGAAAGGAACACTTCTTTTGTTCATACTTGGTGAATAAGAACACCTACTATGCTTGGCAAGTTCAAAATTTTCACAACTAAACCAAAATTCATCACACTTATCAACTAAAGCAGGAAACATTCTTTGCAATGAATAGAAAGATGGGAGGCCTAATCTCTTTTGCCAACGTATAAGCTGATCAACTGGTGACAAACTGCCATGACTTTTTGATTGGAGACCCTATGTAACAATGGTAGAATCAAATAACTATGGCAACTGATAATCCAAAAGTTAAAGACCAGACCCTCATTACTGCTGTCAACGGTTTTCTTCGAGTCCAGATCTTGAAAGACACAATTAGAGAATAAAGGTCACACTACAATTTATGGATTTGGGTATGCTACTAACAAATAGAAGGTTACTTGGAAATTTTGGGTATTGTAATACAGAAGATGTTGGGTTCGCCACCCTATGTGGGAAAAGTGGTTGGTGGTTTTGGTAGGTGGCCTTAGTTAGGCACCTACCTTGACCATGGCATGTTCACATAAAGGGTTGGTGGCTATGGTTCTCTATAAATAGAGTCCTCTCCAACACCATTGATGTAGAGCAAGAGGAAACCTCCAAGGGGAAGCTCCAAAAGAGCAAGTCAGGAGAGTACCGCTCCCGGTGTAGGGGTGCGAGTTAGGGGACGAGCTGGGGTGGCAAAAAGAAAGTTGTTCCTCTATGAGTCCTTCTGTTACAGAGATTGGGATCCTCTTTTAAAGAGACTGTGAGGATGAGAGAACGAGAATAGTGAGGGTTTGTGCGAGAGAAAGTTTGTGTCATGTAACTCCTCTTGTAATCCTGTGTGCTATTTGTTCATAGTGAAATCTCTCTCTAGCCTGTGTGGACGTAGCTCCAAATTGGTTAGGTGAACTACGTTAAATCTTGTGTCTCTTTGGTGTGTGTATTTTTGTGTGTGTGCTTCCAAGCTTCTGCGTATACGTTGATCTAGAAATCCCAACAGCGAGATTGCAGATCTTGGCAGAAAAATCCCAACGGAAGATAGAGGCAATGATGGAGAAATAGAAATGGAACCTTTTCCTTAAATGGAAGAAAGAGATCCATCTATAATCCTAACTTTCTTTCTACTTGAAGAAGTATTATACGAAGAACACGAGGGAATACATGGAGTGGAAGATGCATTAAATGCAAGGGAGCAACTACTTAGGTGTGAAAAAGCAGAAGTAGCTGTGGTAGTGAAAGGTTCTATTTGACTAACAAGTCGTCTTAAAGACTCCACCTCCTATCGAGAAAGGGCAACTGAATTTGACTGAGTGGAAGTTGACGAATGAGCTAAGATTTCCACTAAAGAGGGGTAATAGGCATAAGATCGATGAGCACCTCCTAAGCATCCATCTCTACCTCTATTAAGGCGACTGGTGATTTTCCAATAGTTCTCCTTTATGTGATGAGCCTTACCACAATAATCAAATTTAAGCTTATCCTTATCTTGGATGACTAATTCGCCCGATCATTCCACTTCACGACTCTTACTACCTCTTTTTCCATCTCTCTGGGAAACATAGGCTAACCTCTCTTGATTAGCTGATTAGAGCATAAGAGTTCTCCTCCCCTTGAATGTAGGCTTAAACTTGACTCAGAGAGGGCATTGGATCTCTACCTAGAACCTGACTCAAACCTAATCATATTCAACATTTAACCTTGCTAAGAATCAAAGATATGTTCATGTTCCACCAATTTTTTTTTTTTTTTTTTGAATTTGTGAGCATTTATTGCACTTCCAGCATGAAAGTTATGATAATGATCGAACTCTTTTCAAAGACTCCGTAAGTAACAACATAGGAAAACCAAAGAGATGTCTCCTTAAGTGGTTTCGCATCTCTGTTTTTTCAACTCACACACTTGAACGACATTTCCCATCTTTGCGTATGTTTCAAATGCTGCCTCCCAAATTTGTTATGTTGTGTCTAGGAAAAGTTAACCACAACTAATCTCTGGTTCATAGAATGGAGGAGTCAAGACATGACTAAAGAATTTTTTATATCCCATTGGTCATGTTTTGGATTAGAGTCATCTGGTTTTTGATCTTCCCATAAAAAAAAAACCCCATCATTCCTTACCTTTTAATAGATAATGAGTGTTGATTGTGACCAAGCAAGGTAATTGTGATTTCTGTCTAACTTCATAATTATTTCTGTCTAACTTTATATGCACTCGGGTGCAAGTGGGGTACAGTTATGTATCGAGGAGTCGAATTCGTTTAATCATGTATAAGATTGTAGTTTTATGATACTTATATTATAAACTTGAATTATTAAATATTTTTGTGTGGTGAATGTCTAACAATACATGTTAGATGCATATTCATATATATACCCTTACCAGTGTGAGACACAAGTGCTGGGGACTGCGAAATTTCTCACAATCTGGTTATAGTGTATACATACACATACTACTAAAAATTCTGATCTGATTAATATAGCCTAATCTACGTGATTAGAATCATACTTTCGAGATCTCTCTGATTTGATTATGAATAATAAGTAACAACAACAAGCACGAATCAACTGCTCAAACTCAACCTTCGGATTTTTACTGTATCCCTCGTATACGCCTTACTCTGGAGAGAGTGGGCTTGCAGTTGCTAGGATTTCTCTTTCTCACAAAAATTTGTATATCTCAATTATGAGCAAGTGTAACTCTAACTGCTCTTAGAGTGCGTATATATAAAGGTTACAGCAGGGGCCATATGATTAGTATAACTAGGGCTTCCTACGCAAATAAGGATTCCTAATCCAACTAGGATTAATCTCTATTTACGTAAATTATAATTTATACCACTAATGAATTATAATTGCACTCCCTGTCATATTAGGAATAATATTTCGAGCTCCATATTATTAAATACTTGTTTATCTCCCCATGTTAAGATTACAGATACTCGTCTATTAATTTAAATTACTGACAATTAAATTTAATAGACTTATTTAATTCCTTTAGACCTTCCACTTAACTTATTTGATATGTCGAATTCATAATCCACTTGTAGGGTTTGACATAATCAAAACTTATAAGCTTCCTCAAGGGGGTATCATCAATTCCTATACCGGGATGTGAATTTCATCAATAATTAATATTCACCATACACGTAATGTTATTGTCTAACTTATTGAGTTTATTGACCCATAAAGAATCTTACTCTTCTGTGAATCAAAACAATAAATACTACATGCACGTGTCTATTTATTATTTTAAGATTAAGAGTATAACCACTCATAATAATCATGAGGTATTAATCGTTTTATATAGTCAGTATAAAAACAATTATCTCAAAACGGTCATGTTCAATACACACAAAGTGTATTAGTAAAAGGAGTTGAAATTATACCGTTCTTCATAATCAAGACAGATCTATTAAAACATTGTGCTATAGTCCTACTGATGGCGTGTCCAGATCCATCTAAGACTGTGAACGATAAGTTTATATTTCATAAGAACCGATAATCTGATCTTCTGTGTATAACATGTACTGTACACACCAAATCATCTATTATATAGAATAAGAGACACACATACATAATTATTAAATAAATAGCGTAATGTAAACATTGCTTACATAAATTCTCATTAAAATGTAATAACTAATTTATTAATAAATACTAAAATCATTACACAAAATATATTTTTTAGTATAAATTCCTAATAGGTACCTCATACATTTTTAAAAAGTCTATATAACATAGTTTTTCACCACTCCTCGAGCTGTAAGAGACTTGGCTAACCTCAGACATTGTAGTTAGACAAGTCCAATACCATCACAAGGTGAAGCAACCACCCAGAAACAAAGCAAACAAACACCCAAAAAAAAAAAATAACAAACTCAAATATGAGCCATGAAAATATGAGACAGACCTTAGAAGATCAAAATATCACATAAGCAGCAAAAAAACACTACATCAAATAGTAGCACTGTGTTATAAGAGTGTCACCCGGCACCATTCAAATTGAATAAAAGACCCACCAAAACAGAACCTAATATCTAGAGAAATTTCAATCTTTGAAAATTGCAGTCACCTTACAGCCATCACCAAAGAATTAGGTCCAAACCCTAGTGAACAACCTCGGATCAAGATAAGATTTGGTCCATAGGAAGAGCAAAGAGAGACAATCTAAATGGTGTTGGCCGATCGAGAATTCGAGATGATGTCAGCATCCGTACAGTGATGACGTTAGCCCCAGTTTTCTTGTCTCTGGACTTAGTTCAATCCTTATTTTCTGTTCGTATTGCTCTATTCTTACAGCTCTAATACCATGTTGGTTTACCAGAATGGAGAAAGAAGGGTAAAATTAAGAGGAGAGAATATGTAGTGGAGATAAGAGTAACTTGGGGATTTCCTTCATCTCGTAGATTTAACTTACAATGAATATAGAATTACAAAAATAACCCTACCAACAATCCTTAATAACAAACATGACCCTTAAATCCCTCAAAAAAGACGAAGGTCCAGGCTCAAACAGTATGACAATGGCTATTTTTTCCCATTGTTGGAATATGGTGAAGGATGAGGTGATTGGTACATTGATTGTTCTTCATGATTTAGGTGAGTTTGAAAGAAGTCTGAATGCATTAGGTACTCTAATTCCCAAGACGGCTGGAGCTGAGGACATCAAGGATTTTTGGCCCTTCAATTTGTTGGGGGCGGTGTATAAGTTGCTGGCTAAAGTTTTGGCGCAGCAGCTGAAGGAAGTCTTGGTGTTCTTGTCTTTTGCAGAGGGGAGACAAATTTTGGATGCTGTGTTGGTGGCTAATGGTACGCTGTACTCTAGATTGAGCAGTAGTGTCCCGGGAGTGATTTGTATTGTAGATATTCAGAAGGTGTATGACCATGTTAATTGATACCTTTTGATGTATCTGCTGGAGAGGATGAGTTTTGGGCAAAGATGGAGGAGACAGATTCGGTGGTATATTTCCATTATCAGAATATCAGTGCTTGTTAATAGGACTCCAAAACGCTTCTTTTAGACGTCAAGGGGCTTGAAGCAAGGGGATCCTTTGTCTCCTCTATGATACATCTCGGTGATGGAGGCTCTTAGTAGAAAGATTGAGAGGACGGTGTAGGGGTGCTTGATGCAAGTTGGCCGAATGAAGCCCATATTGTGGTTTCTCATTTGCTATATGTAGATGATGCCTTTGCCTTTTGTGTAGCTGAGCTGAACCATCTAGGTTATCTTTGATGTGTGATGTGTGTTTCGAGGCAATGTCGGGCTTAAAGGTGAATTTCGGCAAATCAGAGCTCACTACATCTTATCTTGGTTTTCCTTTGGATTTCGTTTTAGCCTTGAAAGTGTACGTTATTTTGTACTCCAGATTGGTTGGATGGAAAAGACAAATACTGAGCAAGATTTACATTTATCTAGAGTACACTTTCAAGTTTGCCTACTTATTTCATATCCATTTTTCAGATTCCTGTTGCTGTGGCTTGGAGGCTTGAGAAGACGTAGCGTGACTTCCTTTGGGGTGGCATAGGTGAGGAGTTAAAATATCACTAGGTGGATTCAGATCCTGTTTGCAGAGGTGGTCTGGGGATTAGGAGGCTACAGTTTTTTAATCAAACCCTTCTAGGTAAGTGGTTATGGAGGTTTGCATGTGTAAGGGAGGGTAAGTGGTTATGGAGGTTTGCATACGAAAGGGAGAGGTATTGCGTAGATTAAAGAGTCTCTTTTTATCTATTTTGTATAGTTGGCTATCGGGTAGGGTGAATCCCAGCCTTAGCCAATTTGTGGATTTAGTAGAAAATATGCAAGGAGTGCATAGTGCTTTATACTATTTTGTTTTATTCCTGCTCTCTTTGTACTTAAGTGGCACCCCTTTTATGCTCTTTTATAAATGCAGTTATCTCCTTTATTTGTCAAAAAAACAAAAAAAAAACAGATGTCACTTGCATCAATAAGAAATTTGAAAAACAAAATAGTTTAAAGGGGGCTTTATAATATGTATGTGCAGATAATGGGATAAAGTATGTTTATCTTTAGTGGAGGCTGAACTCAAGTATATATGAAACGGCTGTAGTAGGCTATATACAAGAATTGTGACAATTATGGACCATATTTAACATTACCAAAGGAATAGCTTCTTTCTTTAAGTGATTGTAATTTGGAAATCATATTTGTCTTATACATGAGGTTAAATCTTAAACCAGAAAAGGGGGAAGGGAAGGCGGGGGGGTGTTTGGGGGGTGAATTTGGTGTGCACATAGGGGAAAAACATTTTAATATCTATCTCTTACTTGTAACCGATTTTCCTTTTTCTGCTGATTTTGTGACCTCAAGTTTTATCAATTCAAAGTACTTATAGAAAATAGTTATCAATTGACAACCTCGGAAAGATATGAACTCACGCACGTCAACGGCTACCTACTAACTGAAAGTTGCATTCCTTTGTCTATGTTATTCACTTCATTATCGTAATGCTTAGAGACCAGTTAGGGAAGTGGTTGGTGAGCGCAAAATGTTCATTTACATGTACATTGTAAATTGTTAAAAGATAGTAGCAATCAAAATAACAATGTTGTTACTTCTCCGTATTGCTTTTATTCAAAATATATAATGCCTCGAATCATTGGAAATAAAGTTCCTTTCTTTCGTTCGGGTTTGTACACTTTTGCTACAGTAACATAAGGGGCATGATTATATTCACTGTGTTCTATATCTGAATATATATATTCAGCCAAATTAAGTGTTAGTAGAATTAATGGATCCTTCCAGAAACATTTTTTATTTAAACTTTTTGTTGTTGTTTTCCGTAGTGGTGATGTGGGTTCCCATGTCTGATTTTAGTGACTAACATATCGTTTGCATTTCTTTGTTCAATTGTCGTAATACCTGATATTCCTTGCTTTTTATAATGCAAGCCTTTCATGTCAATTGCGATGTATGTCAATGCTCACAGTTCTAAAATGATCTTCAGGTGCACCGAGCTGTCACAAAGGATGGTTTGCATGTTCCCGTGAAAATTCAGTATCCTGGTGTTGCGGATAGCATTGAAAGTGACATTGAGAATGTGAAACTGCTATTAGACTATAAAAATCTGATTCCCGAAAAGCTTTTTCTGGACAGAGCTGTGAAGGTAAACAGCATGCAGAGTAGACAAAAGTCCTTCACATTTGAGTTTTTGCATATATTGTGAAGAGAGTCGTATTCTTTCATAAGAAGTCTTTGTATGGTTTTATTATGAAAAAGGGAAAAAAATCCTTTCTAAGGTTTCTTCACATGGGACTCAATGAGGTCTTTGTTACTAAGAGGGTCAGCTCCAAGAAGTGCAAAATTGGGCTGCCTTGTCATTGTTCAGCTTCATTCCTGGAAATTTAGGTAAACTGAACAGTGTATTGCTTGGGATGGGCTGAGCTCTTGCTAATGTTCATTACTTGAAGTTGAGTTTGAGCTAAGCTTGGGTTGTTCTTAGCCTGACTCAAGTTGAGTTTGAGCTAATGTTTGTATGGTTTTTTTTTTTTTAATTCTGCTGGATGATGTATAATATAGTGCTTTACAATTACATAGTTCAATTAGCATTGGTGGAACAAAAATCTTTTCTTTTTAATGAGCAGCTCGTATGTTTAAGTTCTTGTTTTTGCATGTAATTATACTTGGGCAAAGTTTGGTTAGGCTTCTCAATACGGGCCAACTAGAAGTTGGGCTCAACGTGAGTTTTCCTAAGTCCCCAACTCTATCAAGAAGCCCAACCATTACGACTTTTTTGGTTAGGCTTCTCAATACAGGCCAACCAGAAGTTAGCCCCTATCTCTAAAAGGCGTAATGGTTGGGCTTCTTGGGATAGAGTTGTGGACTTAGGAAAACTCACGTTGAGCTTGGCCTGAGTTTGTAGACCTCAGGTGGATCATGTAGTGGCCACCTTAGAGCTTCACTTGCATCTCTTTTCTGTTGTTTTTTATAATTCTTTTTCCATTGTGTAATGACTTGGACTTGAACCATTTTACTTAATACTGGTGAAAATTTTTCGTCTTTGTCCTGTATAGCCAATCATCTCAAGTTACATTGTCTTAAAGGTGTCTTTCATAGTTGTTACCTTCTAACTTCTCAGGAATGTTAGTATATACATGTATATACTTCTTGTTTGATATTGTATGCTTTTATTTCAATGCTGTCCTTTCTTGTCTTGGTGTATATATCAATATGCATGCTTATCTAAGCAATGACGTATGCTGCTCCAATATTCCCTGTATATGTGTTTGGAGTTCTCTGCAGGTGGCAAAAGAAGAATTATCTCGTGAATGCAACTATGAGTTGGAGTCAACAAATCAGAGAAGATTTCATGATCTGCTACCCATACAGAAGGGTTTTATGTTCCAACGGTCATCGATGATATTTCAAGTAAAAGAGTTTTAACTGCAGAACTCATTCCTGGTAATTGTCCAATGTATTTGTGTTATAGTTTGCAGATTATGAATGTTCTGTAATCTGATATTGAAAGCTTTGTCAGCATATGTATGTGATTCAAATTTTGTGATTCAGCTTCTTGCAGTTCACGGCGTGGTGAACTTTTGATGGATAAAAGTACCATTTATGCTATTGATTACTCTTTCACATTGCTCTGAAAACTTCACTTTTTTTATTGATACTAGCCTTTGTCTCAGTTTCATTGAAAAAAATCATGTTCACGGAAGCTGGAGTGCAATGCCGCAAAATGGGGCAGTGATACATGTGGTAGGCATGACTATTTTTGGAAGAAAATTGATATATTGCTTCAAGTAGCTGCAATTATCATGTGGACTTCCATTTGGGTACATTGAAATTAGGGATATAGCACCTTTTGAGTTGGCAGGATGGATTTTTCCCGAAGTCTAAACTGATGCCAATAACATTTTGTACCACATCTATCTGGTCTGAAGGGCCTCTACATGTTGAATTGCCAATTTAACTCAAAATAAACATATAGCATCTGCTTCTTTTTTTTCTGTTTAATATGTATTGTATATTTATATATACATATGTGTGTTTCTCCCTTTTAATCTAGCTTGTCTATCCACACTTTTATTTACACAAATGAATGGAGATAATAGTTTACAATGAACTTGTATTGAGTTGGCTAAAACAATATTTCCTCACGTGCCATTGTTAATGTTGCATTTTTATGTCACATGATTTGCCTTGCTACAGGAATTCCAATTGATAAGGTGGCACATCTAGCCCAAGAGACCCGTAATTATGTTGGCAAAAAATTGCTCAAGCTCACTTTGATGGAGCTCTTTGTCTTCTGTTTCATGCAGGCAAATTCTTTTGTTCCCCTAGTTTTCTTTTACTTTTCTCTTGATTTCACTTCTTGTATCTTGTTTTGTTCCTACCTTATGGTTCCTTAAATTTTCTTCCATTTTTCGTTGCTTTGACTTATCAGTAGGAGTTGCCAGCAAACCTTGAAAGTGTAATTGATACCTCTGCATATTTGTTGTTGAAGGTGTTCACATATGCCATTCCTATTTCGAGAAAGTGACCTGAAAATATACGAACTCAACTAAGCCCTTTCCCAATTACTTATAATCAGCTACATGGTACTATTTTGCCATCCTGCTTTATCAATGGCCATAATCTCCTAACCAGGCCACTTATTGGGTTTCCGTGTACATGCCCAAACCATCTTCATTAATTTTTTTTTTTCTTTCATATTTTATCCTCAATAGGTGTTACTTCTATCATCATTTCTGAATTCGTTTGCTCCTATCCCTTTCTATCCTAGTTTTATCACACATCCACCTTAGCATTCTCATGTAAGCTACATTCATTATGCTAATATGTTGTTTCTTGATTGCCCAATATTTTGTACCATAAAGCATAGCTGATTTTTATGGCCATCATGTAAAATTTTCATTTTGATCCTACGCATGCGTTGATCATACAGAATACTTGAAGCATTTCTCCACTTGGTCCATCCTGCCTTAATTCTATAGCATTAGCATCAATCTCTCTCTCCGTATACATGATTGAGGCTAGGTACCGAAATTGTTCATTGTTTGGTATTTCTTGGCCTTCAATACTGATTACTTATTCATTTGTACTTCAATTTTAAGTAATGTTGCATGCCACGTATTCAATTCTAGTCCTACTTATCTTAAACTCCCTTGAGTCTAAAGCTTATCTCCTAAGTTCTAGCTTAGCATCTACCCTACTTTTGTTTCATCCACTAAAACAATATCATCAGCAAATAGTATACACCATGGTACCTCATCTTCTACGTGTCTAGTCAATTCATCCATAGCTAATGCAAAAGTTAAGAGCTTATGCAAAATTGAAATAAGATAAGTCTCAAACCAATGTCAGCAGAAGAATCAACCTTCTGTGGTTGAGAAATATAGTGGAATGCATATGTTGGGTGTGAATATGAAGATATTAAATTTGGCCAACATGAATTTAAAGCCTAAAGTTTTATTATTAACTTGAACTTGAAATTACAAATGCTGAAAGGACAAAAATTCTCAGGGAGAGATGGCAAGGAGCTGGTATGGGATATGTCAGTTTCATACCGACTCAACTCATTAGTGTCAAGTCATATCCAAAACCCTACTTGGATCTAAAGCCCATTTCTTTGTCAGAGTTAGGTTTTTTAATGGAATTTTTCATTTGCTGATTCAGTAAGAGATGAATTTGAACTTGATACACAAATTTGAAATATGTTAACAATTGAATTTGAATTTAGAAACCTTAGTGTTGAGTGTTTAGTTTTGTTTTCTATTTCAGCACCTGCATGATATATGATAGACTAGCTAAATTATCTTCACATATATTACATATACTTGATGAAATTTTTTGAACAGCCTTGAAGTTCTCGAACAAAATTATATTAACGCAATACGCAAGTTTTAATTGAATCAATATGTTATAATTTAAAACCACCTTATTCTGTGAAAAATTCAAGGGCATACTCTTGTCTATTGGCATGGTATTGTCATCTTGCTGTCAACTGGCTATTGGCAAGAATCCAACCTATTGCTAACCTTCCTAAAAAAATTTGGTGATATTTCGAGTCACCTAATTAATACATGCAACCAGTTATACATGCATAAATAATCCATAAAAACCAGACTAAAATAATGGAATGAGCATTAGTCTGAGACTCCGAAACTAAATGCTTTTAGTTGCTATTCTCTGAAAAATATGTAAGAACAGAGTCTGAATGCCATGTAGAGTAGGACATTATCTTTGCAACTAAGGGGGGAAAGTGAATGATACGAACAAAAAAAGCCTTCTTGGGCTGATATGGCTGTCACCTTTGTCAACCCAAACAATTTAGGGTCTGGTCAGGCTCAGCTTGCTTGAGGCAGATTTTAGCAAGCCCCTGATTAGTAGTAGTTGCCTTTAGGCTTATTGGTTTGGCTGGGGTTAGAATTTGCTAGTTCCATTAAATGCCTGCTTTGTCCATCTCAAAGAATTGCCTTGACCAAGGCTGGTTGAAGCCTAAAGCGAGCAAATTTTTCGCTTTAGGCCTCCAATTTTCGAAGGCCCCAAAATTTTTAAAACCTTACATTTTATTGAGTAAAAGCCCTATATAGTTTTTACATTTTTTTGAAAAAAGGTCCGATCTAAACGAGAATAAAAGAAGTCCACTAGAAAAGGAGGCCCAATATTAACTACACTAGTGAACTTCAAGGAAAAAAAATACTAACTTAACAAAAAATAATAATAAAATCTTCAAAAAAAAATTTGATGGTCCCCAAAATTTAAAGCTTCTATATATAGCTTCTACATCTTTTTTTGAAAAAAAGACCCTAGTCCAAATGGGAAAATACATATGTGAGAAGAAGAAGGCCTAAAATCAACTACGCTAGTTAATTTAAAAAAAAAAAAAAGAATTTAACAAAAACGATTGTACAAATAAAAAATATTTTGAAGGTTTCAAATTTTTTAAAACTTTACATGATATTAAGACCCAATATAGTTTCTACATCTTTTTTGTGAAAAATAAAGGCCCCAATTGAAATGAGGAAAAAAAAATAGTCAAAAAAATGAGGCCTAAAATCTACATACTAGTTAACTTTAAAAGAAGGACACCAGTTTATTTAATAAAATTTTTTACAACAGTATTAAAAATTGTAAAAAAAAAAAAAAGGCCTTATTTAAATTGTTGCTTTAGGCTTCAAATTATCTTGAGCCGACCCTAGCCTCGACCACTCAACTAGTCTGTATTGTGTCTTTAACCGATTTTCATTACTCAGACCCAAAAAGTTTGTGGAAGAGTGAATCTTTTTATAAAAGCCATCTGACCAGGTGTTTATATGATTTCTTCTTTTACTTATTGTTGTTGTCTTATATTGGCTTGCTTGATTTGATGCAGATGGATCCTAATTGGAGTAACTTTTTGTACGATGAGGCAACTAGAACCATTAATCTCATTGACTTCGGAGCAGCTTGGGGTTACCCTAAAAGTTTTGTTGATCATTATTTAAGAATGGTGGATTCTCTTTGCTTTACTCTTGAATTACTTTTTGATTTCTGAGTTTAGTTACTCCCTTTCTTAATTGTGACAAAGTTTTCTTACAAAATTTTTCTTTATACCAAAACTTCAAAGTTAGTTTTGAAGGGGTAACAAATTGTTTTAATTAAGTCCATTTGATTATAAAAAAAAATATAGATATTACTTGCTGTCTGAAGAATTATTAGGCTTTATGTTGGATTGTAAACAATATTGTGAAAAAATGTACATAACATATCATTGGCCAAAAAAATTACCATCTGAGGCATGTACCTTTCTTCAAGCAGGAAGAAGGTGGGAACAACTTTCACACAATCACTCTCTCTAGATAAACACAGCATGATATCTTATTCAACAGTTCTCCTTTCAGCTGTTATCAAGGACTTGGAATTAACTTTTTTAGTGAGGAGGAAACTGAAACATAAGCTTTCTATAGAAGCCATTTCAGACTTAAAATCAGCTTGACTAATGAACTGACAAACTGAAACACGAGAATTGTTTCTGGGAATAAGTTCTACAGTATTAAATAGAGCTATGCTTGGCCACCACTTTTATTTATCCTTGACCCTCTTTAACCACTCAGGATTTTGAAGATATATTTCCTTAAGAAAATATGCCTTGGTAATAGATATTTTTATGAAACGCTAGTGACTTACCTATATGCATATAGACGTGAAATCTGAATCTTTATGGCAATGTATCTTGGCTAATAATGATGGACTCTTGCTTCCAGGTCCTTATAAAATGCAGTTCAGTGCATCCTGTAAGTGGCTCAAATGAGCTGTCTAGTGCTGTAATATTAGTTATTGGTGGTTGTGAAACTGACATGTACATATGCAATAGTTGTTGCCTGAAAAGTTCTGGTGCCTTGTTGACTATGGAATCTTCTTTTCGCTTAAGTTGAATTTACTGAGAGACTTGCATAACTTATTTGATCAGGTTCTTGCATGTGCAAATAATGACAGAGAAGCAGTGATAGACATGTCACGGAGGCTGGGTTTCCTAACAGGAACGGAGTCGGAGATTATGTTAAGAGGCTCATGTCCAGGCTGCTTTTGTTGTGGGGTTGCCATTCTCAAAGCCTGCTGGGTATGACTTCAACCGCACAAATATTACTCAAAGCATTTCTAACCTTGGGGCAACTATGCTGAGGCACAGGCTGACACCACCTCCTGATGAGGTCTACAGTCTTCACCGGAAGCTTTCTGGTGCTTTCCTTGCTTGCATCAAGCTTGGGGCTGTTGTACCATGTAGGGAACTTCTACTAGAAGTATATGAAAGTTATCAGTTTGGGGAAGATGGCGATGGGATCTTCTCCAGTGGTTCAATTTCTCAATAGTCGACCCTTTTAGCCTTTTCTATTAATTGATTTTATTCATGCAATAATCTTGTGGTGCAATTCCGCATCTCAAGCATTGTTTTTGGTTGCTTCGTAATTTGGAGTGGATGAAGTTGTTTGCCTTGCTGAGGAAAATTATTAAACTATTATCGTAGTTTAAATGATTGTCATCAACCTTATGACTCACTTCCAAGTCATGAGCTGGGACTATCTGTTGGAAAATGGAATTTTAGAAGGTGATTTTGCGGGATTTTGACCCACATTTTGAATGGAAAAGAATCACAAAATTCCATTAGTAATGAATAAGAAATTGTCTCTCAAAGTGGGGGTGGTTGGAAGTGAATGAGTGAGCCCATTCATTCCAATTCCACATTGATTGAAAGATGTTTTAAATAGTGAATTCGAACAATATGTATTAAATCAGCTATAATGTTGACCGTTACAATCCTATTAAATCAAAAATAATTTTTATTCAGTAATAAAAATTGGTTTAATTGTTGAGATAGTTTTTATTCAGTCATTAAATAGGATTAAATTGGATTTAATCCTAGAGGCTCTCCTAATAGTATAAATTGGTATTCCTCTCTTGTTTAAAACAATGACAACTCACACAACTTTGAGCACAAGAATTTTTCAGAGAGAGTTTGAACGCATGTTCAGTTCGCCGGTTGAACAATCCGAGCTAGGTGTGTTCCACCTTTTGGCCTACGCTGTTTTACCCTAGGAAGACAACACCGACGTAACCTTGGCACCTCCGATCAGATTCCGGTGAAGCGGCGAATCGTTTTTAAGGGAATTGTGTGACACATGAGACTCGGTGACGGGTTCTTTTATTCTTAATTCTTAATTCTTGTTTATATTTTGTTAATTGTTAATTTTTCCTTTCTATAATTTATATTGTGGTTTTGATCTATAATTTTAATCTAGAAATTTTTGTTGAATAAAATTTTTTATCGATTCCATTTGGCGTGCCTTAATTTGACCAAGCTTAAAAACTATTCGGGTTTTCAAACCACGAATTAAGGAATTTTAAGAATTTTTTTTTTTTCGAAAAATGGGTTTTCTAATAATCTGTCCAGTTTTTTCCAATTAGAGTATTCTTGAATAATTGGAAGTCTCATGTACTTAATGAGCTGTACAAAGCCTGATATAGCATACTCAGTGAGTAGACTGAGCCGATACACTAGTAATCCAGGGCATGACCACTGGAAAGCAATAGTGAGAGTACTACACTATTTAAGGTATACTCGTGATCTAGGTCTACACTATACTAGGTATCCAACAATACTCGAGGGGTACTCTAATGCAAATTTGATATCTGACATGAAGGACTCTAAGTCTACAAGGGGATATGTTTTCATTTTAGGTGGTGCAGCAATATTTTGGAAGTCGTCCAAACAGACGTGCATTATACGTTCATCTATGGAATCAGAATTCATAGCTTTAGATAAAGCTACTGAAGAGGCAGAATGGCTACGCCATTTCTTAGAAGACATTCCAAGATGGTCGAAACTCGTGTCAGCTATATGCATATATTGCGACAGTCAGTCTGCAATTGGTAAAGCACGAAGTAATATATATAATGGAAAGTCTAGACACATTTGTCGAAGACATAATTCCATTAGACAACTGCTTTCTAAGGGAATAGTCATGATTGACTATGTAAAGTCTAAGGACAATATTAAACAGAGAGCTAGTTGATAAAGCATCAAAGGGAATAGGACTTAAGCCTATGACGCTCAAGGTTACTGCAAAGGAAACCCAACCAAGCTGACTGAAAATCCCAAGCTCTAGGTTCAATGGGACAACCTAGTTGCATGTAACAGAGAATGGTCACTGATGCCCATTCCTAAGCTATAACAGGGACACCTGCTGTAGGATAGGATAAGCTATGCTTTTAATGACTCTCATGCGTTGGAAAACCAAGCCAAGTAGGGCAAGATACCTTTAAATGAAAAGTTACCTATGTTAGTAAGAAGTGGGGCCGCTTCTATAAGAATTTGGTGGGTAGAATTCTCGTAAATACTCATGAACCAGGTAGTGTTCATGGCCTTGCCAAACACAAGTGAAAGAACAAAATAGTGTCAGAAAAAGTTTCGTGTGAAGTCTATTGTCTCGGTTTACACAAATAGCAGAATAGTTCAAGACATCGTGTTCACTGGTTAGCCAATAAATTCGATAGTCTCTCACAAGGAGAAGGTTTAGAGCCAAAAGTTACCTATCTCTATGCTAGATTGATCCGTCGAGCTCTCTCTCGAGTCGTCTTACTCCGAGTCAATTTCTGCCAATTTCATTCATACGGGGGATTGTTGAAAATTGGAATTTTAAAAGGTGATTTTGTGAGATTTTGACCCACATTTTGAATGAAAAAGAATCACAAAATTCCATTAGTAATGAATGAGAAATTGTCTCTCAATCAATCCACATTGATTGATTGAAAGATGTTTCAAATAGTGAATTCGAATAATATGTATTAAATCAGCTATAATGCTGACCGTTACAATCATATTAAATCAAAAATAGTTTTTATTCTATAATAAAAACTGGTTTAATTATTAAGACAATTTTTATTCAGTCATTAAACAGGATTAAATTGGATTTAATCCTAGAGGCTCCCCTAACAGTATAAATTGGTATTCCTCTCTTGTTTGAAATAATAACACAACACGCATAGCTTTGAGCACAAGAATTTTTCAGAGAAAGAGTTTGAACGCATGTTTCGTTCGCCGGTCGAACAATTCGAGCTAGGTGTGCTCCACCGTTTGGCCTACACCGTTTTACCCTGGGAAGACAATACCAGCGCAACCTTGACACCTCCGATCAGATTCCGGTGAAGCGGCAAATAGTTTTTAAGGAGACCATGTGACACACGGGACTCGGTGACGAGTTCTTCTATTCTTAATTCTTAATTCTTAATTTTTGTTTATATTTTGTTAATTATTAATTTTTTCTTTCTGTAATTTACATTTTGGTTTTGATTTGTAATTTTAATCTAAAAATTTTTGTTGAATAAAAATTTTCACCGATTTCATTTCGTGCGCCTTTTTTCGACCGACACTATCAACTTAGCGAGCCTTTTTATTAGGATGCTGCTATTGCCGGGCAGTAGTGGTTTTTGCTGTTAGGTGTGCAATTTTCTTGTACCTGCTTGAATAATGGGCATTGTTAAGCATGTTTCTCACCTTTTATGAAGTGTTGACTAGTGTGGAATTTAGGGGTGTTTGGATTGCTCTTTAAAAAAATTCATAAGTCATAAGCTTAAATTAGTTTTAAAAAGTCATTTATTTAAATGGTTTTTTTGAGTTTAAGTTAGGTCTAAAAAGTTATTTTTTCAAGTTTAAGCAAGACCTAAAAAATTACTTTTTTTGCAAGAGACAAACACAATTTAAAAAAATTATAAGTTACTAAAAAAAGTCACCATCCAAATATTCTCTTATTATTTCTAACATCTTCTACAAGCGGACAAAACATGTTAAAAGTATGCTCTAAAAGAACATGTTAGCATTTGCATTAAATAATCATGGTAAGATACTAATGTAATCATACGTAAATATAATACAATTGTGTGAGTGTTTATAGGGAGAGAGAGAGAGAGGTCCCCAACGTTTTGAGTTTGCTACTCATTTGTTGATGGAGGGATCATGTCATTTTGGAGGATCTTGGGAAATTATAGGAGTCAATGGTTGTGTGGAGATTAGATGGGTTGTGGTATGGTAATGGTTGCTATGAATTGGCCTTCGAGGTTAATGGTTGGTATTGTGAGTAGAGGTGGACAACGACGCCCTGAGTAGGAGTGGTGAAGGTGAGATGATGGTCTGCAGATCTACCATGGTTCTCAGCCTCGCAAGAAAGCAACTTTGTTTTAGATGGTTACATTGACGTTGATATTGATGTGTAATCATAGTTATGTTCCTCAAATACAAAACTAGTCTCTTGACAAATTGTGTTTTTTTGTTAACCTGCTTCACTGTGCGAGGAATTGGTAATGGCTACAATAAGATGGTTTATCCTTCATTTTGAAAATTTTCAATTAAACAATGACACCTCTTGAGATCAAGTTTCTCGTGCATATGCATTCGACTATAGCCTTTCCACCCCCAAACAAAAACACTATTTGCTTTGGGAAGGACCTTGCTTCTCAGTTTCAGAATCATAGTCCCATCGTTGCCCTGTAATTTTGGACCATAATCCTCCTCAATCCTGAGGGCACACCAAGCACCAAGAATGTTTTTACTTTTGGAGAGTAATAAAGATTAACATACAAGAAGTGAAAATCATTCTTTAATTTTTTTATTTTACCTGCATGCTAAGCTTATCATTCTTTGTTTTTCTTATCACACAAAACAGAACACAAACAAGGGTTGAAGACACACTCACTCTATGGCTGAGAACATAAACAAGGGTTTAATCAGATGTCTTTTATGCTATCAAAGATTTGGTGATAAGAAAAAAGAGAACAAAAATTATTTTTTATTTGTTCTCTTTTTCTCTTCTTTTTTCTTAATAAATTCAAATTTCAAACCCATCATTTGTTTATATAATAGTAATCCCAATGCAACAACCATTTCGATCAGCAAATAATGATTTGGGAAAAGATACTTGCAGGGGAAATGGAAATTGAAAGAATACCAATGTTAAAAACACTCTATCCCCACCTAAAACCCAAAAAAAAAATGAAACAAAGAGAGAGAGAGAGAGAGATTTGTTTCATAAACAATAATAATAAAAATCTTTACAAAAAAACACTCTAGTACAATGGAAACGAAAGAAGAAGACACTCTGTTAATTTCACAAGATGCAAAATCGTAGTAAGAAAAAAGAATCAAGTCTCAAGAATATGTACTGTATCCAAAAAAGTAAAAAAGATTCAAGAATACATACTGTACTAGAACAAAAAGGGCAAAAAAAAAAACCAAGTATACGTAGTAGACATATATAACATGGATACGCAATCAATATACAGCTAAGAGAAAGGTCCCCTCCCTTCCTCCCTCCGTAGCTAGCAACCGTGCCGAGACGTAGATGCGAGTGCCACAGCCTGTGCCCATAATTTGAGTCGAGCCTTCACGTCTCTTGGATCATCACCTAAAATTAGCACAATTAATTTGCCCCGTAAGTGACTAGCTAGGGTTCAGATTTGTGAATAAAATGAACAAAGCAATGCTATCTATGGGACTGGACACAAAAAGTGTGCTATTATTTAGTTCCGCATTTGGGGACCGTTGGATCGATGAATTGAATTAATTGTATCGAACCTCATAACTATCACTGCGAAATATTGTTAATAGAAAGAATTCTCTAAAGAGCCCATCATTAGTCATGATCCAAGAGAGAGAGAGAGAGAGAGGGAGAGAGGGAGGGGTAAATGCTGACCGGGGCTAGAGATGCGCCAATTGGCGATTGGGGAGTTGCCGCCGCTACTGGCGGTGTCAAGAGTGGATCCGGAGATGGAGAGGCGAGTAGCAGTGGTAGTGGAGGACATAAGCTCAAGGCTGGTGCTCTCGTGTTCCAACTCAAAACCAAGGTCCCTACAGGCCTTCACTTCCTCCAAGGCCATACACAGGGACCTTCTCCCTCCCTTCGCCCTCGTTATCACTACTAACCCTCCTCCTACTCCTCCGCCCTCGCTCTCCCCCCCGCTAATGCTGTTTCCGCAATTGCTATTGTAATTGTAATTGTAATCGTAATCGTTACCACCGCCACCGCCCATGTCCTTATTAATCATCATGTCTTCTTCATCACTCTGATCTTCCTTATTGACCATCTTCTTATGGTAGTCACTGTGATCCCCCATAGTAGTTTGTCCCTCTAACCATCTCTCCCTTATGGTTCTCCTCCTCCTCCTCCTCCTCCTCCTCCTACTCCTAATCCTCAATAGTGTGTTCTTCCTCCTCATCTTCTGAGCTTCGTTCTCGCTTGCGTACCCTTTCAGTAGTAACCCTTTGAGCTGCTGCTGCTGTTGATCCAAATCCCCACTCCGGTTCCTCTGCCGCGGCGGTGTTGCCGGAAGCGAGTAACATCCCAGGCGCGGCTCCTTATCGGAGTCCGAGGAGAAGCCCCCGGATATTTCTTTGCCCTCTTTCTCATCGGAAATTTCTTCTTCCACATCGCCATCATCATCGCAGTGAAAGCTCTCAATTGATAACCGTGACATGAACGTCCTGATGCTATGACCAGCGCCATCACTATTGTCTCCTCCGTCAACGTGGAAGTAGCTGGCATCATCATCATCGTAATCACCGTACACCGTGGAATTACTAGTACACATGGATAGCCTGGAAAGGTTGTGAGGATGAGGTTGATGATCAAATCCATCATCAATATTTATGTCATACTCGTCGTCGTCCTCCTCCTGCATGCTGGATGATTGTATGGTCACGCTTTCATCGGAAGCCATAAATCCAACTCAATCAATGGATTAACCCTAAAAAGAGAGAGAGAGAGAGGAGAATCGAGCAACTGGAAGGGTACAGAGAGTGAGAGAAGCAGTAGACACAGAGTTCCTCTATAGTCTAATACAATTAAGAGTTTTCTGGATGGGGGGAATATTGTAAGGAGGTGCGTGCAGTTATTCGGTGTGCAGGAATCGGGCCTCCGTGAATCATTCGTTTCTTTGGTGTGTAACGTATGTATATCATGGATCAACTCAATATGACGACGACGATGATGATGATGCTGATAAGGCCTACAGGCATCTTTTCTCTACGGAACCCACCTGGGCCTCTTATTTATATACACATTAAAACTCAAATTTCTATTATACCCCTCTCTCCCTCTCTCTCATATGTAATAAAATATTTCATATTTCAATTTAATAAAAATAATTACTAAGCATTTAGTGCTACTATCTACTACTGATCTTTTTTCTCTTAATGTCAAAATCTAAAACCCTCTGTTAATGCAAGGACGCCCACCCATACATGTTATACCAGTTTACATAAACATAAAATTTTAAATTTAATTTTTTTCATACTTTTTTGTAACTGACCATTATTTATATAATTATATAAAATTTATATAATTCATATAAATAACAACTTTATATAAGCTCGAGAGTTTAGCCAATAAAAATCTTGAACACACTGGCCTAGGCCTCTCCTCCAACATAGATTGTTAAATAAGAACGCCCCTGGCCTAGGCCCTCTCCTCCAACATGACTCGGCGAGAGTTATGTTTATTAGGCTTGTTTTTAGCTTTGTTAGCTGTTTTGTCTTTCTTTTCCTTAGTACGAAAAAACAAAAAACCCTCCATTCTCTAGTTGTAGCGTATGTGTAATGAATGTACGTAGCTCGCCAAAATCCTTTCTTCAGACTTGGAGTTTGGTGTAGGTGGGCCACCATTCTGATGTGGGTTAGTACAGTTTATACTTCATCCTATCCTAGTTTGTGTGAAATTAATATTTAAAAGTAAATATATAATTTTTATGATTTGAACGGATTTATAAAATAAAATAAAATAGTAATAGATTTAGTGTAATGTTAAAAAGTCTTTGTTAATGACAATATTTTATATTAAAAGAATAAAATTATCTTTTTAATCAGACATTTTAAAGAAATACAATAATAAAAATATTTCTATGATATATTCATAATTAATTTTAATAATTTTAATCTATCTTATAATTAAAATAAAATCATAAAAAGTTGTGTGTACTCTTGAGTAACGATTTTATAATTTTTACTCAAACAAAGTTAACATGTGATTACTTCTTTTAAAAAAAATTTAATAATTAGATAGTATAAAATTTTTATATAATTATATATTTTAAATTTTATAATATATTATTTATTATATTAAAAAATTTATTAATTATAAATTTATATTATTAATATAATAAAATATCACATAACTCAATTTAACAGGAATAACGCTAAACTTCTTTTCCAATCTTTTGAGATTGGTATGTAGCCATTCATGGCTGTGGCGACAGCTGTCCTCATCTCCCACGCCACGCGGACAAAAGAAAGAAGGAAGCGGGACCCATTAGGAATTAAAACATGAACAGCTCAATCCTTTTGGTGGGGTCCACATAACCCACCCCTCCGTGTATATCCATAAAGGAGAGCACGTGGCATCTAACGGTTCGGTTCAGCATTCCAGAGGGCAGCAGGACACCCCCTTAACGAAAACACGCTTTTTATCACTGCAGTCATCTGGACTGTTTGGAGAAAGAAGAGTTGGGAATTGGGGCCTCCGCCTGGCGCGTCCCCATTCCCATTTGTACCTGTTTGTCATTCTTTATATCTACTTATTTATAAAAAAATAATTAACCAGATCTCTTTCGTAGTATTTAATAGTATATCTTTTTATTTCCGCCAACCTTTAAAAAAATTAATTCTTCAGCCAATCAATTACTTATATACCACTATGTATATATGTATAAATGGGTTTAGTAAAACTTCAACGCACCGACCGACCACTGATTTCTCTTGAGTCTTGACCAAGTCAGCCGCTCCTCTGGCCCCTGACAATGGTAGTAGGACGCTAGGATAGGACGGTTGCTATCTCGTTGATGGTGAAGTAACTACATCTATGTATGTATGTGTGTGTTGTTTTTCAATTTTTTAACTTTCAAGAAATTCATAGACTTGCAGGTGTACATAATAGTAATGCCACTAAAAATGACAATGTTGTTTAATCTATCTAATTTTAATTTAGAAACCAGGCTAACAGTACAAGAGAACATAATCGAATAATCATTTTTACTCCTAGTTTTATCCTTTTACTTGATACTATAATTTAAAGTTAAAAAGTTAATATTATATTAAATTAACCATTTAACTTTTTAAAAGTGATCATCACATTTTCTCTTGTGATGAGAACACAAATTATCATCATTTTTCACCGCTCACTTGTCACTGCACCACTCAACGCTATCACCCGCTTGCTTATTGCCCATCACCATCATAATATTACTAAACGCCCGACGATACATAATATATAATGTATGATGCTTATAATATTGTAATTTATATATTATTCACTTATAGTTCATTACATTCTAATATTATTAATCAATCATAGTAAATAATATAACAGTAATAATTATCTCATTCTCATAAAGTAAGAAATAAAAGAATAAAGATGATAATTTCATTCTCATTCTTATTCTCATTTTATTTGCTCATACTAAATATAGTCTTGATATTTTGAGAAAAAAAAATGACATTTCCCAGTGATGATGCAATAAATTGGTACGTCTTTCCCAACCCCTGGTGCAACTTGTCGGAGTGATGAATCCCCTTGCCTAGAACACCGGTGTGGTGCCTGCCAAAGACACTCCGATGCCAAAGTTAGGCCAGAGAGAAATGGACAAAATAACAATATTTAGGGTGGTGCAAAATCATACCTTCCTGGAGGTGATGACTGTCCTTCTTATAGGAGTGTTGGCTTGGATCATGGGCACCTTCATGGGTTAGCCAATCGTGCCCCCAGTCATGCCTCTCACCTCGTGGGGGTGTATCGTGCCTTGATTTTAGGCTTCGTGGACCATGCTCCCGTTCGTGGGGGAACCGTTCCAATCATGGGATCGTGGGGGCTAATCACTAGACGAGAATCTCGGAGTATCTTTATGGCGGCGCCCAGTGCATTGCTGGAGCTTCCGCCACTCCGCTTGCTAGCAGACCCGACCAGGAGGGGAAAGGGAGGCCTGGTCTGGAGACGTGAGCAAAGCTGGTCTGGTCTGCCCTCAAAGGGACTGACCAGCTGTACTTGTATTATTTGCGTTATCAGATGCCCCCAATTCCCTTGGCAACCCAGGTCAGCCTATGGGAATTTTAAAGATCAGCCTATGGGGGTTTCGAAGAGTCGCCGGACGCCGTCGAACAGGCGCATTTATAGGGCAGCAGAACCGTCATGATTACTGTGTCAGGTGAATCGACGCGACCATTGGCCTCTCCGCCACGTGGCTCCGCGGGGTTGGCTTCGTATACTGATTGGACACTACAAACATTAACCGTCCGATCT
>CM065382.1:265000-270000 GCA_033060915.1 Euryodendron excelsum
GTCGCTCCGTACTAAGACATGTTCTGCCCCCATTCGCCAAGTGATTTGGAGACCAGCAATCAAGGCTTCGTATTATGCCTCATTGTTGGAGGCCGGAAATTTGAACTTGATGGCATATTCGAGTTTGTGCCCTTCAGGGGTGACGAGGACAATCCCAGCGCCACTTGCTCTGTCCGTCGAGGAACCGTCTACATTGAGCACTCACTGGGGTTGCAGGGAGTTGTTACTGGGGCAAATTGTGGGATGGGTGAACTCAGCGATGAGGTCTGCTACAGCTTGCCCCTTAATTGCCAGTCTTGGTCTGTATTGGATGTCGAATTGGCTGAGCTCTATGGACCATTTGACAAATCTTCCCGAGGTCTTCGGCTTGTGGAGGACCTTCTTCAATGGTTGATATGTCAGGACAACTATGGTGTGGGCCTGAAAGTATGGCCTCAATCTCCTTGCTGAGGTCACAAGGGCAAGGGCTAGCAGCTCCATTGTGGGGTATCGTTCTTCTGCACCCCTCAGAGCCCTACTGGTGTAATAGACGGGCTTTTGGACTCCTTCCTCTTGCCTGACCAGGGTAGAGCTCACCGCTGTATTTGACACTGGGAGGTAGAGATAGAGCTCTTCTCCTTCTATGGTTCTGCTCAACAGTAATACTAAACTCAGATACCCTTTAAGTTGCTGAAAAGTCTGTTCACATTGAGGAGTCCACTCAGAAGCTTTGCGTAGAACTTTAAAGAAAGGAAGGCACTTATTTATCGATGTGGAGATGAATCTGTTCAGCGCTGCTACTCTGCCAACCAACCTTTGGACTTCCTTGGTGGATGTTGGCGACTGCATGTCTAACACTGCCCTGATTTTCTCGGGGTTAGCCTCTATCCCTCGGTTGGAAACCATGAATCCCAGGAACTTGCCAGATGCCACTCCGAAGGCGCATTTGGCAGGATTCAATTTCATCTTGTAGGCTCGCAGGTTCTTGAATGTCTCTTCTAGGTCGGCTAGATGGTTGATGGATTGCTTGCTCTTTACTAGCATGTCATCTACGTAGACTTCCATGTTTCTCCCGATCTGACTGCTGAACATGTGGTTAACGAGCCTTTGGTAGGTTGCCCCGGCGTTTTTTAGGTCGAATGGCATTACCTTATAACAGTACAGACCTCTATCTGTCACGAATGCTGTGTTTTCCTGATCGTGCTCGGCCATCCTTATTTGGTTGTATCCTGAGAAAGCATCCATGAAGGTCAACATTTCGTACCCTACTGTCGAGTCCACCAGTTGATCTATTATGGGTAGGGGGAAGCTATCTTTGGGACACGCTCTGTTCAGATCCGTGAAATCTATGCACATTCTCCATTTTCCGTTTGCCTTTTTGACCATCACTACGTTAGATAGCTAGGTTGGGTATTAGGCCTCATTTATGAAGCCTGCTGTAGTCAATTTCTCAACTTCGTCTGCTACCACCTGGTTGCGTTCTGGAGCGAAAGACCTCCTTTTCTGTCTGACCGATTTTGCTGTTGGGTCTATGTTTAGATAATGGGCAATGATCCGGGTATCAATTCCCGACACATCCTCATGAGACCAGGTAAAAACATCG
This sequence comes from Euryodendron excelsum, assembly GCA_033060915.1. NCBI lineage: Eukaryota > Viridiplantae > Streptophyta > Magnoliopsida > Ericales > Pentaphylacaceae > Euryodendron > Euryodendron excelsum. The sequence continues at coordinate 266,583 of CM065382.1, forward strand.
ACGTGATGCCTGAGGAAAGATCTCAATTTCTCTTTGAATTCTTCAGGGGCCGTTGTTCCAATTTTTACAGTCCTGGTCTGGTCTTGCTCTCCGACCGCTACCTCCTCGAGTTTTTCTACTGGTTCTCCTCTCCTGATTTCCTCCTCATCTCGAACTTCCAGCTTTTCAATTAGCATGGCCTCCTTGGTTTCTCCCTTGAGGGACACTATATAGCATTCTCTAGCGGTCTGCTCGTCACCCCTGGCTTCCCCAACTCCTTGGGATGTGGGGAACTTGACCTTCAAATAGTAGGTCGACGGTATGGCCTTGAACTCGTTGAGGGCTGTTCTGCCCACAATGATGTTATAAGCTGAGGAGCAATCTACTACTAAAAACGTTACCATCTTGGTAGCTTGTTGGGGCACTGTTCCCAGCGTTACCGGTAGAGCGATGGAGCCCAGAGGTGTGATTCTATCTCCAGTGAAACCGACAAGGGGGAAGTTAACCGGTTGCAACTTCTCCCTGCCGACCTTCAGTTGTTCGAAGGCCTTTAGGAAGAGAATGTCTGCCGAGCTACCACTGTCTACCAAAACCCTACGGATTAAAAAATTGGACACCACTGTCGATATGACCAAGGGGTCGTCATGAGGTTGGCATATGTTCCCAGCCTCGTCATCTGTGAACGTGATGGGATCATGTTCAGCCCTGGATTTTTTGGATGACCGATCTGTGGACATGACATCTCTCTAGCTCTATGCCTCCCTAGCATGTCACTTCCTTGCTGATGAAGACTCCCCGCCGCCTGCGAAACCACCAAAAATGACCCTAATCTCGCCCATAGGCTGCTAGTTTTGCCTTCCTCTCTCTGGGCTTTTTTGTTCGGCCTACCTTGGTGCCAGCTCTCGCCTCTCGTCACATCTACCCCCCGCTATGTATCTGCTTATCTTCCCTTGTTTGATCAGGTGCTCGATCTGCTGCTTGAGGTCGTAACAGTCCTCTGTGTCGTGCCCGTGGTCTTGATGAAAACGGCACCACTTATTGGTCGGCATCTTCTCTGGTGGGGACCTCATCCTCCCAGGCCATCTCAACGTCGTATCCCCCTTGATCTCGTAGAGCACTTGATCCAAAGAAGTGTTTAATGGGGTGAAGTACTGGTTATACCTGGCTTGCTTGGTCCTATCGCTCTCTCCCCTTGGCTTCTGCTCTGCTAACCTTGGGGTCTTTGTTGCTCTGTCGTCTTTCTTTTCCTCCGCCGTCCTCTTCTTGTCCAGACTGGTTGTGGCACTCCCCTGGTCTTCCCTAGCTTTGAGGGTATCCTCTACATTCATGTATTTCTGCGCTCGGAGCATTAGCGCAGCCATGGTTTTGGGCACCTCTTTGACCAGGGAGAACAAGAACTTGGGAGTCCTGATACCTGCAATGAAAGCTGCCACTGCCACTTTCTGATCCAGGTCATCTACATAAAGAGTCTCCTGGTTAAAGCGGGTGACAAACTCACGCAAGGTCTTCTTCTCGCGCTGCTTGGTGTTGAACAGGGAGGTGGAAGGCCTCCTCTGTCTCTGCCCTCCGATGTAATGGTTGACAAACAACCTGCTCAGGTCTACAAATTTATTGATTGTCCCAGGGGAGAGCCTGTGGAACCAAATCCTTGCCAGACCCTTAAAGGTGGTGGGAAATGCCCTGCACATAATTTCGTCGGGGACCGCCTGAAGGTCCATCAGAGCCTTATACGTCTCGATGTGGTCCAGGGGATCCTTGGTGCCATCGAAAGACTCCAACGTGGGCATTTTGAATTTCAGGGGCAAGGGCATCCTCATCACCGCTGGTGTGAACGGCGTGTCCGTCCGGCTCACCAGCTCTTCTATCGTGCTGGGGTCTTTTTCTTTCACCGCCGCTATCACTCCAGCCAGTTTGGCCTGCATTTTCTTCAACTGCTCGTCCCACATCGGCTGAGTTTCGGCAGTGTGTTCTGGAAGAACCACTATTGTTGCTTTGGACCGGTCGGCATGGCTCTAGGCTTCGTCAGCGTGAAATCCGACCCCTCTCGAGAGAGGGTTCTCCCCTGGGAGCGCTGGATTTTTCGCTCCTTCGCCGGCGTTGCCTCTTTGGTTCCTTGCCGCCGGCTGGTTCGCAGGCAACGGTGGGTCCTCTAGCGGTGGCGAGTCTATCGTCCCTAGTGCCTCCGGCGGGGGAGGCAATCTCCTCTCCAATTCCTGATTCCGGGACTGGAGTTGGTTCATAGCGGCCATCATCTCAATGATCTGCTGCTCCAAGGCAGCGATTCTGGCGGTGCTTTGTTCCTCCATTTCTCCGCCTATCCTAATTGATGCAGCACCGGATCGGGTCAAGACCATGAAACGATCGAAGTGTCGTTCCCACAGATCGCGTCAACTGATGATGCAATGAATTGGTACGTCTTTCCCAACCCCTGGTGCAACTTGTCAGGGTGATGAATTCCCTTGCCTGAAACACCGGTGTGGTGCCTGCCAAAGAAACTCCGATACCAAAGTTAAGCCAGAGAGAAATGGACAGATTAACAGTATTTAGGGTGGTGCAAAATCGTACCTTCCTGGAGGTGATGATTGTCCTTCTTATAGGAGTGTTGGCTTGGATTATGAGCACCTTTATGGGTTAGCCAATTGTGCCCCCAGTCATGCCTCCCACCTCGTGGGGGTGTATCGTACCTTGATTTTAGGCTTCGTGGATCATGCTCCGGTTCGTGGGAGAACCGTTCCAATCATGGGATCGTGGGGGCTAATCACTAGGCGAGAATCTCAGAGTATCTTTATAGCGGCGCCCAGTGCATTGCTGGAGCTTCTGCCGCTCCGCCTGCTAGCAGACCCAACTCGGAGGGGAAGGGGAGGCCTGGTCTGGGGACGTGAGCAAAGCTGGTCTGGTCTGCCTTCAAAGAAACTGACCAGCTGTACTTGTATCATTTTGCAGCAGCGGCCATTTTCCAAATGAAGAAAAAGACGCCTTTAGTTTGAATTTCCAAATTGAAAAATGAACTTGTCGGCTGAGAACTTAATATTTGAAAAGGAAAAAACAAAATGACATTTCTCAATATCATATTGCAGCGACGGCCACGTTCCAGGTCAAAAAAAATAAAAAAAAAGCCGCTTTTGGTTTGAATTTCTAGATTGCTAAATGAACTCGTCGAAATTTCCAGCCTTGAGAGAAAATCAAGAAGATAAGACTCCAGAGGTCCAGCCACCCAGGCAGAACATACGTGTGTCAGGTTGATCAATGGATTAAAGTACCCAATTAGTGCCTAAAACGCAGCTGAAATTGGCTTAATAAAATGCAGTAGAGGTCAAATAAGTCATCTACAAACATTTATAAATAGATACCCACAAATAATAATACTCTCTATAGTAGATTAACATTGACCGGGCAATGGTGTAATATATGTTGTCTAATGGTGCCGACAGCTCAATGA
>CM065382.1:275000-420000 GCA_033060915.1 Euryodendron excelsum
GTTTCATACTCGATCGTCTTTTGCTAAGCTGATGTTAGTTTTCATGAAGGTAAAAACCCTTTGGTTCAATCGAGGAGGCTTGACCCCTTTATGCCTTGACCACGTCTTGGTGAGTTTTTAACTTTCTTGTGATTCACTATACCATGTGTTATATACAACCCCCCTCAAAATTCTTCTTCACAGTAAATAATAGTTCTGTGAAAAAGATTGATGTATTTCCATAGTTCATTGTGGCATTTGATATATTTCCTGTCACCTACAAGGCATAATTACTGGCTACCTTTGTCGGTCCTCCTATCCTGTCATAGCAAGTTAGTATTTACTGGAAATACTCTTTAAATCATGGAGTTGTTGCAAGAGGCAGATTTCACTGCTTGGAATACTCCAAGAATCATTAATTGCTAGCTCATTTGGTATCTTTTGCAATCCATGATCTTTACATTATTAAACCACTACTGCTTTTTGTTCTTTGTTGCTCATATGACTGCGGTTCCCACATGCGTTCAAGTTGCCTGTTCATGTAGTGAATGGCTTATATTTTTGCTCATCCTTATACCTTTACATGTTATGTTTAGCACTTTTCCAATGGATGTTCTTTTATTGCAGTTCTGATGCTTCTCAATCTCAAGAGTTATTTATTTATTTTGGTAAAAATCCTGGAGGTTCTCGGATCATGTTCCAAGTTGCAGCCCAATGTTTTTATATCGACAGAGTGCTCATTTAACACAATGCATGTTGTTTAAATCTTAATTTTGGTTAGTTCTTCGGGATGCACTGGCTTCCAAAAATCGGGCTAAACTTGCATGAAGACACCCATATGAACCCTATATCCTCCTGGTATCTGGGGTTACTGGTGTAATGTTGATGTGCAGGATATGTCTACTCTAACGTCTATCTTCTTTACAGTATATAAGCAATTTCACTACCCTTATCATTATTATACAAACCTTGTACAAACTGTTTTTAGGTTGAGTGTTTTGAAACATGTATACAAACCCCTATATTTTGAACCATCTTTTTATTCCTAAGCCTTTTGGGTGCTTAAGAGTTCAAAATTTCATAAATAAATAAAAAAATCTGATGTTCTATTAGGAATGTCAACGGTTGTTGAACAAAACAAACACACACAATCACATATCTATTCCCTTATGGTCAGAATCTTATCCATTATTGTAGGATCCATTGGATTCCTTGGCTTGTCCATAATACCATCTTGTTAATGTAGGATGCACCTTTCTTTTTCCATCCATTTGTTCCAACAATGTCCTCCAATATGCGATGTTGTGTGTTTCTTTTCGTCTTCAGCTTGAAATGTATAATGCTGGTGATCTTTTACAAAGAGAGGATCTTGTCAATCCAACAACTGGGCGACTCTCCCAGATTTTCAGACGAGTAGTGCATCTCGTGGGTTTATCTAGATCATCAATGCAGGTGGATATCATGGAAGACCATCTCGTTCTCTTGCCGTTATTGAAGGTGCGTGTTATGCCATTCTTTATCTCTTAGTAGAAGGGGCCAAAGTAGCATGGATACTTCTAGAAAGGAGTCATGCCTGTATCTGGGTCTAGCACTTCTAAAATACTCCTGGATACGTGCTCTGAACTTACTAAATGTATACATAATTTGAAGTTAATTTTCAATTTTTATTTTTAATTTCAAATACCTGTCAGATAGTTCTCAGGCACTGCTGGACATGTGGGCAACATGTTATGAAAATTTAGGCGCTGCATTTCTGGTGGATATTTGGGGTTTCATTATAAGAAAAAAACAATTATAACAATGGTTTTAGCTGTTTTGACCATTTCTTCACTCCTAAGTTGATGTTCATGCAACATATCCTTCATCCTTTGTACTTGATTATAATATTGTTTGGAAATTCAGAAAATTGATAGACTTGTAAAGTATGTTCTTGTGTCCTTGCTGGATCTATATCCTTTTTTTTTTTTGTTTGGAATTTGCCTTATCCTAAAAAGCACGGACACTTCCAAGAAGGTGCCGTGTTTATGTCGGACACGGGTGTCCAAGTGATAAATATGTGTGTCCCGGGAGTGTCCGAAACATGTCCGATTCTCAAAAAATTTGAAGAAAATAACTTGAGATCCAAGTGTAAAATAAAAACAATGAGATTTTATACCTAATTTGATGTTTAAGCTATGGAATGCATGGTTTTTTATTTTAATTAATGTTATCTTGCAATCTTTGCTTTATCTTTTAATAAAATTTTTCTATATATGAAATTTAAAAAATATATATTTTTGCCATCTCCCCGCTATGTCGTGTCTTATATTTTTTTTAAAATAGCCATGTTAGCGTGTCTGTGTCATGTTGTGCCCATGTTACGTGTCTGTATCTATATCCATGCTTCTTAGGTGTTATCTATGTGTATGTATCGAGTCAAATCCCTTTTCATATCCATGTCTGTGATTTTAAGTGCTTCATTAATCACCCATCTCCATTTTGTCATGCATTTGAGTTTCTGGAGGAAAAGAGGAAAATTCCAAATTTCCTGCTGTTACAGGAGAATTAGAGAATATGCTTGTGAATTCATGAATCAGATTCACAAATGTGCGATTCTATATGGTTTTACCACGTACATTAGACACAATATTTAACATGTCAGGATAAGTTAGCAATCATTTAACCTCCTTTGCCTTGGCTCTTTGTGAATTGGTTCTTCTTATTGATTTAGTACTTTTCCTAGGACACCTCTAGTTTCTTTTGTTTCATGTTGTGCCTGAGCCAGCAGGCTGAGTACTAAGTGCAGGACTTCTATTCCTTATTTTCTTGCCTTCACAGTTTTAATTTAGAATGTTGTTGTAAAAGTTTTTCTTTCTTAATGTATAGGGTAAAGCTGCTGAAGTTGTCAAAGTTGTATCTGAAAATCATTGGACTTCTTCATGCATCATTACAATGAGGAAGTTCCAGGAAATCTGTGGAGGATCTGAGGAAGCTTCTGCCATTTTGAATTACTTGTCAGGATGCAGGAAAGTGCAATACCTTGCAGTCAACAAGAGGGAATTCATGGAGGTATTGTCTGCTATATTTTTGTTACTATCTTATGTGACGTATCATTCTCTGAGGAACTGAATTTGCCATTGTTGAAGTGAAAATCAACATAAACTTGCAACTGATTGACACCACTGTCAGTATATTATTCAGCCACTTTAGAAAAAAATACCACAAGGGAAACAGATTACAGCATATCAGTGATGTAAAAAACGCATTATATAGTCAAAAGACTCGGACTTGTAAACATGGGCCAGTATAATCTTTCTCTTGGTAAGGCTTGTGACAATATTAATTAGTTGATTTAAAGCTTGGTTGGGTTGATAACCCACTCTTCGTTTTACTTGTCACATCTTGGTCTTTACTAGGTTTTGAAATCATGTCAATTACTGCCCAAAATAGATTGACTAACTCTGACTGAAGTTCTATTCCAAATCTTCATCTTTGATTCTGTAGCTTTAGTTATGTCAAGACATGTATTTGTGTTTGCAGGGTGTGAAAGTCTCTCTCACGCCAGAAGCAGTTTCTAGTATCACAAGTCTGGATTGTGATGTTTTGCATTTGATTTCAACAGCAGAAAAACTTCAGCAACAGCTTGATGTGATTAACCAACGTTGGGAAATGTAATCATATCTATTTCTTGATATTTCTCTTTTGCTAACATTCTAGTTTGACAGAACACAAGAGCAGATTAACATGCTCCATCTGAATTAATATGGAGGCAATGTCACACAAATCACTAGTACTGCAAAACGTATACAAAGCGAGTATTACGAAATGGAGCACAAATGTTTAATGATGATTCACCGGAACATTTGTTTGATAAGAGAGAATCAATTGATGATGTGCCAGCTGGTTAAGAAATTTTAGTTCAACCTTTTTTTAAAGTTGAAGCGATAGACAATTAGGAGAGAATCGGTTGACAATTTCTGTGGTGGGGATACAATTGATTATTCTTTATGGGTTCTCTTAACATGAAAATACCAAGCAATATTTGCTTAGTAACGTAGGTTTCGTTTCTTTTCCATGTAATAACATTGGTTCTCTGCACAGGTCAAGAAAATTAGCTTTAGCTTCTCTGCACTCTGGGAGCAAAAAAGTTGCTCTGAAGCATGCAAGGGAATTAAAATTAGCCTCTGAAAGTAGAGAAAAATATACTACACTTCTGAGCCGAGTGGAAGAAGTCCTCAGAGTCATCGCAGACGCTGAATCCTCAAAAAAGGTGGGCTGACAGAATCCTTTACATTGGCTTCAGCTGTGCCTCCGCGGTGTTTTTGTGTTTTGAGTGAAACTTAAATGAACTGCTGAGTCGCTTTACCAAGTTTTTTGACTGCAAAATATCTTTAATTTACTCACCTGTCACGTTCTGATGATAGGTTTCTGAAGCCATTCAAATTGGTGCACGAGCAATAAAGGAAAATAGGATTAGTGTTGAAGAAGTTCAGCTCTGTTTACAAGAGCTTGAGGAGAGCATTGATTCACAGAAGCAAGTTGAAACTGTTCTAGGTAATTTTGTTGGTTTAAGTGATTTTGTGTTACACTTCGAATAATGCAAAACAAATAGCAAATAGCATAGTGTGTGTGTGTGTGTTGTGGAGAATATTACTTAAACATGACAATGCGACAGATCTGATGCAAATTTTACTAGTTGAGAGCGCTCACAATTATGTTTCTTTTCTTATTGTATCAGAGTGACCAAATCTTATACTTCCATTTCTAAGGGGTACCCATCAAATACTCCAATGACTGTTATATTTCTTTTTTATTGTGTCAAGATGACCATCACATACTTGGACCAATCAAATAAATGTTTTCTATCAAATTTTAATTTTATTTTTGTTCTTCTTTATACACAGAAATGTGGGTGGTACTGAATCTCACAGTTCAAGAGTGGCACACAGTTAAATGATCCATTGCACTGGTTATGATACCTTCTAACTTGCTCCTGTGTTGCCAATGCAGAATCAACTTCATCATACACAGGAATTGAGAATGAAGATGTTGAAGATGAGTTTAAGAAACTGGAGTTGGAAGTTGGAAGTGATTCCACCCAAGTTTGCATCTCCAAAGTTGGGGTGAATAGTACAAGGGGAGAAACAGAGGATCAGAAAATTGCAGAATCACTTTGTGATGCTTTATCAAATCTTAGTGTTGTGGATGCTGCACCAATCCAATCATTGACTCAGGATTCTATGGAGACAACAAGAAACAACTTATCTAAAGATCTCCAGCTTGAAGCCGTGTAGCTGTAACTTTTCTCATCCTGGTAAATCTTATAATCAGATTTACCCAGTAATTAACTTACAGCTCGGCTTTTGGCAAAAATGTCAAACTTTGTGTACAATATGTGGTTATGGCCCCCTCCAAAAAAAAAAAAAAAAAACAGGAAACATTGGTATTCAAAAGAAATCTTGATGGATATGACTTTCCAATTGCGGGCACTTCACATTTATGACATTTTTGTGCCTAGATAGTTGCCAAAGAAAAATTTGTGTCAGCAGTAGTTAGCAACACCTAAAAGCTTGCTTACAGCATTCTTCTGTTAAATTTAGCTTTTAGTCTACATAAGTCCAAACAAAGACAGAGAGGACCGCTTCTGGAGTCTCAGCACTAAAAACCATGGTTGGCAACCACACAATTCAAAGGTGAAAGGATGGTTAGCAGCCTCAGTGCCAATTCCTCTGCTTGTTCCAAACTCTTAAATTAAAGCGTAGTTTATGTGACAAAGGTTGATGAGCACGTGAGGGGGTGAAGCATGGGAAGCAGCTGAAAACTTCCTTCAACAAAGGAGGCATCAAGAAAGAAAAGTTACATCTCATATGAAAAAGGAGAGGTAGACTTGTCCACATTAGACCACGCCCCGCTCCCCACTTATTTTGGACAATTGGGAGAGGGAGACAACAGAACTCAGGAAAGAAAGTAAAGCGCACAAACACCAACCCCCCGGCGTGATTCACATTCCCCAGGGTTTATCCTGACTCCAGACAAAAAACACTTCAGGGGAAATTGATGTGCGAACAATAATAATGGCAAAAAAATTACTAGTAATAGCACTAACGCTTCAAAGCAGTTATAATGGCTGTAAATTTTAACAAATTTCAAATAATATGTAACATGTGCTGGGTGGTGCTGGCAGCACCCTTTTTCTAGCACAACCCAACCTTCCACCCGGGATCAACAATGAGAAAAATATTTTATTGAGAAGTTGCCCCTGCCGTGCAATTGATCTCATGAACAATATCACTCAATTCAGCAAAGGCCCTGCAAGTTGGCCTTATCAACAAAGGTCCTGTTACAGAGGACAACAAAGTGAAGAAAACATATTTCAATATATCTGATCCATGATGAAATTTTTACCATCCTGTGCTGTCAATTCAATCCATCATTTATCTCTGAGTTCATTACATATATCTGGTGTCTAGGCAACAACCCATTAACCCACTCAATGAAGCAAAAAGCAAAAGACCAAGTTACAACCATTTGGAGAGAATTCTCGTCTTTACAACTACAAATGTAAGTGGGGAAGAGTTGAAAAAGAGCAATGAATTCCAAAGCAGGAGGTGATTAGAAGGCCACTCTGTTACCAATGAAATGAGTAGGTTTATATTCATAACTAAATCCTCAGCACAGAAAAAGATCTTCGGGACTCTTGTCTAGCTGTGGAATTATGCCTCTAACGTGGTAGATTCCAGTAGAAATCATATCAACTAAGAGTACCCTCTTTCAAACACTCAGCTATAACATATTTCAATTGAAGCATCTTTTCCCTTGACAACTGCAATGAATAAGACAAATTACATGAACATCATCCTGAATATATAAGTTGCCTTAATAATAAAAGGTAAAATGCACACTTCCAAGTATTATGGAACTATTAACAGTTGATCACAATTTTTTGATGCTGAGCCTGGCTCTTACGAATGAGGATCAACTATTCAATGGTAACAAATACAGAATCTGTAACAGATTAAAGGTGTTTAGATGATCAAAATCCAGAATAAGGTAAATGAAACAAAGGATCCATTAGCTTGAAAGATGGTTTGGATTGTCAAATATGCAATATTCTCAATGAAAAAGAAGACATTTCACAGTGGAGCATAAGATGGTGGATTACTAATTCATGAGCTTTACTTGGTAGTAATGCCTTACAAGTATAGCCCATTGAGTGGAGAAGAATGATTATGTAGCGCTTAACAGTTGTGACCTACTGTGCTCACCAGTCTACCATCTCCAATACCTAAATCAAACTATAGCAAGGATCCTGCTAAATGTAAAGCAAGGACCTGCTAAAAATATAGCTACGGTTCTAAATCAATTGGCGAACCATTTGGCATGCAACAAATTAGCCACATTATAAGAAGGAAACTTGCCTTGTGGACAGCTGTGATTCTTCTTTCAGCGTCACTAAGTTGGGTTTCAATTGCTTCTTCCACTTGCTTGAGAAGCTTTCTCTGTGATGTTTCTGACCAATAAAAGAATCAATAGAGTACATCAGAATTACGAACTGCACAAGTGTACTTATCAAAAATGAATTGCTCGAGTGTCCACTACTAGCAATACGGAAACCTAAGGTCTCCCATGGTAACTGCTCATACTATACATAGAATGCAAGTGGAGTGAAAAAAAAGACGAGGCATAGGGCTTTCAAATCATTAATCTTTTAATTCCAAAATTTAAAAAATATAAAGTGGAGATAAAATAATAGATGAATAAATTTTAACCAATCTGACACAATTTAGGAGCATATTGGCATGGTTAAACCCAAAAGGATAAAATCAAAAGAAAAAAAAAACTCATCAAAATATAATTGTACAAATATTATGGTAAAACCCAAAATTGTTAAGCTATGAAGCAGAGTTACATATAACAAATACACATGCAAATACACATTTACACTTAGGCTATTACTTATGACCAAGTTGGTCATTTGTAGAGTTGATGCGTGAGTTGCCTTAATAATCCATGTACCTCTAGGACGCTTGCGTAGCTTTGAAACCGTCCAAATGTTTTAGGACCACTTCTCAAACCTCGAAGAAGTGGATAAATAGAATTGATGCTCTAAACAAAGTATCTCTTTCTATCGATATACTCAAAAAAGGGATTAGATTGTGTAGTGTTGAGACTAAAACAGAATAACTCTGTTTCACGTAGAATTCTAAATAATCCATAGTGTCCCTTAAGCAGTAAAATAAATCAGCTCTATTTTTCTAACATTTATTCAAATAAGGGCCATGTGAACATTTCAAAGATGAAGTGTATCTATTTGCTTTAATAGTTATGGTGATGTTTCTGTATTAGCTAACCTTTCTCTGTCAATATATACACAAAGCGGATTGGTCGATTTCTACAAAATGCACAAATATTCCCTAATTGTATTGGGCACAGATTCTGAACAATGTCCACTTGTGAAAGCTTCTACATGCAGTTGCATTATCACCAGAAGATGATGACATGGATTCATGGTATTAATGTCTCGTATGCCGTAACAAAGTATAAGAAATTCAGATGACCCATCTCATTTGCATACTGCAACCTACTAGTCAGTCGCATCCCAAAACTAAGAAATCACTTGACTGAAAATCAAGCATTATGAATCAACTCGTCTGCCTATATAATTTTATTGGTCACAGATGCTAAAAAAAATATTGACAGCAACCCACCTCCATATGTTTGTTGTGAAGATGAGGGGGTATAAATACTAATATCATGACTTGACAAGTAAAAACTCCTCAACTACCTGAAACCATGAATACAATCAAATAGTATCTAAACAAGTTGAGGATATGGCCCTACTTTGTTTCTCCACAAATCCTCTAAACTCTGTCTCCTGTGCTTCCAGCTGTTCAACTGCGCTCTTACATCCCTGGAGATGCCGATTAACCTCAGCTTTGAACTTCCGATATATGAGTTCCAGTTGTTCATGTTGTTCTGCATAATCAATTTTCCCATTTAAGTTTCAAAATAAAATGGAAAAAGAGTACACCTGTTTGTGCATGCTCAAACACACCCTCTAAATTGACATGACCCATTGCAAGGACCATACAGCCATTGAAGAGTAACCTCGTAGAAGGTATGATGAGAGCATATGTGATCTATACACCCTAACACACGAGGAGAAGAATTTCTCTAATACTAAATGTAAAGCATGTGGCCGCAGAGTTCAGTCCCAGTCCAAGAACTATAGCTGGACACAAGACAAACATACAGTGGTCTAGGACTCAGCAGTAGATGTTGGCAATGAGGCCAAAAAATCAACATGATTACTAGAAGAAATAGTTTGAAGTACTAACTAAACACTTATTAGTAAATTTCCATACAATATATACCAATATGTCATTGCTGCTATTTTTTTGTAGTTCTTGTGTCCCCATGTGAAGTAAATTTTTCATTATTTTGAAAGCTTGCTTATGGTAATTTTTCTGATAGAATTATTCTAGTTTTGCATTTGATAGTAAATGAACTTCTCTGAATATGAATTTGGAGTTGATTCATTGTCTCTTGTCATGATGAAATCGTGGTTCTCTAACAAAAGAAGCATGAATTTGACAAGCTCAGAGACAATATGAGTGAACTCCAAATTACAAAACAAAAGGTAAGAGTTTTACTTGGTATAGGATATTTTTGCGACTAAGGTCTACAAATCATTTGCCAATGGTTCTTTTATACCACTTGGATCGCATAGGTGGATCCTGTGAATTGATGGGTTTTGACATTTACTTGCAACTTACATATGTACAGTATGTGAGATGGTTATTGGAGGTCTAAACACCCAATTCAAGAATTTAAAATAGATTGTATTTTTAAACATCTGTCATGATTTGCATAATCATGTGTCAAAGAAAAATAAACACAGTTAATGCTGGGTACGGGGACAAATATGTCCAGTTACGGCAGCAATCTTATCAATTCAATGCAGGACTAATACTTAATTAAAAATCAATTAAATTCATCACATTGTCATTAGTTCTATTACCTTCAAATTCAGTTTCCAGCCGTTTTCTTTTTGATTCACTGAGGCTTGTTAGCTTTCCCCTGAAACATCATTGCAATCATAATTAAGAAGATAATTCCTCAAATTCACAAACCTTTCATTTCAAAATACGTACACATCTCTTTGAATCTGAGATTCGGCATTCTGAAGCTGCAAATGTATTCCCTCAGCAACAGAGATCAAAACTTCAGCAGATTTCTTGCTAGTCACCAATTTAATTTTGCTTTTAACTCGTTCTAAAGCCAAAGCAAATAAAGTGATGGCACTGAGACATTGAGAAGACAAACAAAATCAAACATTAACAAGGAAAAGTATTTTTTCACAAAAAAAAAAAAACATATTTTCCTTTAGAAAATATTCTATTGCTCATTTGAACAGACAAGGAGATACTTGGCCAATCCATCCTCTTGGTTCTGGCCTGAAGGTCCCTGGAGTCCATTGCTTTCCTCAGTCCCTGTCCATATTATACAGACAAAGAAGAAATCAAAAACAACGACGACAAACGATAAACAAACACATGCAAAGCCAAAAGAAGACGCACACAAACAGAGAGAGACAGAGAGGGCAGAGAACAACAAAATGATATGAGGAAAGCAGAACATATCAAAACTAGTGAAGAAGTGCCTTTTGGAGAGGCTGCGATGGGACTGAATCCATTATCTTTGAGCCTTTTAATTGGATAAAGCGCAAACTTTGGTTTCCCAGCAGTACCAATTTGTGGAGACAGTGTTTCTGTTCCCCTACCTGCACATGTCCCTTAGGTTAATAAAGTGGAGGTTGCATATAGAGAAAAATATAAAGAGGGGAATAAGAAAAGAAAACACTCAGAGAGAAACACATGGTGGTGTCTGGCACAACAGGCTCCACCTGGTTGCAACCTATTAATCAAGCCCACTGTCCTCCCATCAGTCTATTGCCTGGATGAATTATGATTCAAAAGTATTCCTACGGTGAATGGGAAAATTTCAATTATGATCATCAAATCAACATTATTAAGGCTCCCTGACCTGAGGCAGCTAAATACTAAATATTGTAGCCTCCATGAACTCATTCTATAAATTGCCTCCAGGACTACCAACACTGTGTACATGTATGTGCGTGCACAAATGCACATTTGGATTTGTTGTGGGTTTAGATCAAGGTTTCAAGATCCTCAGCTTCTTTTAATTAATATCATGTAAGACAGCTTTCAACCTATGACACCAACATTAGTGACCACTTTTATTCAGTTGTTCATAATCTCTAACACGGCCACATTCCCTGATCACTTTAGCTCTGTTTGCTTATTAAGAACTCTCATTGAGATAATAAGGGAAATAATATAGTTAAAGTGGAAGGTCATTAACTACCATGACACATTCTCATGCAACAAGGTATAACCACAGGTTCCTCCAGGAATTGTAATAATTTTTTCCAGTTGGAACTAAATTAGTTCCTCTTCTGTTCATCAGAGTCAAGCTTGACCCCAAAATTGATTGAGGTCTTAGTACCACTGACAAATGTAAAAAGTCAGCAGTCCCCTCCACACATTTACATAATGTTACTATAGTGCGATGAGGTATCACCAACAAGCCCCCAGCAAACAAATATGCATATAAATAGATAAATAAAATAAAAAGGGAACACCCTTTCCCCCAGTACTGCAAAATTTAAAGTAATCCAAAGTGATCATGTGCAATGGATATTCCTCTGCTGGTTATCAAGACCAAGTCAACAGCCCAAATTGGTGAAGATTACAGTACCTCTAACTAATTCTGAACCTTGACAGACAGACACCAAATGCTATCAACAGAACAACTGGAATTCATCTCTCCGAGAGCAACACTTTAAAGTACGAATGGTAACACATTTCATGCATAAATTATAATTTCGAAATGAGTAAAAATGCTACAGTTCTTTGTCATTCAAACTTCTGACTTTTAGAATTTTTTTTTTTTTTTTCGGGTGGGGGGGTGTATGGGGCGTACAAGGCTATCAGTAAAAAAGATTCTTTGTTTTTCGTCTCTTGGAACATGGACATGAATCAGCAATAGAAAGGACACTGAAAAAAATGATGCTTGTGTTCTAGGATACTAGTGCAAATAACCAAGAACATTTATATACTTATATACACTTTCCAAATAATATCACGTTAAAAGCAGATTCCTCAATGCAGATTGAGCAGGAGAAACAGGTTTCCATACATAAATCTAATGTGTGTTCTTTTGTTGTTGGTGGATACACTAACGCATTTTAAAGAGAGCAAATTAATTATATTAGAGGAATGTATTCGTGTGTAAATACTTGAATGTGTCTTTATAACCTTCGTTAATAGGTGAACCTTCTTTATAGCTCTTGGTTTCTTCAGATGATGAGTTGGACAGCCCATTTTCGGCATCTTTCTCTTCCATAATGGACTCTGATTTCACAAGGGGAGAATCTTCAAGTTCCTCTGTATCATCCTGTAAGCTAAATAAGGACTAGCAAAAGGCCAAAAGGACTCGAACAATACACATAATCAAAATGATCAGAATCGGGACCCGCGTGACAGCAAGGATACAGATGATTCCGTCCCCACATCTGTTTTGTAATAATCTGGTTTTGAGGCTAACGAACTATTGAGGCTACAGTGTGCAGGACTGTGATCATCCAGTTCTCTGTGGTTCGTTTTTGGTGGGGAGCCAGGAGAAAAGCTTTTGGTGGCTGTTCTAATATCAAATGTCAGGCTCTGGAGATCAAAATGTGCATCCACAATGTTCTTTAACGATGAATTAGCCAAGTCTTCTTGCTGGCCCTGAAGTTGTGGGAATGTTGAATTGTTAATATTAGCCGGTTGATCTGTCATCTTGATTTCTGATAACTGAAGGAAATCTTTTTTCCGGATTCCATTCTCCGGCTCAACAAACTCACTGTTGTTCTCAGGAGGGAGGCTGTAGAAACTTCCCATTCTTTTTCCAAGTGATGAATCAGCACATTTGGTTGTTTTACCCATATCAGTTGGGTGCTGAATCTCATCTATGTGGGCCTTTGCAGGAAAACAGATCCTACGTGCCCCAGTTTTAAAATCCTTTCTCTCTCTCCTCTTTCTATAGGATTTTGGAGAACCACCACTGACAGCATCATCTATTCTTCCAGAGAATCCTTCTTCAAAGGAGACAATGTTCTTCTCTGGGTGTTTCCTTGTGTAAATAGAGGATGGCACATTCCTAATTTGGTTTGTTAGCACTTTACTTGGAGCTCTATTCCTAGTCAAAGAACGAGTCACTGGTCTCCTAACAGTATGATCAAGACTCTCAGAATCAGTTTCTATGGTGTCGGAATTCTGTCTAGGCTTGACAACAGTTTTACTTTTTTTATCAATGTTCTGCTCCAGGTTTAAGTTCTTTATACCCACTTCAGGAGACTCAGAGACTTGCTTGTTTGGTGAAGAAACAGTTCCCAATATATCCCAAAGCTTCATTCTCAGAGCTTCCCTCCTGTCATCTGTTCTGTTTGTTTTATCCTCTACCACTTCTCTTTCTGGCACAAAAATTTCCTGTGCAGGTGCAAGTGGAAATTCTTCCACCCTCTCTTTGTTTCCACACTTGCCTCCCTCTCTTCTGTACGAAACCCTATCAAAGGTCTTTTGCTTGCCATCACCGGACTGTAAAACTGACACATGGTTTGCAAAAAACTGAACAGAATATGTTGTTGGTGCTGCCTTTACTCCATTTAATCTATTGCACATGCCACCGCCAGCTGGTAAGTTCGTAGTTAGCTTTGCATAACGATCAGCCTCTGAAGTTGCCTTTGTCTGGTGGACGGATCTAGTAGAGACCCATGGGGAAGTCTTGTGCTCTGGAGCCTCAGTTTGTTTTCCTACAGTGGCAGCCTCGACTCCTTCACCATTATTTCGATCAGCCATGGAATCTATCTTGCTAGAAACCTTTTCTGCAGTTGGCACAGCAGCCTCATAATCTTTTGTAGTTTTGGGCCTTGTTTTCACTGAGGAGTCTACCATGACTCCTATTGAGATCTTCCTGGACTGGCTACATGGACGGCAATTATGGCCAAAACTCCGACAATCACTCATGTGATCCTGAAATTCATATTAAGAATGCATTTTCAACACTAACTTTGTCAAGTTTGCTATCTACTCAAAAAATAAAATAACAGAAAGGATACTTATTAAGTTTTGATAAACAAGAAGCCAGAGCAGAAACTGGTGCCATTAGCCAATCAAACGGTCATAACTGCATGAATATAACTTGACAACTTGACCTTGAATCCTTACTCCGAATTTAAAATACGTACAAGGGATATTATACGGATAAGTATAAAAGTTCAAGTCAGTCAAGAATCATGAAAAAAAGTTGCATTGAAATTACATCTAGTGAGCAGCGGATTCCATCAATCCCCATTGTCAAGTTCAGCAGAGTGACAAGGAAATAAACACAAAAAGCAGCTAGAACCTGAAATTAGCCACAGCAGTCAATTAAAACTCTTGAGGAAAAAATCAGAAGTACATAAGTAGCGGCTTAGAACCAACCAAAATTTGAAAAAAAAAAAAACTCCATGCTTGTACGTTGGGGTAGAGCAACAATATCATTTAGCTAACAATATCGGGAATTAGAATAGTGTTTATCATTTAACTACAACAAATATCTAACTCTCAAATTATGGAATCGTTAAACAAATTCATTGTCAGGCATTCAAAAACTTCCATAAATTTTAGGTTTTAATATTTTGGATTTCATACAGATCAGTTTGCCCACTTATTGATCTATGAAAAATTTTAAAGAATTGATAATAGACATGACGAAACTAGAACCGCCGTGAGAATATAATTTAAACAGGCCAAGTAGAGATCAAAGGGAAACATAATCCTCGAAATCAGAAAAATAATAAAACCTAACCAAAACATTTTAGATTGAAATAAAATAAAATAAACGGGTCGAATCCGAATGAAATACCTGAAATGTTTTCAGCGGGGCTGATCGAGCAACTCCGTTATCCCAATTCTGGTGAACAATCTTGAATGGAAGCTTTCAAACCGTAAGAATGTAATTTAAACAGGCCAAGTGGAGATCAAAGGGAAATATAATCAGAAAAATAATCAAACCTGACGAAAATCTTTTAGATTGAAATAAAATAAAATAAACGGGTCGAATCCGAATGAAATACCTGAAATGTTTTCAGCGGGGTCGATCGAGCAACTCCGATATCCCAATTCTGATGAACAATCTTGAATGGAAGCTTTCAAAAGGTAAGAATGCCTAGGAGATAGAGAAGAGGTTTTGAGAGAGAGAGAGAGAGAGAGAGAGAGAGAGATTATGACGATTTTCGTGATCGGGAAGATTTGCAGAAATAAAGAGGCGGGAAAAAGCAATAGAAAGAAAAAAGGAAATTTAAATCGAAACAGGCGTAGCTCGCCGAGTGCTGTACGCTTGACCTCAAAGACAATATTACCCTTTGCTTTACATTGGTGAATCACAAATTAAAGGGATCGTTTTGGGTGAGGCTGGCGGTAATCGGGATGGCAATTTGACCAAAAAAATACCTAAACCCCGCTACAAATAGTATGGGTTCGAGTGGGGTAGAGGAAAAATTATAATGTGAAGCAGGTTTGAAACATAATAGGGTTTATGTTACCTAAGAGTGGCTATAGGTCCAAAAGCTTGATAAATCCGTTGAAACCCTCCTATAAATTATAGAGTCTGAAAAAAAATTTTGGACGCTCTTAGTTTAATAAGTAGACTTGAAAATTATCTTTGAAATCTGGCACAACATGAAATATATATAAAATAATATATTCTAATATTATATATACATATATGTAATTAAATTTTATGTTATTCTATATTATTAATAGAGAAGAAGATTATATATTAAATAAATTTTATATTAAATGGGCGTATTTACACAGGCTTGGAAATGTAATTTTTTTAATTGAGCAAGCTTAGGATTTGATTTTGGGCTCAATGGAAAAAAAAATTTGTTTAGACCCGTCCAATGTCCACCTCTATGTCACCCCGTCCCAATTATATTAAAAAATATCCTAAATACCCTAGTTATACTTAATAATACACAATATGCTTTGTATAAATAAGTAAATATTACAATTCTAATATTGTTTTTTTAATTTTTTTGCAATTTAGCCTCTTAGTTTCCCACTTTTATATTGTGGTTACGTTTGTTAGATTTGCATTGTTTTTTATTTTTAGATAATTATTTTTATTTTATATATTTTATCCCGACCCAAACCCAATCAATTTAAAATGAGGTAGGGAGGAGGCTGGAAAGATTCAACACGTCACGACTTTTGAGCGGAATATGAAAGTAGAGTTTTCTTATAAAGAGTGAAATAAGTAATCTAATCTGTCCTGAACCCACTTGCTTATCATCCCTAGGCAATAATCCAATAATTAAAAATCGTTTTATTTTTACACTCATAACATTAAAAACTAAGGTATTGTTTGGCCAAAATTCTATACTAATCCCTAAAGTAAAGAGAAAAATAATTTTACGGTTATAAAATGTTACAAACCTCACGAAATGCCTAAGAAAATAACCAAAATTATTCATAAAATCGTATCTTTGTTGACTACTTATTATTGAGTTTCCACTATATCTCATGAGTAATAAAAAAAATTAAGAATATTTTTGAAACTATACATTTATTAATTAAAGACAAAAAAATCTTATATTATATCAAATAACGAATGCTACGAGTGTCTATTTATTTCTTTTGTTAACAGTGTCAATGGTAACTTAAATTCTAATAAGTTAGGGGGTAAAAATATATCAATTTTTAGTTTTGATTAATAAAGTGAAACAAAATCATAGTTGATGGTGTCAAAATATAATTATTTTTTGATTTTTTCATCTATTTTGAAATATTGGACCACATTGACTTGTTTTTAAAAGTTGAATAGCTTAAATAGAAAAAATCAAAATTAAGAGATGACATTAAAATATGAGACAAAATTGAAGAGACAAAATAATTGTTTATATTTTTTTTAACTTTCTCCTTATGTACTGAAGGTGTTACTTAGGGCGTGTTTAGTACAACTTTTTCGCTTAATTTTAAGCTTATAAGCAAAAAAAAATAAAATTTTTTTAGTTTTTGTGCATTTTTTTTGTTGTTTTGCTTATCTTTATCTTATAAAAGTAAAAAAGTAAAAAAATTCTAGTTTTTTTCCTTATAAGTCAAAAAAGCTAAAAAAAAACTGTACTAAACGAGCCCTTTAACTCGATGTTTTGCCGTTTGATAAATTTTTCGTAAAAATTACCATTGAGATCTAAACTTTACATTATATAAATCATTAAATACATAAAGGATAAAAACAATTACAATGTAAACTCAAGGCCGTTTAGTACGACTTTTTTATCAAGTTTTTTTTTAAACTTACAAGTAAAAAAGTTAAGTATTTTTAGTATTTTTACTTTTCTACCTTTACTTTAGTTAAAGATAAGTAAAAAATAAAAATAAAGAAGTAAAAAAATAAAAAAAAATTAATTTTTTTATTTATAAACTTAAAAAAAATTAGACAAAAATTCAGAACCAAACGGCCCTCGGTATACGCTTCGTTGAATCATGTGCTTCCCTTCCTCTTCCTGCGCCTTGATTGTTTATGCTTCCGCAATTTTTTTTATCAGAGTTTGGAACTATTTCTTTTCCTCTCTCTCTCTTTTTATACTTTTCTTCTCAACTGAAAAGTTCTTTTTGTTTTTGTTTTTATAGGAATTGTTTGGGTGCAAAAGGAATCATGGCCCCCATCAAGAACTCAGGCTTTGGGTATCCGGGCCAGAGGCGGGAGTTACGTTAAAACCGATCCTATGGCCAGCATCTGTGACCACAGTATTGATTTTTATTTATGGTTAATTATAAATATATATTTTTAATTATGACTCAATATTTATTTTTTTAAAATTTTAATACCTAATAAATTGGCCATTTAACTATCAATTTGTATTATTCTATCCCTTTTGTTAGCAATTCGTTAAAAAAAATAAATAAATAATTATTATTATGAGTAAATTACAATTACTGATAATGCAAATGACACAAGTACAGCTGGTCGATCCCCTTTGTGGATAGACCAGACCAGCTCGGCCCACATCTCCAGTTCAGGCCCCCCCTCCCTCCTAGGTCAGGTCCGCTGACAGGAAGAGCGGCAGAGCTCCAGCGATACACTGGACGGCAGCATAAAGATACTCCGAGATTCTCGCCTGGTAATTAGCCCCCACGATCCCATGATTCGAACGGTTCCCCCACGAGCGGGGGCATGGTCCATGGAGCCTAAAATCAAGGCACGATATGTCCCCACGAAGTGGGAAGCATGATTGGGGGCACGATTAGCTGACTCATGAAGGTGCCCACGATCCAAGCTAACACTCCTATAAAAAGGACAGTCTTCACCGTCAAGAAGGTACGATTCTACACCACCCTAAATACTGTAATTCTGTCCATTTTCCCCCAGCCTAACTTTGGCATCGGAGTGTCTTTGGCAGGCACCACACTAGTGTTCCAGACAAGGGGATTCATCATTCCGGCAAGTTGCACCAAAGGTTGGGAAAGACGTACCAGTTCATCGCATCATCAGTTGGCGCTGTCTGTGGGAAACGACACTTCGATCATTTCATGGTCTTGACCCGATTTGGTGCTGCATCAACTAGGGTAGGCGGAGAAATGGAGGAACAAAGCATCACCAGAATCGCTACCTTGGAGCAGCAAATCATGGAGATGATGGCCGCTATGAACCAACTCCAGTCTCGGAATTAGGAGTTGGAGAGAAGATTGCCTCCCCCGCTGAAGGCACCAGAGATGGTAGACCCGCCACCGCTAGAGGACGCACCATTACCTGCGAACCAGCCGGCGGCAAGGAACCAATGAGGCGACGCCGGCGAAGGAATGGAAAACCCAGCGCCCCGAGGGGAGAACCCTTTCCCGAGGGGGGCCGGATTTCACGCTGACGAAGCCCAGAGCCACGTCGATCGATCCAAAGCAACAACAGTGGTTCTTCCAGAACACACTGCCGAAACTCAGTCGATGTGGGACGAACAGTTGAAGGAAATGTAGGCCAAATTGGCTGGAGTGATAGCGGCGGTGAAAGAAAAAGGCCCCAGCACGGTAGAAGAGCTGGTAAGCCGGACGGACACGCCGTTCACACCAACGGTGATGAGGGTGCCCTTGCCCCCGAAATTCAAAATGCCCACATTGGAGTCTTTCGACGGCACCAAGGATCCCCTAGACCATCTCGAGACGTATAAGGCTCTGATGGACCTTCAGGCGGTCCCCAACAAAATTATGTGCAGGGCATTTCCCACCCCCCTTAAGGGTCCAGCAAGGATTTGGTTCCACAGGCTCTCCCCTAGGATAATTAATAAATTTGTGGACCTGAGCAAGTTGTTCGTCAGCCATTACATCAGAGGGCAGAGACAGAGGAGGCCTTCCACCTCCCTGTTTAACACCAAGGAGCGCCAGAAGGAGACCCTGCGAGAATTTGTCACCCGCTTTAACCAGGAGACTCTTTATGTAGATGACCTGGATTAGAAAGTGGCGGTGGCGGATTTCATTGCAGGGGTCAGGACTCCCAAGTTCCTGTTCTCCCTGGCCAAGGAAGTGCCCAAAACCATGGCTGCGCTAATGCTCCGAACGCAGAAATACATGAATGCAGAGGACACACTCAAAGTTAGGGAAGACCAGGAGAGCGTCACAACCAATCTGGATAAGAAGAGGACGACGGAGGAAAAGAAAGACGACAGAATAGCAAAGACCCCACGATTCGTAGAGCAGAAGCCAAGGGGAGAGAGCGATAAGACCAAACAGGCCAGGTATAACCAGTACTTCACCCCATTAAATACTTCTCTGGATCAAGTGCTCTACGAGATCAAGGGGGATACGGCGCTGAGGTGGCCTGGGAGGATGAGGACCCCACCAGAGAAAAGGCCGACCAATAAGTGGTGCTATTTTCATCAAGACCACGGGCACGACACAGAGGACTACTACGACCTCAAGCAGCAGATCGAGCACCTAATCAAGCAAGGGAAGTTAGGCAGATACATAGCGGGGGGCAGACGTGATGAGAGGCGGAAGCCGGCACCAAGGCAGGCCGAACAAAAAAGCCCAGAGAGGGGAAGGCCAAACCAGCAACCTATGGGCAAGATTAGGGTCATTTCTGGTGGCTTCGCAGGTGGAGGAGAGTCTTCATTAGCAAGGAAGCGACATGCAAGGGAGGCATGGAACCAGAGAGAGGTCATGTCCATAGATCGATCATCTAAAAAATCCCAGGCTGAATATGATCCCATCACTTTCACAGACGACGAGGCTGGGGCCGTATGCCAACCTCATGACGACCCTTTAGTCATATCGGCAGTGGTGTCCAATTTTTTAATCCGTAAGGTCCTGGTAGACAGTGGCAGCTCGGCAGACATTCTCTTCCTGAAGGCCTTTGAATAAATGAAGGTCGGCAGGGAGCAATTACAACCGGTTAACTCCCCCCTTGTCGGTTTCACTGGAGACAGAGTCACACCTCTAGGCTCCATCGTTCTACCGATAACGTTAGGAACAGTGCCCAAACAAGCTACCAAGATGGTAACATTTTTAGTAGTGGATTGCCCGTCAACTTATAACATCATTGTGGACAGAACAGCCCTCAATGAGTTCAAGGCCATACCATTAACCTACCATTTGAAGGACAAGTTCCCACATCCCAAGGAGTTGGGGAAGCCAGGGGTGACCAGCAAACCGCCAGAGAATACTATATGGCGTCCCTCAAGGGAGAAACCAAGGAGGCTATGTTAATTGAAGAGCTGGAAGTTCGAGATGAGGAGGAAATCAGGAGGGGAAAACCAGTGGAAGAGCTCGAGGAGGTAGTGGTCGGAGAGCACGACCAGACCAGGATAGTGAAAATCGGAACAGCGGCCCCTAAAGAATTCAAGGAGAAATTGAGATCCTTCCTCAGGTATCACGCCGATGTTTTTGCCTGGTCTCATGAGGATATGCCAGGAATTGATACCCGGATTATTGCCCATCATCTAAACATAGACCCAACGGCAAAACCGGTCAGACAGAAAAGGAGGTCTTTCGCTTCAGAACGCAACAAGCCGGTAGCAGACGAAATCGAGAAATTGACCACAACAAGCTTCATAAAAGAGGCCCAATACCCAACCTGGCTGTCTAACGTGGTGATGGTCAAAAAGGCAAATGGAAAATGGAGAATGTGCGTGGATTTCACGGATCTGAATAGAGCGTGTCCCAAAGATAGCTTCCCCCTACCCATAATAGATCAACTGGTGGACTTGACGGCAGGGTATGAAATGTTGACCTTTATGGACGCTTTCTCAGGATACAACCAAATAAAGATGGCCGAGCACGATCAGGAAAACACAGCATTCGTGATCGACAGAAGACTGTATTATTATAAGGTAATGCCATTCGGCCTCAAAAATGCCGGGGCAACCTACCGAAGGCTCGTTAACCGAATGTTCAACAGTCAGATCGGGAGAAACATGGAATTCTACGTAGATGACATGTTAGTAAAGAGCAAGCAAGCCATCAACCACCTAGCCGACCTGGAAGAGACGTTTAAGAACCTACGAGCCTACAAAATGAAATTGAATCCTGCTAAATGCGCCTTCGGAGTGGCATCAGGCAAGTTCTTGGGATTCTTGGTTTCCAACCGAGGGATTGAGGCTAACCCCGAGAAAATCAGGGCAGTGTTAGACATGCAGTCCCCAACATCCACCAAGGAAGTCCAAAGGTTGGCTGGCAAAGTAGTAGCGCTGAATAGATTCATCTCCAGATCAACAGATAAGTGTCTTCCTTTCTTTAAAGTTCTACGTAAAGCTTTTGAGTGGACTCCTCAATGTGAACAGGCTTTCCAGCAACTCAAAGGGTATCTGAGTTCAGTACCACTGTTGAGCAGAACCATAGAAGAAGAAGAGCTCTACCTCTACCTCGTAGTATCAGAAATAGCGGTGAGCTCTACCCTGGTCAGACAAGAGGAAGGAGTCCAAAAGCTCGTCTATTACACCAGCAGGGCCCTGAGGGGCGCAGAGGAGCGATACCCCACGATGGAGCTGCTAGCCCTTGCATTTGTGACCTTAGCAAGGAGATTGAGGCCATACTTCCAGGCGCACACCATAGTTGTCTTGACAGATCAGCCATTGAAAAAGGTCCTCCACAAGCCAAAGACGTCGGGAAGACTCATCAAATGGTCCATAGAGCTCAGCCAATTCGACATTCAGTACAGACCAAGACAGGCAATTAAGGGGCAAGTTGTAGCAAACTTCATCGCTAAGTTTACCCCTCCCACAATTTGCCTCAGTAACGACTCCCTGCAGCCACAGTGGGTGTTCAATGTAGACAGTTCCTCGACGGACAAAGCAGGTGGCGCCGGGGTCGTGCTCGTCACCCCTAAAGGACACAAGCTCGAATATGCCATCAAGTTCAAATTCCCGGCCTCCAACAATGAGGCTGAATACGAAGCCTTGATTGCTGGTCTCCAAATGGCTTGGCGAATGGGGGCAGAGCACGTCTTAATACGGAGCGACTCTCAATTTGTGGTAGAACAGGTCAAAGGAGAATACGAGGCCAGAGGAGAGAAAATGCAAGAGTATTGTGAGATGGCTAAAAGTCTGGCAAGAAAATTTTCCAAAGTACTTCTTGAAAAAGTACCAATGGCGCAAAACGAGGAGACAGATCGGCTAGCCAGGATCGCATCATCCCAGGAAGACGACCCCGGAGTACCCATGGAAGTGTTGGATTCGCCAAGCATTCGGAAACCGAAAATATTGTAGGTAGAACAAGAAGTGAAATGGGCAACACCAATCAAAAACTACTTAGAAAAAGGGTCCCTACCAGCAGATAAAGTTGAAGCAAGAAGGATTCAATATAGGGCCAGCAGATACGCCCTAATAAACAACATTCTATATAAAAGGGGACACACCATGCCCTGGCTAAGGTGCGTAGGAAAAGCAGAGGCAGATTACATCATGAGAAAGGTACACGAAGGGGTCTGCGGCAACCACGTAGGAGGGAGATCTTTGGCTAAGAAGATTCTCAGAGCAGCCTTCTACTGGCCCACAATGGAAAAAGACGCCCAAGAGTTTGTAAGAATATGTGATAAATGCCAAAAATTCTCTAACATCCCAAGACAACCGGCCCAGGAATTAACGTCAATTCAGAGCCCATGGCCTTTCGCCCAGTGGGGGATAGACATAGTGGGTGCTCTGCCTTTAGGGAAGGGCCAAACTAAGTTCGCGATAATAGCGGTTGATTACTTCACAAAATGGGTAGAAGCCGAGGCTGTCGCCACGATCACTGAGCAAAAAATGAAGAATTTCCTATGGAAAAACATCATATGCAGGTTCGGCATCCCAAAGGTGGTCGTCACAGACAATGGGAAACAGTTCAAAGGCGGTCAGTTCGGTTAGATGTGTTCAGACCTCCAGATCAGCCACCACTACTCTTCCCCGGAGCATCCCCAAGCCAATGGCCAGGTTGAAATCACCAACCGGACCCTGTTCAAAAGCATCAAGGCAAAGCTGGAGCAGGCAAAGGGTTTATGGGCGGAAGAGTTTCCTAATATCTTGTGGGCCTACAGAACAACAGAAAGGGTTGCAACAGGACACACCCCCTTCTCCCTGACTTTCGGATCTGAGGCGGTCATCCCGGTAGAGATAGGCCTGCATAGCCCCAGGGTTGAACATTTCGAAGTAGAGGCCAACAGTGAGGCCCTAGAAGTAAGCCTAGACCTACTTGAAGAGAAAAGGATGCAGGCAGCCGTGGAGGTGGCTGCTTATCAACAAAGGATGCGCAGGTATCACGATGCCAGAGTAAAACCTAGGGCGTTCAAAGCAGAAGATTTGGTTTTCAAGAGGGTCAATCAGTCTACTAGAAGGCCCGACGATGGCAAACTCGGGCCAAATTAGGAAGGGCCATACACAGTGAAGGGGTTCTCGAGGAAAGGAACCTACTGGCTAATCGGAGTTGACGGCAAAGAGCTTCCTAACCCTTGGCATGTCGAACACCTGAGAAAATACTATGTTTGATGTAATCAGCACTATTTAATGAAAAGTATGTTGTTCGAGGACTCCCCAAAATAACTGTCTCCCAGGATTATTGGAGCCCAACTGGTCAGTCCCCTATACTGGTCAGACGAGCCGAAAGGCCACAAGGCTGATAAGCCCAACTGGTCAGTCATGTAGGCTGACCAGACGAGCCGAAAAGGCCACAAGGCTGAGAAGCCCAACTAGTCAGTCCCTTAGACTGACCAGACAAGCCGAAAGGCCACAAGGCTGATAAGCCCAATTAGTCAGTCCCCTAGACTGACCAGACAAGCCGAAAGGCCACAAGGCTGATAAGCCCAACTAGTCAGTCCCCTAGACTGGTCAGACTAGCCGAAAGGCCACAAGGCTGATAAGCCCAACTGGTCAGTCCCTTAGACTGACCAGACGAGCCGAAAAGGCCACAAGGCTAACAAGCCCAATTGGTCAGTCCCTAGACTGGTCAGATGAGCCGAAAGGCCACAAGGCTGACAAGTCCAACTGGTCAGTCCCCTAGACTGACCAGACGAGCCAAAAGGCCACAAGTCTGATAAGCCCAACTGGTCAGTCCCCTAGACCGACCAGACAATCCGAAAGGCCGCAAGGTTGATAAGCCCGATTGGTTAGTTCCCTAGACTAACCCGATGAGCCAATAGGCCACAAGGCTATTAAGCCCAACTGGTCGGCCCCCTAGGGTGACTAGATAAGCTGCAAGGCCACGAGTCTACGAGACAAAGCTGGTCAATCCCTCTATTGACCAGACCAACCCAATGGAGCCAAGGTTGCCAACCCATACTGGTCAGTCTAAGAACTGACCAGGACAGCAGCAGGGTAGCTTGGCCCAACTTGCCATTCAACAAGACTGGCCAACCAGCTTAATGGCACCCAAATCACCAAGCCTAATTGGCCAGATTGCCCAGACTGACCAGTTTAGTGAGCCCCTTTAGGGTTAGTCAAAACTTATGCCAACCATTGATCACAAGCATTCAAACACAAAAACACAGCCGATAAAGGTAAACTTTTCATTCAATCAAAAGTAGATTACCATTTTCATTCAATCAAAAGTAGATTACAATTGCAAAAAAAAAAAAAAAGAAAGGAAGGAAGTTGATTGCTATTCCAAAGGGATCAAGATTGGGCGTCGTCCTCAACCTCAGCAGCAGGAGTCTGGTCTTCCTCGCCAGGGGCCTGAGAAACAGTATCATCAGCTGGCCTCAGAGCAGAAAAGTCCAGGTCAGGAAACAGCTTCTTCGCCACAACCTTAGCATCAACGAAGCCTTCCATGTATGCTTCGTTGACCTCCTCCTAGAAGGAAGCCCCAACCTTGAACTCCTCCACAGCCGCCTCTCGGGCAAGCTTAAGATCCCCCTCAAGCTCAATCACCCTTGATGTCAGGGAGTTCCTAACAGCCTCGAAGGTTTGGGCGTCAAAAGTTAATGCATCGACCTTCTTCTTCAGGTCTGCCGACTCATCCAGCAAGGCAGTCTTCTCCACCTCAGCCACTGACTTGGCCTCCTCAGCATCCTTGACCTTTTTCTCCAGACCACTGATGGTCTCAGTCAAGGACTCGATGGCTTGGCCCTTTTTTGCGCTCTCGCTCGTCGTCGCCGTCAAACGAGTGGACAGGCAAAGGGCCTTGACGTGGAGTTGCAGGAGAGGAACCACAAATCAGCATAAAAAAAAAAAAAAAAAAAAATTCGCTTACCTTAAGGGCATAATGGTTCATACTCTTCATCAGCTGGCCATTAGACCAGTTAGCAATAGGGCTCACATCGTCCAGGCTGATAAACTTTTGCATCCGCTTCCAGGCAGTTTGGACGTCCTCCACTATCAAAGGCTCGCCTTGCTGGCCAGAAGGAGACTGAGCCTGAGTCCCTACAACAGCAGGGGCCTGTGTTGTAACCCCAGGTCTGGAGGTCTGGCCAGGCGTCTGACCAGAGGAGATGGCCCTTCCTCCCCTTGGAGGGGCGTCCCCTTGAGCCCTGTTAGCTTGTGGCTCGTTCACCCTTCCCACTTGGGTTGGGCGTAGGCGCTTGCTTAGCCTCTCCCCGACTGCCTTCGCTCTTTCCATCTCCTCGAACTTCTTCTTCGCGGTGGAACCAATGTTCCTCTTGTCGAAGCCCATGTTGTATACTTGTCCTGCAAAACAGAGCTGGAACTCAGTACCCTTGTCTCAAGAAGGCGGAAACAAGAAAATAGACCAGACTCACTCCTCTCAGCGCGAAGGGCTTCGACGGAATGGTCTGGACTTAAAAGATAGGCTGCCAAACTCTCACCAGATACCAGGGGTGCCCAGAGCTTGATCGGGTGCTCCCTTACCCTCGCTACCCGGGCCTTCCTTGACTCGTCCTCCAGCATAGGAAGGTGTGCTGAGCAAAGAATAGGTATAACGATGGTCAGACCACTATCTTAAACAGACCTAAGTGCGAGCACAGCAAAGCGCTTACCCTTCCTGTTGGGAATTTATACTAAAAGACATGCTTTGTGTAGTGACTTTAGTATTTATTAATAAATTAGTTATTCCATTTTAATGAGAATCTGTGTGAGAAATGTTTGCATTGCGTTATTTATTTAATGATTATGCATGTGCGTCTCTTATTCTATATAGTAGATGATTTGGTGTGTAGAGTACGACTTACACACGGAAGATCAGATCATCGGTTCTTATGGAATATAAGTTAATCGTTCACAGTCTTAGATGGAAATGGACACACCATCAGTAGGAATGTAGTACAAGGTTTTAATAGGTCTGTCTTGACTATGGGGAATGGTATAGTTCCAACTCCTTGCACTAGTACACTTTGTGTGTATTGAACAGGACCGTGTTGGGGTAATTGTTTTTATACTGACTATATAAAACAATTAATACCTCATGATTATTATGAGTGTTTATGCTCTTAATCCTAATATAATAAATAGACACGTGCATGTAGTATTTATTGTTTTGATTCATAGAAGAGTGAGATTCTTTAAGGGTCAATAAACTCAGTGAGTTGGACAATAACATTACGTGTATGGTGAATATTTATTATTGATGGAATCCACGTCCCCGTATAGGGATTGATGATACCCCATTGAGGAAGCTTATAAGTTTTGATTATGTCAAACCCTGCAGGTGGATTATGAATCCGACATATCAAATAAGTTAAATGGAAGGTCTCAAGGAATTAAATAAGTCTATTAAATTTAATTGTCAGTAATTTAATTTAATAGACGGGTATCTGTAATCTTAACGTGGGGAGATAAATAAGTATTTAATAATATGGAGCTCGAAATATAATTTTTAATATAACAGGGAGTGCAATTATAATTTGTTAGTGGTATAAATTATAATTTACGTAAATAAGGATTAATCCTGGTTGGATTAGGAGTCCTTATTTGCGTAGGAAGCCCTAGTTATACTAATCTTATGGTCCCTGTTGTAGCCTCTATATATATACGCGCTCTAAGAGCTGCTAGAGTTACATACTCTACACATAATTGAGAGATACACGATTTTGTGAGGAAGAGAAACCCTAGCAGCAGCGAGCCCACTCTCTATAGAGCAAGGCGTGTATGAAGAATACAACAGAAGTCCGAAGGTTGAGTTCGAGCTTGCTGATTCGTGCTTGGTGCTGATTCTTGTTTTCGAGATTAAATTAGAGAGATCTCGAAGGTACGATTCTAATCACGTAAATTAGGTTATGCTAATCAGACAAGAATTTTTGGTAGTATGCGTATACACTATAGCCAGGTCGTGGGAAATTTCGCAGTCCCCAACACTTTCTACCTGGTCTTCCCCACTGCCTGGGTATGCGTGGGGTTTGGTCAGTAACGTCCTCCCAGTGGGCGATCTCCATGCCTTCGCCATAAACGAAGAAGTATTTCTCCTTCCAACGTTTGTGGGAGACTGGGAGGCTGGTGATCATAGCGGTCTAACTATCCCGAGCTGAGAAGTAGTACCAGCCCGGGCTCTCACTCTCAGTGATCTTGTAACAGTAGAAGAAGTCTTCGGGGGTCAGGACCTCTTCCCTATTGGTGGCGGCCTGCCACAGGGCTGCGCAGGCCACCAGTATGCGCCACGAATTGGGCATGAGCTGTCTAGGTGCTAATCCGGCTCTGCTCAGGACTTCCCTAATGGGAGGAGCAATTGGAAACCTTAGCCCACCCGTCAAAGCGCTTTTATACACTGTGACTTCACCGGGGCGGGGAAGACATGCCCTGTCCCTTTCCTCCGGGACTCTGTAGCTTGTGGAGGCCGGAAATTGGTAGGTGGACCAGAGCTTTCTTACTTTCGCCCCATCTAGAATAGAGGCTAGATGCTTAGCCTCGTGTCTACAGTTTGCGTTAGAGGGTGGCCCCTCTCTCGCTGCCTCTGCCCTAGAAGCCCCCTCAAAGGCATCTACAATGGCCACTGGGCTCCTTGCCCTCCTAGGCCTCACCTATTGAGTAATCTCCTCAAGGTCTGCCCCAGAATAGTTCACTGAGGCATTGGATGCCTCGTTTGGTCTCACCCTATCTAGGTCTATGGAGGCGGTACTCTCAGAGCCGCTCGATAGGTCGATTGGCAGTGGGTTCATGACCTTAGGATCCTTGATCTCTTGGAGAGTCTCAAAAACCGCTCTAGATGCCTCAAGAACACCCCAGTATACCGACTCGACAAAAGGGGGATTACCTACAAACCCTAAGGGATATGAGGCCCTAACCCTCCACTCGTAGTACCAGATAGCCTTTTGCAGGAGCCAAAATATAAACACTAACACAACGTACCTTGATGGGTATGAAGACAAGGGATGATTTTGAAACCTCTCCGAACAACCAACAACAGTGAGAAGAACGGTGAAAGGAGGGAGATAACAAGCTCGATTGTATGATTGGGAAG
Organism: Euryodendron excelsum; assembly: GCA_033060915.1. Lineage (NCBI taxonomy): Eukaryota > Viridiplantae > Streptophyta > Magnoliopsida > Ericales > Pentaphylacaceae > Euryodendron > Euryodendron excelsum. The sequence continues at coordinate 303,869 of CM065382.1, forward strand.
AAATATGCAGAATAGGGGGCTCTTTTTGGCGAACCGCTAAGGTTTTATAAGCCCCCTCTATTCGAAATAAACGGTGTGGATCGGCCCAAAGCTCTCAAATCGAACGGGCAATACGATTGACGTCCAATCAGCATACGGGGCCAACCGTACGAGGCCACGTGGCAGAAAGGCCAATGGTCGCGTCGATTCACCTGGCATAGTAATCATGACGGTTATGCTGCGCCATAAATGCGCCTATTCGACGGCGCGCAGTGACCCTTCTAAATTCCCATAAGCTGACCTTTGGAATTCTCATAGGCTGACCTGGGCTGCCAAGGGAATTGGGGGCATCTAATAATGCAAATGACACAAGTACAGCTGGTCGATCCCCTTTGTGGACAGACCAAACCAGCTCGGCCCACATCTCCAGTTCAGGCCCCCCCTCCCTCCTAGGTCAAGTCTGCTGATAGGAAGAGCGGCAGAGCTTTAGCGATACACTAGACGGCGGCATAAAGATACTCTGAGATTCTCGCCTGGTAATTAGCCCCCACGATCCCATGATTTGAACGGTTTCCCCACGAGTGGGGGCATGGTCCATGGAGCCTAAAATCAAGGCATGATATATCCCCATGAAGTGAGAGGCATGACTGGGGGCACAATTAGCTGACCCATGAAGGTGCCCACGATCCAAGCTAACACTCCTATAAAAAGGACAATCTTCACCTCCAAGAAGGTACGATTCTACACCACCCTAAATACTGTAATTCTGTCCATTTTTCCCCAGCCTAACTTTGGCATCGGAGTGTCTTTGGTAGGCACCATACCGGTGTTCCAGACAAGAGAATTCATCACTCTGACAAGTTACACCAGAGATTGGGAAAGACGTACCAGTTCATCGTATCATCAATCACCTTTTTTGAAATTTTTTAAAAGTTAAGACAACTCTCACCGGCCCTTCCTTTGCTTTTAGAACTTTGTAACAAATATCTACCTGGTTAAGTTTCCGTTAGCTACAAAACACAAATTGCTAACATCAGATAATAAAAAATTTTAAATTCCTATTTTGCCCTCGTTATCTAATTCTGGGTCTTAGTCCTATGCTAGGTTAACATGGCCACCAAACACAGTCTTTCAACTGAAAAAAAAAAAAAAGAAGAAGAAACCCTCCTCTGTCTTCTCTCTCTCTCTCTCTCTCTCTCAAACACAAAATCATACTCATTAACCCTTTTCTCTCCACCGAAACCAATGCCCGCGGACCCCTCACCCCATCGTTCCCTCTCCAGCCACCACCCCGGACCAACCCTTCTCCGCCAATCCACACATTCCTTCTCCGGCCACAAACCCGGAATGTTTCCCTCCCCCCCCCCCCCCCCCCCCCCCCCCCCCCCCCCCCCCCCCGGGGCATGAACCAGGCTCACGACCCCCTCTCTCTCTCTCTCCATTTCCCACCATGACCGTCTGCCCCCGCCAACGACCTCCATTAAACCCACCATTTTCCCACCAAAACCCAACCACTTTTGCAACTCAATTCCACCAAAACTAAACTCCATCTCCCCTTCGATCCACCACAGCAACACACACCACCGCTCGTCTAACTTTGTAAGAAAACATATCAGTGATGACTCACAACCATTGTGAGTCATCACTGATATGTTTTCTTACAAAGTTAAATGGGAATTTTTTTACCATTGATATGCTTGAGATACAAAAATTATTGTTGCATTGTGCCACTGCTTTTATGGTTCGATGCACACTGATTTGTCATTGTTAAGATTTCTCTATGATAAGAAACCAAAAATTTACCCTAGTGAACTGGGTAATTTTTCGAATATGGTTGGTCATGTTGTTTGGTCAGATTTATGTATCTGTACAGATCTATATATGCAGAGAAGTTTTCTTTTCTTTTTTTTTCTTTTTAACTATGGCTTAAGTTGTTGAAAATGGTGGTCATGTTGTTTGGTCAAGCCTGCACTCAACGTTGGTGGTGAACCTAGCTGGCAACCAATGGAAGTGTTCTGTGTGTTAAGGTTTTATGATTTTTATGGCATGTGTGATGGCTGGTTTGTGGTGGGTGGCAGCAAATATTGGAGGTGGGCTGTGGTTTTACTTTTGAGCTTGAGAGAGATGAGTAGAGAAAGAGCCCCAAGGGAATTTTGGTGATGTTATGGCCATGGAGGATTTGAGAGAGAGATGGTTTTGCCCATAGTATCAGAACCAAATAGGACATTAAATCGGTTAAAGTATCAATTTTTGGTTTATTAGTTCAACTGATTCAATTGGTATTGTAGTGTTTTATATATTTTAATTATTATATAATTTATATATATTAAATATAGTAAAATTAATTATCAACCAAATAATAGTTTGTCAATAAAGTGGTCAAACTTTTTATACTAGTCACAAATTCAAATCTTTATCTCAACATAAATTTTAAATTTTAAAATTATTTAAAAAATCAAAGTTGGTGATTGATTTTTTCAGTTGAATCGACTAGTTGAACTTGTTAATTTTTAAAAAATTAACCAGTTCAAACATATTTACATGCATTTTTAGTAAATTAATTGAATCATACCGACTAAGAGTCTGATTCTCAATTTAACTGATTGAACTGTTCAATTCAATCCGATTCTAATAACTATGATTTTGCTTGTGACATCAACAGAAAAATTTATTGAGTTTATAAGGATACAAAAGTCATTTAACATTTTTGTTTGTCATGGTTTATAGACAAACTCTGACAGGGGATGTCATTATAATTACCTAAATGTGAGGCGTGCTGTCTTGAATTTTAGTAAACTTTAAGAGAGGTCAGTGTAATTTACTCAATTGTTATTCAACTTACACATGTTCATAAAATTATAGTATAATACCTAAATTAATTTTTTTATTGTTATAATAATTATCTAATAATTGAAACATTATTTAAAATAGCATGTAAGTATAGGAGTAATATAAAAGATGTTTTTGTTATTAGACAATTATTACAAAAATATAATATAATTTAGGTATAAAATAAATTTTTGTAAACATGTGCATGTTACATGATAATTTTTCATTTATTCTCATAACTGATTACTAATATATTGTTAACAGAAAAAGTTAATTGATAGAAATTAGTAGCTTAAGAGGTCAATTTAATACGTTTTAGAGTTTAAGAGGGTATAGTGATACTGAGTCATAGTTCTTGAGGTATACTTGTAATTAACTTATTTATTTATTATTATTTAGGAATAATTACATTGTATCCCTTTGTAATTTGAGCCAAAATCAAATGTTTTTTTTGGTTTAAAACTGAACACATGACCCCCTTTTGATTTGGACTTATCTGCAAAATGTATGAAAACTGTTAATTTTATCGAGGGGTATATCATTTAATATCTCCAAATTAAAACATGAAAAAGATGATTTGGTGAAAGAATAAAAAAAGACCTTCAAAAGACAATATTTTATTTTGACATAAACGTACTAAATTATTTTTTTGATGTTCTAATTTAAAAAGATAAAATGACAAAAGTACTTCTATGATAAAATTTTCATCAAAACTAATCGTTTCAATCCACTTTGCGAATAAATTCAAATTATATAAAGGTCATGTGTTTATTTTTTAAACTATCATAAATATCATATAATTTTGATTCAAATCACAATAAATAAAATGTAATTACTCCTGTTATTTATTTGCTATTGAACGGTCTTGCTACTGTTGGAAGAATGTAAAATAGTTTTAAAAAATTCACATTAGTCTTAACTTTTAAGTTTTCACTAAACTTCACATTATTCTGATTTTAGAGTTGGCCTAAAAAAATAAAAAAATGCTATTCACAGTCAGAATTATTCACTCTTTAATCGGTAGCTGACACATTAGTTACGCTAGACTCACCAATTACTAGTGGGATCTGATTGACGTGTCACCCACCTCAGCTGGTGACTGAGCCTAGCAATCCTCAAAAAAAAATAAAAAATAATATGCAATAGTTTAAAGCAGTGTTAGACCATGGGACATGTCATGTTGTATGACACTTAACAGCCGTTCGATCACAGAATCTCATCTGATCTGAGAGAGCAAACTCCCAATGCTGGAAAGACCCATTCATTCAAATTTCAAAAAGCGATAGGAAAATGAAGAAAAAGTCGACCGTTGGTGGGGGCGGCTCGTAGCATGAAGTTCGAATGACTCAAAACCATCTCCTAACACTATTTTCCTCCTAATTCCTCATCTCTCTTAGCCGTTTGAATTTCCACAGAAAACTAAGTCTCCATCAAGAAAAGAAGAATAATAAGAAGAAGATGAGACGCCATGGCTGGCAGCGACCTCTTCACCCTTTACAGGTACTCCGTTTTCATCACATTTCAAAGATCTGGTCTTCTTTTTGTTTGTGTTTGTGTCTGTGTCTACTACCGCTATTGGATAGATCTGAATCCACTCATCTCTTAGATAACCAACCTTTTTTTTTCTTCAAATTATCTAGAAAAGATGGTAATTCATTCAGCCGCGAGTTAAATCCCTCTTCATTGCAATGACTTCGATGTCTGAATTTTTATATTGCACCTTCTCTAAAACGTTGAACGTTGAATGCTCAATGTGGTCCAACTTCCTTGCTGGGTATTGCAGATAGTGGGGATGGCAGTTTACGGCTTTCTGGTTGTGGCCTTCTATTGCTTCCTGGGGCTTTTTCTCGGAAACAGAATTGCAGAAATCACTGTCACAACAATCTTCACATTTGCGGTAATTACCACATTCCTTCCTCTTCTTAGTTCTCCCTCAATCTCTCTGGTCAGGACTCGCTGAAACTTCTTTATCCTAAATTTTCAGGCACTTTCGGCGATGTTTCTGTTTGTAAGGTGCACAGCAATCGACCCGTCTGACAAAACCCGTTTTAGAAAGAAGAAGAGAAGATCCAAATCAAATGGGTCCTTAAAGCTTAATTATGGCTTTATTTTGGGGCAGATTATTTCAAGGTTTTTCAGAAGACTGGAGCGCAAGACCCTTAGGGTTTTTATAAGAAGGAAATACTTGGATCCTTGGCAAACCAGTGGTCAAATGGAGCCCTTGCTCCCCTTCCCCCTTGTCATGAAAGACGACGCAATTGCCCCAGATCCAGATCCCAGAGAGGATGACATCTCATTTTGCTCACTTTGTGATTTCGAGGTTGGCAGAACAATCTGTAGTAAATAGTAAATACCCCCACTCGGCTGTTAAACTTGAGCACTCGGAATCAGATTTAGAAAAAGAGAGACAACTTTAACGAACATTCTTTTCTTAAAACAACTGTTCAGATTGTGAATCTTTTAACTCTTTTTACCCTTAGCGAGGAAATGTGAGTTTATTTAGTGTTTTCTACTCGATTATTAGGCTCTCTGAAATGCTCCTCTCTATTTTTGCAGGTTAAAAAGCACAGCAAGCACTGCAGGACCTGCAACCGGTGCGTTGAAGGGTTTGATCACCACTGCAGGGTAAGAAGGGTAGTGTTTCTCATTATTCAAACATTGTACTTATTTATTCATTTATTTTGTTTAATAGGTCTGAAAAAATCTTAACATGTCATAATACCATGTTTTTTGTTTGCATTATTCCAGTGGTTGAACAACTGTGTCGGGAAAAAGAATTACACAACATTCATTCTTCTAATGGTTTTTGTGTTGTTAATGGTCAGTTGCTTCTAAGAATCGATTTAGTCAAGAACTAGTTGCTTTTTTAGTTTTTTCCTCGTGCTAATTTGATTCCTACCACTACAGCTCACAATAGAAGGGGGAACTGCCATTGCCATATTTATTAGGTGCTTTGCAGATAAAAAAGGGATTGAGCGGGAGTTGGAGAGGAAACTCTCTACAGAGTTCCCAAGCCGAATCCTTGCTGCAATATCTGTAATATTCTAAATGTTCCTTTTCCTATTCTCAGTGTTTACTTTGCTACCATTTTGATCGCACATTCACCACTGATTTTAACTTGTCGATATGTTATAGGTCTTGTTAGCTCTAATGACAGCATACAGTTCAGCAGCGCTGGGACAACTTTTCTTCTTTCATGTAGTTCTCATCCGAAAGGTATTATTAGTGGCTACCATGTAAAGATGACAGGAACTGTCGTGTGTGTGCTTAGGCCAAATTAGTGGAAACACTGGAAGAAGCCATGGATGGAGGATGTTAGTTTCGTGATCCAACTTCCAGACATGGGTTCCCATGCGTATGAACCAGAACACGCATAAAAAGGGATGGGTTCTCAGTGCCTGTTTTAGTCACTTTATTAAGATTGTCCTTTGGTACAATGGTGAAGCAGACCCAACACACTGCATTATGCCTCACGTATCCCATAGTATCAATGTTTTACCAATAATAAGAATTCACCGTTAACATCACTTTGCATTTACATCGATGCACACAGATGCTGAATTTGTTCTTAAAGATAATACATTTGTGAAGTTTCCCTTTCTTGCGTTCCATGAGGCCACTTTTCTATTAAAGGAGTTGCATAGAGTCTGAGCCCTTGACAATCATTGGAGAGCCCAACCAGATCTCACTTGGACTAGTAGGCTGGTACCGTTTAGCAAGCTGAATAAGAACCTTATTCATTTAGATTCATTGAGCATTTTGTATTCTTTTGTGTTCTCATGTTCTTAGATTTATCACACTAAGGTTGACCGTTGCTTGCAGGGAATGAGAACATATGATTACATACTTGCAATGAGAGAGGAGAATCAGTCTATGGAACTAGAATCCCTTGAAGATTCAGATTTCTCTTCAGATGAGAGCATCGACTCTGATGATTCTTCTGAAAAGCCAACATTTGTCTCTCGGTTTATATGCCGAGAACGAAGAATAAATCAGGTAATATGCAAGCGGCCGGCCTCTGTTTTTGCTTTCTTAGAAACTTCTAGCATAATCCTTACTGGATAACTGCTTAGGTGTTTCAGAACCCACAGAGATTATCCATAAGAATCGACGGAGAACCCGAACCTCCCAACTCGACTAAGAAGCAAGGTTTCCGTGCAAGCATTGACCCGTGGAAACTCATAAACATGAGCAGAGAGAAAGCACTATTAGCGGCTGAGAAAGCCAGACAAAGGCTTATGAAACATAAGCCTGTAGTGGGACTGGGACATGATTCGTTGAAGCCACTTCCGTTGGAGACAAAAAGTGGGCCATTGGTGAACCCAGATAGAATTCTGGCTACTGTGGGGTCTGGCTTGACACCTCTCATCTCCAAAGGGAGGCTTCCAGTTTCCCCAGGACGGTTCTCAAGCCCAAGAAGAAGATTTTCCAGTTCTCCAACTATGTTCTCTGGTTCTGTAGCAACGCCAAAGCACAAGTATAAAAGTAATTTTGATTTGAAGTTAACAGAGGTCTCCCGGGAGCTTGAAACTTACATTTCAAGGCAAGTGCTGTGCTCTGTTTTGAAGAAGGACGGGAGTGAAGCGTCCCCAAGATAGTTGAACTTTGTAAAGTCTCAGCCTTTGAGAAAGTATGATTTATAATGCGTGTATTTATTATGGGTATCTTAATATTAGATTCAAATTGACACATGTATGTCATCATCTTCTTACTCTTTACCAATTTACAGAGAAAAAAAAAAGAAAAAGAAAATTGAAGTTGTGACTGAGGACAGATTGAAGCCATAGGTTTGTATATTATTGTTGAGAATTTTATTAGACACAATGTAATGTGAGTTGACCTATTTAATCTCGTGAGTCAATGTGACTTGATGATGAGTATCCAGTCTGGCTTTCTCTGAGGCACTTGGACGAGGAATTACTTGATGCCTGGCCTCTGGTAGTAAAAAAGTGCTCATACAGGGAACAGACCTATATTTGACCCAGCTAAGCCTCTCTACTTGCTGGAAAGGTTAGATGATGAAAAGCAGCATATAAATTCAAAGGAAAACAGCATTTCCTGTTCTGTCAATGGAATTGCATTTAACGAATGACCTACCCCAAAATGAGAAAAAAAAACAAACGAAAACAATCCTCACTTTCGATATGGTCAAACTCAACAGGCCAGTTTGATACGTTGTAAGTATGCGCTAATCTATAACTAAGTAGCAAGCAACATGCTTTGTCGATTGGGAGAACGTCTCTACTCACGGTAATATTTTCCAGAATCAACCCTGTGCAATTATTCCCATGGGAAGACACGCATAAAATTTGCAGGATTAAGAGTTTCCAAGAATTTAATAAAGGGGGGGGTGGTGTTGTTTTGAGAAAAGGAAAAAAGTGCCGAAGGCATGTGTATTTGTTCTATTCTCAGTTCTTAGATAAATCACTTAATTATTATTAATTCCACTGCCTTAAAGTTACAAGAACCAATATCTCACTACCATTCCATAAATTAACAATCGAAAATCAGAAATTACACTCAAATCTGTACGTCACAGGAGATCATTTCTTCAGCGTTGCAGCAGACTGTTGTGCTGAGAAATGGAAAGAAACAAATTGAACGGAGAACATTCACAGGACAGGAGGTGGGTTGGGTATACCAATTGACAAATGTTATATCCTTGCCGTATTTACCATGAAACCAACCATGCTCCTCCATTTGGATCAGTCGAACTGCAAGTGATTCAAGAGACAGTAACAATCTGATTGGTGCTCGGGATAGATTCCCTCACGGAGAGGCTCACAAGTCTTTGGAGAAACCAAGTCCGAATATCCTTGAATATACGAACAATTCCACGGAGAATCTGACGTTACACTGAAAGTGATGTTGGACAGGCAAATATTGAGAAAATTATCCCCTTTTATACCCTCTAGAAGGCCTGCAACCTTAACATTCTCCCCTACAACATCTTTGATGGTAATCTTTTCTATTATTGGGAGAGCAAGTGGGTCATAAAAATCATCTGGGTGCTCCCCATAATTACCGGTGAATTTTATAGCAACATTAACATCAGCCATGATCACATCTGATATATAAATATTTCTCACATAACCGCCCCGCCCGGGAGATGTCTTTATTCTGATACCCGTATTTGAATTGAAAAATTGGAGGTTTTCTGCATGAACTTCTGATATACCTCCAGACATCTCGCTTCCAAGTGCAATGCCCGAGCTTGAACGAGTTTCTCCAACAAGTCGGCGGATAATAACATTTGTACTGGGACGCGCATATGAAATGCCATACTCATCCCACCCGCTTTTGATGGCAATCAGGTCATCACCAGTGCTAATGTAACAGTCCTCAATGCAAACATCATTAGAAGAGTCTGGATGCATTTAAACATTCAAAAAATATTAAGTCAGAATCTAGGATATTGTCTAAAACAAGTTGATTTTGAAGTTTATACTATTTATGAGCAATTAAAAAGTATTATAATGTGGGGAAGATGAAACATGGAATTATAAGCTGACTGAACTAATTCTGACACAACAGTTTTAACACCAGCATCAACTAGAGTGGTTATCCCCTGCCCCTCTCAAAGGAAGAGTGGTGATCTTACTTTTCACCAAAGAAAAAATCATAACAAAGAAAGCAAGCAAGAAAAACGTCTTAACATTTGTTATATTGGTGACAGCAACAGAAAATGGTCGCTGCTCATAAGAATGTTTTACCTCAATTTAATACATGTGAGCAAGACTTTTGTTCTTTTCATGGTGGATGGCAAGAGTTAGACCTTTATGAAAACTATATAAAGCTAGCAATCTCATGAGTATTCCTTTGATGATGCAAAATGAATTGCAATACATGAAATAAAAATGGTAGTATAGTCCAAGTTACAGTTCCATTGCATTGAATAATCAGCAAATTATACATTTACCTTTTTTGTCGTGTCAAAAGTTTATCTCTCACAGATTTCAATTATCAACAAACAAAGGCATACACACACACACAAAAAAAAAATTAAAAAAACAATAATTTTTCAACTTTCAAGAGTGTTCAAGTTGACCGATGCAAGAAACTATTAAAAAGTATCTAACATCTTCTACCTATGACTGAGACTAGAATACAATCATTTACAACTAGTATTGAAAAAGGAAGTTTTCCAATGTCAATAGGAAACCTCACCTGGATCTATGCCATCTGTGTTTGGTGAATCAAGAGGAGCAATAATTGTGAGATTCTGGATAATAACTTGGCTGTTCATCCATAAAAACAGTCAAACCTCACCATCTAATTCATAAAACTTAGCTTTTGCATAGCTTTAAAATTGGAGACAGAAAAACCTAAAATTCAGTACATGAGGGGCAGACTAATTTTAATCCCACTAGGGAGGACAAACCTGCAATATACAGGGTGGATGGTCCAGAAAGGTGAATTTAGGAAGGTCAGGTTCGAGATGACCACAATAGTGGAGTTTACCAACTCAACCAAATGAGGCCTGGTGTAGTCCAGAGTTCCATTTCGGAACCAGTTCCACCAGACACTACCTTGGCCATCAATTGTCCCATTATCACCTGTATGGAGATATCTGTGACGTCAAGAAAACAACAGGAGAGTACATAAAAAAAGGTACTACTTTCTTGATTATATCAACCTGTTATAATGATATCCGTCAGATTGCATCCAAAAATAAGGCTTTGATGCCTTCCACCTGGTAACTCCCTACCTCGACCATATGATGGTAGAGGATCAATTACCGGCCAATCATCAGAATTCTGAAACAAGGCAGTCTATGCTAGTTAGCATTATGTGCCAAAATATCATAACAACATCCTCAAGGTAACAACAAAAATGCAATTGTGAATCAACCATTCAGAGACTGGAAATATACAAATCGAGAAGCAGTTACCCAGCAAAGATCAAAAGATAAGCAGTGATCATTGCAGCATGAAGCAATTTCAGTAATTTGCCTCTGATGTAGTTAAAAACTTGAAATTAAGTAAAAACTTACATTGTTTTATTATAATAATTGTTACAGCTTTCCATTTCGCCTTATAGGAAGTAAAGGCTTACCACAGATCCAAGAATTACTGCATCCTTATCTAACCGCAATGTTAGATGACTGATGAGATTAAAGGTTCCCGTCAACCACCGGCCAGCCGGTACAAAAAGCTGCGCACCGCCCATGTCGGCAAATGAATTAAGATAGAAAATGGCATTCTGAAATGCTTTAGTGTTAAGAGTAAGCCCATCACCAACTGCCCCAAATTCAGTAATGGAGACACTGTGAGGTCGAACAACTTCTGACCATGTCTGTTGGCAATGTGAGCTGCCCCTAACAACCCGTGGAGTTTCATCAAATAACGCAAGTATAAGAAGCACATCCACCAGCTGCTTTGGAACACATGGACATTGGTCGGTATCAAAATATAATAATGAGATCAAGCATAAGGAATGTTCGCGTGATGCATTCTGGAATGATTTTGTTATCCTTTGGTTGGAAATTCTTAGGTACTGCACTATGTTCAGGAATTTCGCAATCATCCTACAAAACTAGGGATCCAGCAGTAGAAGCAAAAGAGAAAGAAAAATAAGAACTGAAATACAATGTGATGGAAAACGATTCGGTAGCTAAAGGGGGAACTAGCAACAATGGCCTAACTAAGACAGATAAGATAACAGTCGTTAATTACTAGCTTTAATGGGGGGCGCACACAAAGACTTCATGCCAAATCATTCATCGGTTGACAGGAAATGTGGTCAGATTAGCTCCATTATGTCAAAGGAAAATAAACCAAGAACAGGCACACAAGATACTAAAGAACTGAAATTGATGGACTACTCAGAATTTGGTACTCCACTAGCACCACAAAGAAAAAGACAGAACAGAAAATCCAATGTTGTTAATTGGATCCGGTTTAATTTATTGCCATCTTTCTTCCACTTAATTCATGGCTGAAAATAGATGAATTCTGGGTAGTACTTTCAGAATTAATCTTAATCAGCATTTCCAACATAAAATGTAGAAGTCATAAAATTGGGCAGGAAAAAGAAAAAGAAAAAAAAAAGGAAGAATAAGATCTTGCTCTAAGCACTCAGTGGCACAAAAAAAGAGCAAATAAATTAGGACGACTCAGCTGAAAGTAGAAAATTTCAGGAGGAAAGAGAAACAAGAAGTGAAAACAGTGAATCAAAAACAAACTTACAGTACAAATTCTCCTCATATGAATGAGATCTGTTGGTTCCCCTTCAGCACAGAGATGAAAGACACTGAGGAAGCTTCTTTAACACACTTTAATTACATGGAAAAGAGCACGCCCAACACCTTGAGAACGTACTTAATTATTTGTGGGATCAAAAAATTTAAACACCAAGGCCTCGAGACACAAAAGAAAGGGATTTTGAGTCAGAAGATGATGGAAAGGGGTAGCGGGTTTAGATCCAGGTCGTCAACAATTCGCGGTGTGTGTGATCAGAAGGATGAGAGAGAGAGAGAGAGAGAGAGAGAGAGAGCCAAAACCACTGAAAGTGACCGTTGCTGTCTGCCAAACATTGAGCAGTTTCATCTCCTCCAAATTTCATGCACGCGGACTCTCACACACACTCTCTCTCTCTCTCTCTTTCTCTCTCCTTTCTGTGTCTCTCTTCAAATGATGGCAGACGCCTAGAAAGAAGCCAGATTGATAAGTCAAAGAAGTGGGATTTAATTAGAAGAAGTAAGGATTTTAGCCTTGAATGCATTGACCGTAGTAACCTTGGGGTGGCCGGGGTACCAGCAGGAGGAAGTCGATCCCCGAGGCTAGGGTGCACAAATGACCTGTGAACTGAGAACCGAATCGAACCCGAATTCGGTTTTTAAGAGGCCTTGGTTCGGTTTTGGATCTTGTTTTTAAGAACCGAACCGTGGTAGATACAAAAACCGATTCAATCTGAGAACTGATCCGATTTAGAGCCCAACTGCTGTATCTCATTCATTGTCTTCGCCGGGTTGGTTGAAGAGTTTATATTATGTATAGATAGTTTCTAAGTTGTTTAGTTGATTTGGGAAGTTGGGACTGAGAACACAGATACTTTAAAAAGATTAACCCCCCAAAAGCAACTGGGAAAAGAGGAAAAAATAAAATAAGTATCTACTCTCTGCTAATTTTTGTGATTTGGTTTGTTGCCCATGATATCTTTACTGGGTCTTCATACTCCATCAGATGAAGAAAATCAGAACTTCGAAGAAAACCAATAGAAACTCCTAATTCTAGCAACAAAACACCACATCAATGATTAGATCTACAACCCCAAAACTCGTAATGGGAACCCATCGAAACCAGAAAACCCTTTTTAAAGATGGAACGTCAAAGATTGTACAAAGTAGTAGTGTAGTGAAGATTGAAAGGGGAGACCGTGGGTATATGATGAGATAAAGATGATCAGAAAGCCCAAACCAAGGACTGTGTTCTTCCTGCAACAGCTGAGGGTTTAGATACAAACCCACTTCAAGATCACTTCAATCCCTGTCCAAGAGGCATTCAAGGCTTCAACATTATGCCTCTATTCAACAACAGCAGCTCCAATAATACGAGGAGAATCCCTCATCAGGTAGCAGCTTGCCTTTCTTTTCTTTTTTCTTTTTTCTGTAGCAGCGAGTGAATCATTTCAAGTTCAGTTTTTTAGATATTTCTTGGGACTTTCATTGTCCCACATCAGGTGGGAGAAAGAAAGCCCATTCCTAAAACCCTATAAAACCTGCTTTGCTTCAAGAGTGATTTATTTCTAGACCAACCGTGACCATATTGGCAGCTGAGAAGGCCCCTTGTTAACAGATAAATCCAAAACTGTCTTCGGCCTGCAAATAATAGAAATCTTAAGTGAACGGTCGGTTTGGATTGGTTTGGTTTACTTCATGTTTGGTTCCGTTTTCGGTTTTGAAATTGGGGAACCGATCTTATTGTGTTCGGTTTTGGGTTAGGTGCTAAACCGAACCGATCTGACGATATGTACCTTTACTTGAGGCTTAAGGTGGGATCACCACTGCATGATGAGTGTTTTGTTATGTAAATTTCCACCTGTCTTGTGTTTGTTGGAACTCGGGAGAGGGGAGCGTCTCATCACATGTTAGCGCGCTCTAACTTCATTTTGTGTTCGTAATAGCTTTGGGGAGGAAAGGAATGTAAGGGTTTGGTTTTCGTAAAGAAAATAAAATAAAAGTAGACGAAAATAAGAGAAAGAGAGAGACATAAAGTGATGTAAATTTTTTTATTTTTTATTTTGCCTTTTCTTCAGTCCCTTAAGTTCTAAATAAGCTCCAAATTTCATCAAATACTTGCGCCTCATTCCGTCTCCCTCTCCTTCTCCCTTTTCCTATCTCTCTCTTAAATAGTATTTTTTTGTCTTCCTTTGCTTTTACTATACTATCTTTAGGTAAACTTAATCTTTGATTTTGAACTTATTATACATGAAAATCATAATGAATGAAGAAAAGAATTTACACGCCCAAAATAATGATAATTTAAAATAATATTAGGGTGTTCAGTGAAGAATTAGAATTCAACTAATTGTGAAGAAATTAGTCCCCGCTCTTGAAGCACTATTTTATAAAGACAGTGAGTCTCCTTATTAAATGAGTTGAAACACGTACACAATCATGTTAGGTAATATTTGTCAAGGTAGTTACCGGATGTCACACACACCTATTTAGGCGTCATTAATACCATTTTAGGATGAGTATGATCGCATGTGTCACCAACCTACGAACGTTATCAAATAATAAACACAAGGAAGCGTGAATTATGAAACATGAGAAACATCATTATCATCATAAACCATCCCACGATCACCAAATGTACATAAGATAACTACTAAACAAAACTCATAAGAGTTTGCAAGATGGAGATGAAAATAAACTCCAAAACATCTTGACTCAAGTGTACACATACAAGACTAGATTCTTAGACTAGTTGAGTTCTCCACAACTCATCAACTCGACACCAACAACAATGAACTGAACATCAACCTCTTTACCTATAAAATAATTTGTATAGGTGTGAGTTATTATCAATGTGCTCATTAATATAATCAAACTCGTAAAGAATGAATATAAAATAACACAAAAGTTAACAATAATAAATAATTCATCTTACAATGATATATAATCATACACATGTTACCATCATTAATGAGAAATGTCTCATGTAATGTAATGTCTCTTGTGATGCAATGTTTGATGTCACCACATATGCACATCTTTTTTCTATAATATTATCCAATTCATAGCTAACGTGTTATCTAAGAATATCACTTTTAGGTTAGTCTATTATGACTTAACTTCACTAGTGCAATGCAAATTATGCATACAATGTATGTTGTTTGCGATGTTATCTCATAACTATCACCAACATCAATATAGATAATAAGACATTCAATGTAATAAGAGTAACAATATCTTAACCCCCACCTCAATCCGTTATATAAAGTAAGGTTGAATCACTCCTTAGGTGAAATTGGAGTATCTTTAGTCGCTTTCAAACCTATTACACACCACCACGTCAAATTTATGAAATATATGCATAATCAATGCATGTTCATGACTTATAACTCAATAACATAAGAAATGATATGTCAATAATTAGGGATTTATATTAAAAGACATATTTTGTGTGATGGCTTTAGTTTTTATTAATAAATTAGTTATTTCATTTTAATGCGAATCTGTATGAACAATATTTGCTTTGCATTATTTTTTTAATGATTGTACATGTTTGTCTCTTATTCTATATAGTAAATGATTTGGTGTGTAGAATACGACCTATACATGAAAAATCAGATCATCGGTTCTTATAGAATATAAGTTCATCATTCACAGTCTTAGATGGAACTGGACACAAGATTAGCAAGACTGTAGTATACGGTTTTAATGAGTCTGTCTTGACTATGGAGAACGATATAATTCCAATTCTTTGCACTAGTACACTTTGTTTGTATTGAACATGATCATATTAAGTTAATTATTTTTATACTGATTAGATAAAACAGTTAATACCTCATTACTATTATGAGTACTTATGCTTTAAGAGCAATTATAGTTACATTTACTCATAATTGAAAGATACACGTTTTTCTGAGGAAAAGAAATCCTAGCAACTGCGAGCTCACTTTCTTTGGAATAAGGCGTGTACGAGAGATACAACAAAAGTTTGAAGGTTGAGTTCGAGCAATTAATTCGTGCTTGTTACTGTTGCTTGTCGTTCGTGATCAAAGTAGAAGAATTTCAAAGTTCATACCTGTTGCTTTTCGGGATCAAACCAGAGAGATCTTGAAGGTATGATCCTAATCACG
The DNA here is from genome assembly GCA_033060915.1 of Euryodendron excelsum. Taxonomy (NCBI): domain Eukaryota; kingdom Viridiplantae; phylum Streptophyta; class Magnoliopsida; order Ericales; family Pentaphylacaceae; genus Euryodendron; species Euryodendron excelsum. Next base: position 319,985 of record CM065382.1, read on the forward strand.
TAGATTAGTCTATGCTAATCAGATCAGTATTTTTTACATTATGCGCATGCACTACAGTTGGGTAATGGAAAATTTCGCAGTCCCCAACAATGACATATTAGAACTCAATGAGAATATGTTAATACCTGTAGTGTAATGCCAATTTAAACCATAGGTGTTAAGCCCTCCCTAACACAAAGGTATTGTCCCTTGAGGAAAAAACAAGAAATCCAAAGCAAAGGACCTGCGCTGATGCCTCCCTGAGGAGCGTCTGGCTAGGAGGCCTGGGGCCACACCAATGCGCCCTCCCTCCAGAGTCTCGCGCCACTAGGCACCCTCAACCCTGTCATGACGCCCCTTCTTTTTAGGTTCAAAAATGATATTTTCAAAGCATGATTTTAGGTATTTCTTACAACCTCAACCTAATTCTAAATCCCCTAAAGTTTAGAATGAAGTTCTAAAACCTCAAATAAGACTTCAACGCATTAAAATATGAACAACATGAAGAATCTTAGGTTTTTCACTTCAATTCTAACCTCTTGGACTTCAATTCTTAATTCTAAGACATGGACAGTTTTTTACATGCGACAATCAATAGAAATGCATGCAAACAAGCATGAACTTAAGATTTCTCACCTCAAATAATGAATGCACAACTTTTCCCTTCAATTTCCTCTTCTTCTCTTCTTTCATTTCCTTTTTCTCTCTTTTTCTCTCACTTTCTTTCTTGCCAACACAAGGTACTACACAAGCACCTCTCTTTTCTCTCTTCACTTGACTTGATGCTAACAATAGATACACTTGTATCCAACTCACATATATGTCATACATATACACATGCTAGCAATGAAATACACACTTTATGTACACACCTTGGTGGCTTTCACATAAGCACACCGAACATTTTCTTACTTCACTACACCACTAATCCACATCGTTAGCATAATTAAGCACAATTATGATAATTAATCGTCATTAACATTAAGCTAAGCATGGAGATTAATAAAGCTAAACAGATTAGTCCTCACATGACAAACTACCATTAAAACATGTTACTCAAGCTTATTAATAAAGGAAATTGTGCACTATTAAGCATGCATTAAAACTAAGTATGATGCTAAGCAAAGTAAGGTCTCACACTAGAAGAGGAGGAATGAATCGAGAAGAGACAAAACTCGATTGCAAACAAATAGTCTTCTTTTAGTAAAGAGAATTGTCGTGACCATCTGTCATGGTAGATGTGTGGTTGCAACCTAAAAGCTATATATGCACCTCACAAATCACAAAGTTCAAGCTCCTCCACCGTTACAGATTCGACTCCCTTTCAGATCTTAGCCTTCATAATCTTCTAGACTCCTTATATAAGAGTGCCACATTTAAATAAAAATAATTTAACGATTTTCTTAATTTGTCAAACTATTTAGAACACTAAATAAATTAAAACAAATAAAAGCAGCCGTAAATTAAATCTTTAAAATAATCTTTAGATCAATTTCGCCAAATCTTTCAGCAGCTCTCAAAGGGAAAACTCTCTCCCAACTACAAAGATCTTTTTTTTTTCTAATCTATTTTGGATTTATTTACCAAACTCAATTATTCTTTGAACGCTTATTCCACTCTCTCTTTCTCTACTTTTGTGTTGGTTGAGTTTTACATATCGTATATATGTCCTTAATCATTATTTGTTGTATGAAAATATTGTTAATTTATTTTGTATATTATTTTTTAATTTTTTTTGAAATTAAGATACAAAATTGAGTCTTTTTTAATTTTTAAGTAAATAAATCAAACCGTTACACAAAAAATAGAGGACCCAATTTGAATGGACTACAACCAATCCGACCCAAATCAAATTGTAGAACTAGCCCAGACCAAATCGAACCAACTCGGGTTGGTTCCATAAAATGATTGGTTCAATTCTGAGTTAAAAAGTCTGAAATCGATCAAAGTCAGTTTGTTATGGGTTTGACACAAACCCAACCCATGCACACGTTTATTATAATAAAGAGAAAAAAGTTCTAGTGGCCCAGTAGTACTGAGTACTCGTGAATATATCAATAACCTGCATTTGTGGAATAGTAAAGAGACTTTCAAGAGAAAGTAGAACATGACAAAATATGATACGATATTTTTTCAAAAGTCTCTCTATTACTTTATACGCCCAGGTTGCTGATGTATTTATATATTACGTATCACTATTTGATAAGAATTACTACGAAGTATTCAATACACCACTGGACTAGAGAACAAGGTAAAAAAGAGAAAAGGAAAACTAGAGGAAGCATTGGATCATCTAATTGGAGCGAAACGCTGTGGTGTGGGCTCGTTGATCATATGTTAATTCACAAATTATAAGGCTTTCAATAGGAAAAATTAGTTTTAGTTTTAGTTTTAGTTTTAGGAAATGTGCGGAAAGATCCAATAGGCCATGGGTCCAAAAGAAAGGGCCTTGAGAGTTAAGCCACAAGGCCATGCAGAAGGGAGCGAGAGCCATCGTAGTTCGTGGTTGGTGGGCCCTCATTTTAGGGCTTTTATGGTTTTTATTTTTTATTTTTAGGGCTTTACCCTCGAAGCAAAAAACTTCACACAGAGCAAGGGTTTAAAGAAAGAAAGAGAAATAATGAAAAAAGAGACAGAGAGATTTGGAGCGGAAAAGAAGAGTAGCGGAGCAGACAAGATGTATGTAGTAGCTTATTGAGAGAGAGATACTAGTAACGGTCTTTTGTATGTCTTTGTTTCTTTGTAATTTTCAACTATTATTTTGTTTTTGTTTTTTCTGCAGCATTCGAATCGAACAAATGCGAAGCGGTAGGAAGAGCAGAACAAGCTCAAGGAAACCTAACGACGCCTCCAAGTCCAGCAATTTTGTTTCTCCTCCTCCTCCTCCTCCTCCTCCTCCTCAAGAACTAATGTAATTGTAAAAACCTTCTAATTGCTTCTTCTTCTTCCTCCCTCCTCTTTTGTGCATGTCTGTTTGTGTGTGAACGTTCACTTACACTCTGAAACTTGTCCTTATTTTTGGGGAATCAAAGTGAATTAAACGTTCCGTTTTTATTGATCTCTGATTATGACAAAACTATTCTTCTTCTTTCTAATTTGATTTATTTATTATGATTATTGGTTATGGTTATGATGATTTTGATGGTGTTTATGTGTGTGGACTCTCGAGTAGTTGCTACGAAGGTGAAAGTCTTGCTCGTCTCCTCAAATCCATCGAGAGGTAACCGTCCTCCTGACAGTCTCTTCCTAGTTCCTACACACCAATTGTTTTAGATTATAGCTGTAGCCTGTATGAGTGAGTGCGCGGGTATATATATATATATATATATATGCACTCTGTATAATTGGCAAATGGGTTGTCGACTTGGCGTGATTCTTAAATTTTCTTTTTTCGACGTACAGGGAGATGGAATTGGCAAGATTTGTGGACACAGCTTTACCCCACAAAATATGGCTCAAGGTTTTCTCTTTGTTCATTCCTTAGAACTCTCTTTCTTTTTTCAGTCCTTTGATATTATTAAATTCTGAATGCCTGGATTGCTGGCTGGCTGGCTGGCTGGCTGGCTGGCTGGCTCTTTCTTCAAATAAAGTTTATTAATTTTTCTTGATATTGATCTCTTCTCCTCTCCTTACTAGCAACAATTTTCTATTGGAGTCAATGACATCACTCGTGTACTTGAACGCATGCCCCCTATTTCTGTTCGGGGAAGCTCTTCTCCAGGTCAAGCTGCCCCAGTTCGGCTGCAGGTTAGTTCCAGGAAATACTCGGTGTCTGTTCAGTCAATCTCATGCCTGTACGAATTCAGCTGCTTCATTTCTGCTTCTCTTCAACTAACTAACAACCAAATTGTTGTCCCCCAAAAAAAAAAACCAAGAACAAAAAGCATATGCAGTTGCCTAATGTTTGCGTCATCTATATGTTGCAACTTTTTCACTTTGTATGCATTTCTAAACAATTTGTGGTTGGGGAGAATTTTACAATAATTTTTGACGAACACTGGCAAAGGTTCTCCTGTAATAACGTAGAAATTGAACTAGAAGGTGAAAAGTAGCATCAATTTAATAGAAGAGAAGAAGGTCAGAGGTATTCCGTTACAGGCTGTGGAACTGATTTGTGGTGCCTTCTATTTGTTTTGGTTGGAGTGACTCAAGTAGTGGCGAGAAACCTTGTGGCGGAAATATTATTGCTCAACTGCTTACTTTGTTCAAACAAAGTTTGTCATGCTTTGCATTATCTTACTGGACTAATAATGGTTGTCCTCATTTGTGACTTCCATTCGAGGAGCTTGTTATCCTTGTTGGCTTTGCTATGTTTGTTACCTTGGATCATCGAGAGGCATTCTTCTTTTTTTTTTTTTTTTTTCTTTTCGCTTTCCTATTAAGACTTGAATAAATCCTTTGCCATAAATGGTTGTTGATACTCAATACCTGTCATATTCACACATTAGTTAACCCGAATTGATGTGGCTGATTTATTTTGAGGTTGTAGGCCATACTACTAGCTTCTGATTGTAACCCACGATGGCTTACGAGGCATCTGCCAAGCATGGCCTCTTCGAGGAAGGTACCCCTGATATTTGTGAAGGATAAGAAAGGGGGTTCTATAAGATTAGGTGAACTGGTTAAGTTAAAAACAGCGATTGCCGTTGGAGTTAAGGTAAGGAAGTCACGACTTAGAGAATGAGATCTCCTTATGATCTGAGAATGAATACTTTCCTCCTCTTCTTCTTTACTTTTCTATTTACTAACTTTTAGTTCATTGTTATGTTCACTTTTTTGGAGCCGTGCTCCCTGTAGTTTTGTTTAGACACTCGACAGTGTAATTAGTTGGTACCTCCTTGTCATAGTTAGTAAAATATGGGACGATAAAAGAACAGTACGTAATATATGTGTTTAATATAATTTTTTTAAAAATACAGTAATAAAATTCAGAATAAAAATAAGAATATATAATTATTCGAGTCTTATATGAATGTTTGTTAAAAAGTTGGGACAAAAAATACGATATCATTTATAAGCAATTTTTTTTTAGATATGTTAGTATATAGTATTTTTGTCTTATATATATTATTTTTTAAAATATATTATCAACAAACTGTTAAATTACTAACAAATGGTGTGTAGTATTTTTGTCTCATATATATTATTTTTTTAAAAATATATTACCAACAAACTATTGAATTATAACAAATAGTATGTAGTGTTTTTGTCTCATATATTATTTTTTAAAAATATAATGCTAATAAACAGTTAAATTAAAGTGATAGATAAATAAATTTTATTATTTCAATACTTGACATAAAAATGGGTTAGTTTGTCAATTTTAATATGTAATTTAATATATCAAGTATTGATGAGAAGGTATATAAAAAATATATTTAATGATTTAAATATATTTATATTAGAAAAGTATTCCAAAAATATATGACAAGATATTGGTAAAGATATACATCATGAGTTATATAAGTTTTTTTTGTTTTTATAATGGATAAAGTCGAAGAAGTTTAATGGTCAATATTTTTACTATTATAATTATATATTAAGTCTAGAATTAATAATATGCAAAAATTATATCTAATTTTTAATTAAATTTTTTTCAAAAATATAATACGTAAGACGTTTGATCCATTTTTTGGTCCCAAAGGATAACGTTTAATTGTTCACTTTTTGTTGCTAGTAACTTCCGCTTAAATTGTGCATGTAAGTATATATTCATGTTTATGTTTTGGTAGAAATTTACATGTAGACATACTTTCTTATAATTAACCCGACTTCATCTAGGTTAAAGGTAATGCCATCAATCAACTTATTGAGGAAATTCTCCGTGGGAATGAAATCAATTTTGGATGTGATGGCGTGAATTCAACTGAGATGCCTGGCACTCCCTGTCCCTGACCATCATCTCAACAGACATGAGCTTATCAATGTGTAGTCACGGCAGAAGGGGAGACGGACATTAACAGTAGAGAACCAACAATGGGTTCATGAAGCATTCATCGTGGCGCTTTTATATTTTCCCCAGTAATGATTACGACAAGTGCTCAGACCACAATCCCTCTAATACTAGTTTGGTAATGTTGCAAGCCTTCTGAATGATATTCTGTGCGGTCAAGAGTTTTACCTCATTTTATTTTTGTTTTTTTTAATTGTGTTCGATGTTTTACATAACAATAAAATCAATAACTACAGAATTTATAAAACTATCGCTTGAAGAAAATTTGAAAATAGTCCATTTACGTGGAACTATATATAACTATTTTTTAATAATGTTCTTAAAATTCGGAATAAAAAGGATTGAAGAAAACAATGGAAAGACGTTTATTTTGAAATTTCAATTGTGTTTTTTTTTTCAAAAACTAAAAAAAAATAATAATAATGAACAAAAGATTGAAATTAGACCCTGAAATGTTTAGATCGATTGTTCAGATCATGAACAGCCTTTTTGGTTGTATGTGGCCCAGCAAACCAAAAAAAAAATAAAAAAACAGCCATTTTGGGTTTGTTCAAAGATGCTTGATCCTGCGAGCCATTGCTTGGTAAGTGAAACGAGTCCGGTAGAATCCAGCGTCATGTGAGTATATATAACTCAAACCGTATGTCCTTAAACTGAGAGAGAGAGAGAGAGAGAGAGAGAGAGAGAGAGCAAGCAAAGTCTCTTTTTTAAAGGGTGCTCCAATCACCGCACCCAAGTACCAAACCTAAGCTTGTCAAAAAAGGAGATCAAGACCAGAATAGACAATCAGTAACTTCGTCCCCAGTAGGTCCACTTCTTGGCAGGTTTGCCAGAGGCAAAACACAATGTACCTGCACAATAATATAGCAAAAAACAAAGTATCATTAAGCAATGTTCAGATTACATGGAATCAATCACTAGTATGTTCGTCTAATGGGATCTTTTCTTTCTCTTTTCAATTCATAATTGCGTTTAAACACGCCCCCCTCAACAATGGCTCCAAATCACCACTTAAGCTAAGATACTAAGGATACAATACTAACTGCATACACGCACATCTCATGTTCAACACAACGGATATATCATCCGACTCTATTAGGTTTAGTTTTCCAAGGGAGCCATCATGGAAGATGATATCAATCACCTCACGTGTTTATAAATTCTACATGATAAAATCTGCGCCTTAAAATGATTATGTGAAACGCAATGGATGAATTCAAACTGCATGTGACTATCCAATGCACCCTATGAACGCCATAAAATTGTACCCTTCACTTCCTTATGGTCTTCTGAATGCATCCAGTGATCATGGAAATTTTTGTTCCACATGAGAATCCAAGTTCGCCGCATTCAGACAATAATGAAGAACAGGAAACCGGAGACCAAGTAGGTAGAACAAACAAAATCTGTACAATTGGTCTCTAGCAATTGCAAAAAAGTCAACATTCAAAGATATTTCCCTGCTATGAATAGAATGGCCTAGACTGTTGCACCGATGCAGGAAAAATGATCTATTATGACAGAGGCACGTTTTGTCCATAGATGATGAAATGAGAGAGTGAAGCCCGTGAAGATGAAAACCTCCTGAAGTGTAAAGCTAGTGTCCTTGTTTATCTAGTGCAATAGTGTGACTTTTCCAAGGCTAGGATAAATCTGTGATCAGCCATTTGAGGTCTGACCACCTTCAAATCAACACAAAGAGACACTGGAAGTGATTAAAATCAGTCATTTTTAACTGAGTTATAAAGAAGCATGACAACAATAATCACAGCCTCGTTGACCTACAACAGAAATTGGTACCTTCATCCAGTGCAGGCTGGTCAAATGGAGAACAGAGTGTCTTCGCTGCTCCTATCTCCCCTTTTGTCCGTGCTTTTACATCTTTCTCCACCTCCTAGAGCATTAAAACACAAATACAATGTCACAAATACTTCCAAACAGAAGTAAATGGATAAACAATTATTTCCCAAACTGCCAAAAGAATATAAAAAATGAAGCCAATAGTAAGACTAGTGAGAAAGCTGTGTGTAATATAACATCTGTAATGTAAAACACTCCATCAGATAAAGAGCACTGCATGAAATTGCTTAGAGGTTATTTACAAAAATCCAAGAAAACCTCTTCTTTTTCATTTTTCTATGTATTCTTTTTAAAAGTTATGGTTATCTATCAGAAGTCTCGTTACAAAGATGAACTCTGTACAGCACTGTAAACATTCTCCAAACTACCATGTAAAATAGTAAAAGCAAATATCATACCTCTTCATCACACCAAGGAGCCAAGATCAATTTTTTATGGCTCAGTGCTTCCATGAATTCATCCCAAGTTTTTACAACCTGAATGCACCCATCTCGTTTTTGTTTGGCAACATCAAAGAGGCTTTGCCGAATATTTTCTAGCATGTCTTTTACTTGATCAACCAAATTGGCCATCGGAATATCAATTTTAGCCGAATTATCACGGCGAACGGCACGTACCTATGTAGAGATAAAAGCAAAATGAGAACAACCAGAGCAGAAATGTTGGAAAATAAAAGTAAAATTAATACCACCGAAAGAAAAGTAGAAGCAATAAAAAAACTATAAATGCACAGAGAAAAGGTATGACAACAGATTTGCTTTACCTGTTTATTGGCAAGGTCTTTTGGTCCAATTTCAATCCTTAGTGGAACACCTTTCATTTCCCAATGTGAATACTTCCAACCGGGTGAATAGTTATCTCTAAAGTCTGCTTCAGCACGGAAGCCTGATTCAGTCAATGTTTTCACAGTGGCATCACAGGCATCAAAGATCCCTTTAGTATCAGCATCCTTGTAAGGCACAGGAATCACAATAACTTGGATAGCTGCTACTTTTGGAGGTAGCACCAAGCCTTTATCGTCCCCGTGAACCATCACCATCACTCCAATCTGTAAGAAGTTTAGAAAAAGATAGAAAGAAAGAGAATTGTAATTGCTAATTGAACTGGAAAAACCTAATCAATTTGACTAGGAAAACCAATTCCTTAAAAAGAAAATGAAGAGGAAACCATAAGAGAAAGTAAGTATATTATAGATGCAAACAGAGGAGGTAACGGATCACCCCAACTTTGACCTAGTAGTCATCCATTGTACCAAATAAGGAGACTGACCAGAGTGTCACTTAGCCTACAAGACTACCCAATATCAAAACTACTATTTCTTATTTTATTCACTCAATAGCTAATCCATTACCCAGATTGAATGTAAAAAATATTAATATTGGATGTTCTTAAAACTAGCATAGCAAGCTTGAGTACAATTATTTCTATAGATGCTTAGTTCCAAACTCTCAATTGTTTATGATTTAATAGAGGAAATTGCCCAAGACAGAGCTGAACAGTAAATACAGACTCATCTAGCCAACCACAAGACGTAGTTGAGCTTATTATAATTTCAAATTCAAGTTCCCTCATATACTCAAGATTGATGGATTATAACTTCAAAAGAAAGTTGTTACTTTTCTTGTTCCCACTTCATCTTTGATCATAAAATCAGAGGAACAACAGAAGTGCCAACTTGTGAATGCATATGCAAATAGCTGTTGTCAGCTGGAGAGGACATAAAACCTCTGTCACAAGCAAAAGGGGGAGGAAATATACAACTTGACACATACTGCTGTTTCAGCAAAGAAGAATCAGTTCCAATATCAGCCAAAGCAACATCAGTATCTGTCAGCTGGCATACTTTTGGGCCAAATATTTCATTTCCATCCCCTTACAGGTAATTTTTATGCCCCAAGGCACTGGAAAGCAAAAATCTTCCATTCCATGATGAAATTTCTATTTGTTTATATCCATATTGACTTTTCCCCTTTCAATCTTTTCAAGTTCTGCCAATCCAGATTATGTTCTTTAAGTTGTGATGTTATTGGCCTTCATCAAATATGTCATACCTCAATCTGCATACTCATTTACCTGGTAAGGGGCTAATCCTTGGCTCAGCACCTCATCATCCTCATCTTGGCTCATTAATTAGCAAATGCTAGTGTGTTACCAAAGAAAATGTGAGGGTAAGTGAGTGCATTTCAACTATAACTTTATTATGTAACTGGATACCCTGTAGAAAATATATATAACAGCAACATGAGCAAGGCGAGGCAAAACTTTCAGAGGAAAAGTTTGCTCCAGAAAGAGCACATCGATTATTAGAGATTGTAGACACAACAGAAGTGACTCCTAGAACTTATTCAAATCCATTACACCTAAAGATATCGTTTGTAGAAATACAAAGGACTATAAATCAAATTTAACAACTCCACAGGAGAAAATGCAAGTTATGGAACCAGAACATAAGCAGGCATTGAGAGTGAAACAAACCCTGACCTTCTACCACAATGGACAACAGTCAAACTTTTTAGAGGGAAAGGTGGGCTCTATGCCTCACCTACCATAACAGTGTCAGTCTCAAACAACAGTTCCGAAATCAAACAAAGGGAGGATATTACCACATTCTATCAGAGTGCATAATCCAAAGTCATGCAACTCTTAATCGTAATCAAGCTCAATTTTTCTTTTCTTTCATTTTTTTTGTTCCTTTTTTTACAATAAGAACATATTTCTATACTGAATTCCTATAATAGTTATGGGTATCTTTTTCCCATGGCTATTATAGTAATTAAGTTATATCGTCTTGATATTCTAAAGCAGACAATAAAGAGCAGTCAGATATCACATATAGTATATCAACATAAGACAGAGAACCTTCATAAGATTCAATACCCAGGATTCCTGTATACTAGAGAGACATTTAATTTCAATAATATGACAACAATCCATCTCAAAAAAACAAGAGAAAGTATGCTTATTTTACCGTTCTTGTACTGTATGCCCAGGAATTCTGCCAGACCATGGCCTTTTCACCTTTCTCATTTTCAAAGTTTATCTCAAACATTTTTGCAAAATTTTGACCCAGACAGTGTGAAGTTGCACCTTGGATACCACGACCAGTGTTCGGAATAAAAGCCTGGCAGATAGCAAACATAAAGATTAATACAACAGTTCACCCATTTAAAACCAAAGCATAAATAGAGAAAAATTGTTGGGTGATGCATGAAAGCCGGATTGCTCGTGTTTACATATTAAATACCTCAACACTAGTTGTATAAAGTCCACCAGCGAACTTCTCATGTTCACTTTTCTTGCCCTTAATAACAGGAATAGCCAAGTATTCTTCATATATGCGTCTATACAGTTCCAATATTTCAAGAACCTGAAACAGATCAATAGTCACAAAAGTACACTTTCCAGACAAAAGGTACTGTGTCCTGATTTTGGATATAAATCTGTTATATATACTATTAAGACGAAAGGTTCAAAAAGCTCGTATAGCAAACCCAAATTTTGACTATTTTGTTCAAGGTTACATTTAATAGAGACTTCCCTCCATAAAAAATTAGTGACAAAATTTCTTAAAATAGTGTCCATGTGCTTGTGAGTCCGATGCCTTTTTGAAGACACGAAACTGTAACCACTATTATTGAGATTAAGAAGGGAAGTTTTATTAGCATGGGCATTGGGGTTTGGGAACATTCTCCAAATTCAAGGCAATAAGAAAAGAATGGTGTGATAAAAACATACAACAGAACAAGACAAATAATTAGCACCCTGAACTCTTGTGAAACAATTGATATGAGAAGCACCAAAATCTAAAATAAATGTCTTATTAGTTATTACCAGAAAGTAAAATTAAATTTTACAGAGATGAACTAAAACATAGGCAATCTTTGATGTGAATGCATTAATACTTAATCTGAAACTCCTAATATAAAGCAAGAATTGTATGCTGGCTGAATAGCTGGAAGACCAGACAAATAGATAGAAAATTTATTTTCCAAAAAATCCATTATAATACCAAAGAATATCCATCAGATAAACATTTAATCCATGAACATGCTCTAGAAACCCTAGTTAACAAAAATTTGAAGTTTGATACCTCTTTATCGGCCTCCTCCTTTGTGGCAAATGCTGTATGCCCCTCCTGCCAAAGAAACTCACGACTCCTACAACCACAAGGAAAGTTACCACTCACCAATAAATTACTAAGAGCCATATTCTGGACAGCAGAAGACTTGGAACAATTACCAGTGAGGTTTTCTATAAGGGCCTTTTGAAATCGTTTTCATTATCCTCGTTTCTGTATTTAGTTCTCATTTTTTCATATTTTTGGAAATAAAAAAGTGATAGAAGTTTGAGAACATAATAATCTTCCTATCATCTTCATTTTTTTTGTGCACTCAGTTGTGTGAGAACTAAAATTTCCTAAAAATGGGATGTTTGCAGAAATTTTCACAAAAAAAAAGTTTTTGGAAACAGAAACAGCTCCATCGATCTCATTTCCTGTATCATTTTTATTTTTCCTGTGTTGGAGAAAAGAAAACCGTTTTCGAAACTGGTGCCAAACAGGCCTAAAATTGGTTCTTCATTATACAAACTCTTACAAATTAGTGAACTGGAAGCAAAAGAGAAACCATGTGCTAAGAATATAGGTGGCATAAAACGAAGTTTGGACTAATTTTCCGAATTTGGAATATTAGAAACCGTATGAACTTGAGAGCCTAACCAAAGAATAAATATGAGAAATAAAAGAGAAAGAAAAAACTTAATAGGAAATGCCAGCAAAATAAAACAGTTCAATGTCAAAATAGCTCCTATGCAAAAATATTTAGTATTGTTGCAATAGCTCTGCAGCCATGATCAGCAGCCTTGAAATTACTATCACAAATTTAGAATTGAAAGAGCTTTCATTGCCTAAAGTTTTACCCACAGTCTAAAGTTGCAAGGCTTTTATAACTGCAACAAAAGACCAAACTGTCTCATTGACAAGGAAAAGACCAACCAAAAAACAAGAGATACATCAAAAACTACCGGATAAATGGAGTTGGATTGCTGAACTCCCATCGGACAACATTACACCACTGGTTAAGTTTCAAAGGCAAGTCGCGGTGTCCTCTTATCCACTTAGAATAGTAAGGATACATGACAGTTTCACTTGTAGGACGAATTGCAATAGGCACATCCAAATCAGATTGTCCTGATTTTGTGACCCAAGCAACCTGAAAATTCATCATATTAGATCCATTTATAGGAAGAACTTCCTAGCAAGTAGATAAGAATAATTATCACAAATCCACATAATCTGATATTAATATTAATAGATATGCAATCCCTTCATTACTAACCTAACTACAAAAGATTGTTAGAGACAAGTGTTAAAATCCATATGCACACAGAAAAAGTAAAAAAAGAGGAACAAATAGAGGACCACTAAATAACATTTATGTAAAACATTTTTGTATAGGTAAATTTATGTAAAATTTGGATCAACAATAATTATACAAGACATCAAAACGTCAACAAAGGTGGGTGCTGGATCACTGGTTTAAATGCCAATTGCTTTGACCACTACATAATTATTTATAATATATATGTATATTACGCTACAGTCCAAATAAAAAAGGAGGTACTCAAACATCTAATGTCAAAAAAACAAAAAAACAAAAAGGAAAAGCAAATCAACTGGAGATCAGTGGTAACTTGCAGTTGACCCGTGTTTAAGGCATCTCATCAAGTCACAAAGTCAGGACAACGAAAATGACGTATATGAGTTGTTTACACTAGACCCATTTGAGTCTTAATCCTCAAAACCAAATATGACTCGCCAGTTGACTAGTGCACCAGTTAGAACACAGGTCTTGTCTCAAGAAGAAACTTCTATTAAGCCTCCAACAGTTAGCATTCTTGTTTGCAGAATTTGAATACACTGAGAAACTTTTTGAGCAACAACATGAAAGTAACAAAGCATAATAAAGCATGAGAGTGTTCATCCACTCAATGTTAACCAGGGCATGATTGATTGGTTGGATTTTTATAATGGCAGGCTTATTTTCATCACCGGAGAGGAGAAAGAGTTGGAAGGCAGGAGGAAAAAGACATGGAAGGCTGCCCCTTTGTTTGACACTATGTTATCATAATACTCTACTACCGTAGTGATTTACATTTTCGGAACACATTTCAAAACAGTGAATGTAGCGATCCAATGCGATCCCAAACTTTTTTCCTATTCATTTCTTTAAAGGAAACCTAACGAGAAAAAATATCAAATATAATGACTCAAAACATAGGGAGAATATAATTTTGGCATAACAATAGGCAAAAAACTGGGACATACTCCTAAAATATGTTTTTAGATGATTAATTTGAAAAAGCATAGATTATATTTTATTAAATGTCTAATTGTTAAAGAAAATTGTTCTAGTAGTACCTTAATTCTAATAATAAAATTTATATAAGGCTACCCCTACCGTACCATAATTAGAACATGTGGGTACCACGTTGCCGTTCCCATTCCACGTACTTGAACGGTCCAGGTTCCAGGTAATATAGGTTTGACTTTGACATGATGCATTAGGGAACATGACATTTATTTTATGTTGAAGGAACTAAATCATATGAGAAAGATTAATATGTAGGCAGTTCTGTTTGTTGACTCTTTATTGAATTTGAGCATTTTCAGGATTTTGTTAGAAAATTTGGCTATCTAAGTTGCATGGACACGGGACCCGGGACACAACACATGATGTTTGCAAAAAATGAGGATAAGACACAACATGTATATGGCAAAAATTATATATTTTTATTTGCTAAGTATATGAATGTAACATCCACAAATCCCCAAAATATTGAAAACTGATTCAACATGATAAACATCATTCAATCAATTATTGAATATAATTTAACATATAATAAGACAAAAAATAAGTTTATAATCTAAAACATAACAATTTAATAGGTAAAAATATATGTTATTTTATCATTGGATCCCAAGTCATTCTCTTCAAACTTGCAATGTATTTCGTGTGTGACTAAATGGATACATGTCCTCCGAATGATCGCAGTGTACCTAATTCCAAAAAATTCTAAAAAATTTGGACTAGTTTGGATGTGTGCCCGACATAAATACGATGTCTTATAAGTCCATATGTCTTAGGTGGATGTTGCTGTGTACCAAGTTGTTGTATCAACATGTTCCATAACCCACCCACCACGTGACAAATTATGATTCGTAACTTCCTGAGTAAAGCATGGTTTGCAACCAATCTTTTAACAAAAGCGTGATTGTCCACCACACCTTTAGAGTTCTTTTATGGAAAATAAATTAGTTTCACTAACATTTGAAAAAACAAAAAAAAAAACTAAAAGCTTGGTTGCCAACCATGCATTTAAAGTTCTTTTTATGAAAAATAAATCCATCTACGAAAGGAGGACTTCATTGAGTTGCAAGCACCATTCAACCATTTTCCTTAACCAAATCTTTGCTGCGAAGATAAGTGCAGATGCTTCTACTACTGTCCATGAACATGAACAACAACCAGAAGTTGTTAGATCCGATAGCTTCGATTGATCTCATAAAAATCAAATTGAACCAAGTCCAACATCCATGCACTTGGTCAGTCAGTTTATACCTTTATACACATTCTTGCGTATATATAATATAGATATACATGTAAATACAAACACACACACATATTTGGATTTGGAATGTTTGAATCTGTGTTACCATAGTACTCTACTACCATAGCGAACTACGTTTTTGGAACGGCATTCTGAAACAGGATACTCTAGCGTTCCAAACAATGAATTTAGCGATCCAAAGCGATCCCAAACTTTTTTTCTATTTATATCTTTAAAGGTCACCTAACGGAGGAAAAAAATCAATTACAATGAATAAAAATATAAGAAAAATAGAATTTTGGTATAACAATATGTAAGAAAATGGGTCATAATGCTCTTACAATGTGTTTTTAGATGATTGATTTGAAAAAACATAAATTATATTTTATTAAATGTATGATTGTTGAAGAAAATTCTTCTAGAAGTATTTTAATTCTAGTAGTACACTTCATAGAAGTTTACCCCTAACGTACTATATTTTAGAACATGTGGCGTACCACATTTCCGTTTTCGTTCCCGTTCCCGTTCCACGTACCGGAACAATCCGCGTTCCAGGTAACATAGGTTTGGATAAAGTTATTTTTCATAAAAAGAACGCTAAAGCATGGTTGGCAATCACACTTTTAGTAAACTAGTTTACCTTTTATTAAAAAAAACCCAAATGCGTGACTGACAACGCACTCTCAATAAAAACATGGTTCTAACCATGCTTTACTGAGGTTACATATATAAGTGCCAAGGGCCGTGATGTCTGATGTCCTCCAACTCACCCAATTTTAAAACTTATTTCAGAGAACTTTTTGTTTAAAGAAAAAGGGATGCCAAGGTCATAGAATTTTCAGAGCCTTATCCAACACAAGAATTACCTCAATAACACAAATTTGCCCAACTTTAAAGATGGGAAATAGCATGGGAAAGGAAAAGAAATACTTATAGCTAACTAAAGCCATCTGATTGAAAATTAATGATACCGAAATAACACCAATGTCACCATTGATGTTAATGCTGGGAACAATTCATCCTTGGAAGAATTTATCAAACGGCATCTTTGTAGGACCTTTAGATCTACTACAATAAGCACACATTTCAAGAAGAATAAAAGGAGTGCCGCTCTCTAAGCCAATATTGGTCAAATGTCCATTACAATAATGTGTGCACATATGTGATTCTAACATAGGAAGTTATCCAAGTTGGAGCATTTCCATCTTTCTATTTTTTGTCAATCTTAATATATGTATTTGCAATGTTGTTTAATTTATGCCAATTTTAGCTGGAAAATAAATTGAAGGAAAAAAACAAACAGAAGTGTCACCAAGTTTCAGACGTGATATTCAGATAAATTTTCAAATAAGCAATATTTTCCTCTAATCCACAAAGAAAGTTCAATTAAATACAACCATGCCAAAGCATTCAAAACCTCACCTCAGGAGCAAAACCCTCTATGTGATCCTTCTCCTTTTGTAAAACACCAGGGGATACAAAAAGAGGGAAGTAGCAGTTCTTGATCTTCATATTCTTAATTTCGGCATCAAAGAAGGCCTGCACATGGACATTTTTTTGAGTAAATCCAACTATACAATCCCCAAATCCAAAATAGGAAGAATTAGAAAAACATAAACAGGGCTTCATAAAAATATGTATATTCCCACAATCATAAAGCACCAACCATAAAAAGCAACACAGCTCCTTTTACAGCGATGACATTCACATCGGTTCTCTCAGTTAGACATCAAGAAAAGATCATCATTGTTTAGCAAACCACCAAGTGCCATGATGTTAACCCCAAATTGATGGGAAACAATGACCACATCAAAAGTTCAACACTTACTTGCAAGATCTCCCAAATAGACATTGTCCATGGGCGCAGGATATAACAGCCAGATATGTCATAATACTCAATCAGTTCACCACTGACAACAACCTGGCAAGCCAAAAAGCAAATGGGAAAAAAATCAAGAGCCTGTCATAACCATAAAATATTGTACAGAAGAAACTAGAAAGAAGAGGACTAGAGAACAACATTCATGAGTGATGTGTGCTACTAACGTCACATAAACCACACCAAGGACAGAACAGCGCGTGGGGTTGAACTACGTAATGGGTGACAGGTGCCATAGCACTCCCCAACTTTTCCAGAACCCTCATTTAGTGTGTATATATAATGTCCCAGTAAAGATCCATTCCACTGAAATCCCTCACAATTTAAACCCTCTTTAAAGCCCTAACCCATAAAATATAAAAAAAAATTGTATAGTAGACCATGGTTCCTACTCCTTTTTTCCTGTAAATCCAAACCCAAAGAAATCAACAGTCAATTGGTCTTTTAATGTGCACCAATCCAAAAAGTAGACCTCACCCATCAAATAGAAATATATGGACACAAATATATTGTATACAGTAGTTAAAATTGGCTTCAAATAATTAAATAGAAATTTGTATATATATATATGTGTATGTTGGAATTGTAATTGCCATAATATTTAAGTTAAAATCAATAATAGATGATTTTGGGGATATTAATGAATATCGAACCTTAATAAATGAATTGAGTTAAAATGTCTAAGAAATAATTAATTTTGTCTTTTTTTCCCCATCTTTTGCTAAGGTTAAATAAAAGTTTGTTTTAACTTTCATTCAGAAATTTAGTCTCGCATCCTAATAAAATTTTCATGTTTGAACTGAGAAATATGTGCAAAAAAAACTTAAAATATAATATACTTATCAAAAAAGAAGTAAAATTTTGAATTTTGGCCCCCCCCCAAACCCGGCAGCATACACCATAAATTTATCTGTTTTGTCAAGTTAATGTAAACTGGTAATGAGTGTCTCCCTGACAGTACACACCAGAAATTTATCTGTTTTCTCACATTACTGTAAACTGGTAATGAGTGTCTCTTTATATGCATTAATCCATTTTCTACACCTGCTAATGCTCCCAAAATCATTTAGTGGAAGATACACCACTATCTTAATTTACATGAGAATGAAAACTAATCTTACAAAAAACTATCATGGATTTGCTGTGTAACCATTGACCATGGCACGCTTTGCCAATGCATGCTAAAGGGTCACATATGCACCAAAAGTCACAAAATGAGGTCAAAAAACTCTAAACATGCACAGCAAATCCACACATTCCACCTAGTCTTGAGTATGTCTGTCACAAAAACCAAACCTGGAAGATTTTTATCCAAAATTAAGTCATCTAATAAAACTATTTAGTTAGTGATTAAATGAATTTTGAGGATTAAAAGACTATGAGAAGCTTTACCAGAAAAAAATTTTAAATTCAAAAAAAAAAAAACAGGAGAAGCTTTACAAAAACATATACCACGACATATTGTTCAAAAACTCATGGCCATTATCACACGAATATTTTCATCTGTGACAGCATATCAGAATTCCAAACATGTTATCTATATAAGCATGCTAAACATATTAGTTTTTCTATACTGGCGTATACTATATGGAACACCATTCTTTGCTTTGAACCACTTCATCATTGCCCGAGTAAAATATTAACTACATGATCCAACTCTAATGTCCTAACATGAAACAAGTAGAACTTTTGACGCTCTTGTTTCATGATGGTCTGAATTCAGTCCAGTCCATTACAGTTTGACTTTGACAGTTATAAAACTCATAAGTGGCATAGGAACAAGGTTGACACAATCTAAATTATTTTCATTTACACGTAAAAGAACATAAATAAAATGCCAGAAGGGCCACAACACAGGGAAACATGACACTGGTGACAGACACCAAAAGACGTATAAGCCTCATCCACTGTCATTTTTCAGCCAATACGATTCTGTTGAGAAATCAATTAACTATATTACATCATCACCCAGGTCCAAACAGAAATATCTCTGTATCCTCAACCTTTCCTTCTCATTTTCTAGAAGGAAATCAACTTCTAGCAGCTTGATGGTTGTACATTCCACTTCAATAATGGTCCATACTCCATACATTTTATTTCTGAATGACCTTCCATATACTACGAAGCATGTGGACCAGAAGAAATTTAGTATCACCTAGAGATTCTACATACTGTTTTTAATAGATCAACACCAAGAATACAATGATGTCCCTAACAAATCTCTCACATAATGTAATTCCTCTTGGCATCCCACAAAAAAATCTAATTCCTATTCCGAAACAACAGATAGTTGAATAGATATAAGATAAAATAAAGTACTGACAATGAAATAGCATGACCAATGGAACATTCACACATGATCGTTCATTCAAAGCATACCTCAGAATACCACTCCCCAAAGTTGTCGTCCTTCTTAGTTGAGAGGCCTAGACCAGTCTCTTTCTTCACTTCCTTCTTTTTTCCTTTGATAATTTCAACAAAAGGAGTTCAGAAGAACACATAGAGATCATATACTTATTTATGTATGTCCATATGTACATTTCTGTGTGTGTGTGTGTAGAGAGAGAGAGAGAGAGAGAGGTAAGCGAGAAGGTAGAGTAAAGCATCAATACTCACTACTGTTTGTTTTTGCACTAGAATTCTGGGTCTCGGCACCAGCCATATTGCTACCTTAATCCAAAGGTAAACACCTTAGATATCCAAATTCGAATCATAGAAATCAAACTGATAACAGAGTCAATGGCGAAGAAAGTTAATTAGCCTCACCCATATATCCATAACATCCAATCTAAAAACATTCACAACTATAAAATAAAACAGATAGTACACGATCCGTATCTAGACTGATACGTCTGGACAATACTTACAAGCAAGTTAAAAAGAAAAGCTGCAAGCAGATTCAAACGCAAACGTTAGTGAAAATGGAGCTAGTGGTGCAATAAAAGGATAATTTTATATGACATGGATAAGATAGTATGCCAAAGGCTCGTGAATGTGATGCAAGTCCGAAAACCTTTGTCAAAGTTCATAGTCCAGTGACTGAAATAAAAAACGGAACCATACGGTTCGTCGTATAATCGGCCAAAGAAACGTGAGAGAGAGTCGAATCATCTAATTGATTAGAAGCAAATAAAGAAAGAAACATTGCAGGGTTAGCGTTTTCAAATTTATTAGAAGAAAAGACATAAAATTATTAGAAGAAAATAAAGAAAAACATAGAACAAGAGAGCAGTTTCTTACCAATCTGCCGAATCCTTTCTCTCTCTCCGAAGCTATGCAGGACTCTGCAGAGAGAGACAGAGAGGAGCCTCGATCTGTCTACTTCGCTTTAACAGAATAGAAGAATGAGAGTTGTGGATGTGAGCCGATCTTTGACCTAAATCAGTATTTATAGGTAATACTCCGCGAAGTAACGCAATTATCTATACTTTTTTGGCGGCACGTGTTGATCCGTCTGTAGCACATAGGCAACGGATTTTTTTATTATTATTTTGTGTCCTGACCAACTTACGTGCACTTTGCTTAATTTTCACTCAAAGCAGGAGCCGAACAGTAGAGTTCTCTCAACAAGTGCGTCTCCAAAATTTTGAACCAAGGACTTAGCTTCTTAGAATGCCCTGAGATCCAGCCGACTTCCACTTAACTAACAATCTATTGATTTTTTAATTATTTGAAGAAACGGAAAAAAAATAAAAATTTGAGCTCGTTAAAGTTGATAATGACATCTAGCTAGTTAAAATTGGGACATTAGTCAACCATGAACTAATGGCTCTGCAGAGTAGCCCAGAGATATTCTTAAGAGTGCCAACCCACCATCTCGACCCAGATACAATTGAACCTATTATGAAGTGTATTTCTCGCACTGTTAAAGAGGAACAGATGGATTGGGCCTCCAGACGATATAAGGATTGAGAACCATCAGGCTTTTCTAAGCCCAGTCCAAGGGGAGTGGGTGTGAGAGTTTATCAGCCCTCGCTGGAAATGGCGCACACAAAAATTCCTCTATACTACCTAAATATCAAAGATAAGAGAAAGAGAGAGAATCAACTTCCTTGAGGAAATATTAGAGGGAGGACCACTGGGCCATGTGGCGGTGCCTGGCGATGTCTTCTCTTAATAATCAGGAGGAGGATCACTTGCAAAAACTGTTGCTGGTGGTCCCCACGTAGTGAGATTACGACGTGTCATGGATTGGTTGGTTAGGGTGTGAGATATGACATTGTGTACACATACAGTACCATGAGGAGCTCGTGGTACAGTGCCACGTGGCTACGTCTGGCCTGGTAGAACAGAGTAGAGAGGATTTTGTGGTCCCTGGGTCACTTGGCGCATCCGGAGCGATTTCTTGGTGCCCAAGCACCAAGATGCTCGTGTGTGTGTGTATATATATTTGTACATCAGCTAAAAGGAGAGAAGAGAGATTGAAGAAATTCATAAACAGAAAAATCTTCATATTCTTCTCTAGCTGAATCAAGAAAAAACCCTAGAATCAGCAACCCTAATTTCAGAGCTGTGAGCTCAAGCGCATTCTGCCACATTCCTTGTGCTTAGCTAGTAGAATCCTCAGTCCATCTTCTCTACCACTTTTGAGTCCCTCTTAACCATAAACTTTTCCTAACATCCCTAAGAACAAACTCCAGCTCAAGTCAAGCACGATCCAGTGCTGACCCTCTCTATTTTGGTGACTCCGCTAGGGAGGTGGATCTGTGGATGGTCAGTATTAGAAGTAGGAGGCAAACAACTCCTAGGGTGACAATGGTCGAGCACGCTGAAGGATCTTCGAACCCTAGCCCGTCTCAGCAGAGTGCTGGCACAGACAAGACTTTTACCTTAGACACCATCCAGGCAATCCAAGATACAAAGCAAGAGGTCTTGGCCATGATGAAGGAACTATGCGATGCTGTGTTGTTATTGGTGAACAACCATCTTTTCTAAGAAGCTGTGGCATAACCGCCTCTTGCAAACACTACTGTCACTCCTGGTGAAAATCCAGCTGTGACACATGCTGTTGGAACCTCAGCTACCAGAGCCGCAATGGCTGGTGTTCAACAAGGACTCCCTATTCTAACTTTTGCTGCTTTTCAGACACAGCCCACACTTAGGCTAGTGGCTCCTGCAACTACAGCTCAACCGATAGCAAACCTCTCTCTAGCCACTGCCATTGCTTCAGTCGCTTAGAACATGCAATCCCACTTGGCCACACCAACTCATTTTGTCACAATGGTTGATGTCCAGGCCATCTTGCAACAAGAGCGCACTAAGGCAACCTTGCCTCTCTTCCAGATCCTAATATTCAGCCACCGTACCCAGCTCACATCTGTTCTCTACCATACCCAAAGGGTTCCGCACCTCCGAAGTTCATTTGTTTTGATAGAAAGAATGGAAATGTTCACGAGCACGTTGTCCAGCTCATTGAAACCCTAGGGGCTCATGGCTCCAACATGGAGCTCCGCCTAAGGGAGTTTTCGAAGTCTTTTGCTGACCGTGCCTATAGTTGAAATGTCAATCTGGCTCCTGAGTCAGTTCTGACCTGGGAGGACATGGTAAACAAGTTTAACACCAAGTTCTTCCAAGTTCGTGAAATGGTCACAGCCATCTCTCTAATTAATAAGGTCTAGGACTACAAGAAAGACCTCTTGAAGTTCATCCAACACTTCCAGGACAGAGCCATGGAATGCCATAAGCTTGTGGAAAAAAAAAAGCTGGTAAATATCTGCATTGAGGGCATGCAGAATAAGTACAAGGTCCATATGGTGAATCTCTACATACCAACCTTCTCTGCCTTGTTGGAAGCGGTAAGAAACCTCCATGCTACCGTCAAGACGATCTCTAGATCTGGTGGCTGAAGGAACTCCAGAAACAATGTCCCTACAGCTTCCGCCCCTAGGGGCCAGCAACGGCAGGGGGAGGAAGGTTTTAAAGGAAGGAAGAGAAAGGAGTGTTATCCTCCTACATTGCCTTGCAGCGTGCCAGAAGTTGAGACCCTTCTCAAGGAATGGGTCAACGACAAGGAGGTTGACTCACCCGAAGTAGAGACACTTCCTTCCAAAAAGGATAAAGAAAGTGAGAAGTATTGCATCTACCACCGATCTACTAAACATTCTACCAATGATTGCTAGAGTCTCAGGAGGATAGTTCACAAGAAGGTCTCTGAGAAGCAACTCCGCTTAAAAAAAAGGTAGGAATGACCTTCAAAATAACCCCTATCCTAATCACAAAGGCAAGGAGAAGAATGCCAATATGGTGGCCTACTCTGGCCCCATCGATGTCGGTGAGGAGTTTCTCGAGTTCATGGATGAAGAGGAGCTATACAGCGTCTGCATGGCATCGTACCACAATAAGCTCGAAGAAATTAGAGATTATTGTCCCCCAGTAAATGCTTCAAACAATGATATGTAAGCAAAGGTCCTCTAGAATTTGACTAAATTCAGAAGGTTCTTCGACCAGTTAGGACTGAGCAATGCTAGGTTGGAGATCACTAAGTCAATCATCAACATCGCAGAGGTACATCATGAGGAGTGCATAGGTCTGGACGGGTTTGTCCTGCGAACCATCTGGGAGAACTCCAGTGCTATAACCTTCTCAAAAGCTGATTGGAGGTAACTATTCCCGCACAATAGGTCGCTGTATGTCACAGCTTCCATCCACAGCGTCGAGTTCAAACGAGCCTGCCTTGATAGAGGAGCTTCCATCAATATAATGCCATTCGAGACATTCGAAATGATGGGAATCCTTGAGAAGCAAATTGTGAAGCAATCCATTAACATCACTTGCTTCGAGGGAGAACGCAAGGCCACCACGGGTTATGTTAATGTGGATCTAACTGCAGGGGATAGCTAGGTCCCGATAAAGTTTCATATCATTGAGACCCCGTCCACCAACTATCATGTCATCTTGGGGTGCACCTGGATGCACAGATATGTTGCGATCCTCTCGAGCTACCACCAGTGTAAGAAAGGGAAGTGGGGAAAGAAGACTGTCACCATAGAAGCTTTTGATAGGCCCTTTGGGGCCTGTGAGATACACCTCTCGGATGTTGTTTTTTTCACATAGCTGTCCACAAAAGTAACACCACATACTTCAAAGCTCCAAGGAACCAAGATTCCTATATGGGAAGATATCAAGGATAAAGATGAGGAAGTCCCTCAGAAAAGAGGGCGAGAAGGACCTGATCCAAGAGCCTTTAAGAAGTCACCCCAGAAGTTCATTAAGTTCCAAAAGAGAGGGAGGACCATATACCTTCTATGACGATGCGAAGGGGAAAAGCCCTTTGTTGTGAGTGCTCCCCCCCCCCCCCCAACCCAGAAGGGAAGGCTTGCATGCACAGTAATAAGGAACTCGATGAGATCATCAAGAATCCTGAACCAGCACCCAAGTGAATGCAGGGCGGTCTTAAACCCCAGTAAGAAGAGCTCCAAGAGATTAATCTTCGGAGTGACCAAGGAGCTCTCCAGCCAATGTTTAAGTAAAGGGCTAACTCCTAAAAAGTAGGAGGCTCTAGCCAAGTTACTCAAGAAGTACTCAAATGTGTTTTCTTGGACATACGAGGAGATGCCTGGCTTAGACCCTGCAATGGTGTCTTATCACCTAGACATCTTTCCAAACTCCAGACCATACAAGCAGTCCACAAGGAAGTACCACCCAAACCTGGAAGAGAAAATCAAGGAGGAGATCCAAAAGTTATAGGTAGCAGGGTTTATCAGACCCATCTAGTATCCCTCCTGGTTGGCCAACATTATCTCCGTCAAGAGGAAGAACAAGCGGATACATATCTGTGTAGATTTTCGTGATCTCAATAAGGCGTGCTTGAAGGATGAGTTCTCGCTTTTTCACTTAGACACTTTGGTTGATGCCACTACTGGTCATCAAATGTTTTCATTCATGGACAAGTTCAGTGGTTACAACCAGATAAAGATGGATGCTGAAGATGCTGAAAAGACCGCGTTCCGAATGCCCTTGGGTAACTTTTCCTACATAGTCAAGCCTTTTGGACTCAAAAATATAGGAGCAACCTATCAACGGGCAATGACTGTTTTGTGTCATGATATGCTGCACCACACTGTGGAAGATTATGTCAATGACATGGTAGTCAAGTCTCTGAAAAAGGAGGATCATTTGAAGCACCTCGAGCAAGTATTCAAACACTGCAGATGGTAAGCAATGGGAACATGAGCTTTGATGTTCCTATCTGTGTAGAGGCAAACAATGAACTTCTCATAGTTATCAATAAACTGGCTCAGATCTTGGGTGTTGATCACCTCGAACCACCTCGCTATGAGGGGTTCTCGCTCCTCTGTTCGTGTAAACACAGCATGACCCTCTTCATCCACAGTAGTTAAAGTCATGATAACAAAAAGGATCTTGGAATGAGGGACCAGTCCCTTGAAACGCTCAGTTAAATAAGCAGAAAGAAATTGGGTATGGACATAGCTTCCTATGTCATACTGACCCACTAAGCGCTCCAAGTAGTACTTTAGTTGATCCAGGCACTGGTATAAGCTCCCCAGGAAAAAGGGGGCCAGGGCAATCTTTTTTCCTTTCGATATCAAAGCAACAAGAGGGTACACCAACAACAAGATAGAATCCACAGGGGCTCTAGGAAGGATAAAAGTCGAAAGAAAAAAGGCAAGAAAAGCAAGAAAGTAGCTGGACTGACCATAGCCTGGCCCTTCAAAATATTTCAAGACATCGCTTGAGAAGGTGGATTTCGGTTGAATGTCCCTAAAGAAGTAGTGAATCCACGCAGCATAAGTGGATTGTTGGTGGGCACCTGTTCAACCAACTGCCTCTCATCGCTATCAAAATGTGAGTTAAAATTTTGGGTAGCACAGTAACCTTGGTCCAGCTCCTTCACTATGGTCCTCTCATCTACAGATAAAAGGTGGAGTTCGATGCCACGATTACCAGTAAGGGGAAGGTGCATCAGTGACACAGTGTCTTCCAGGGTAGGCCTCGACTCCCCCCATAAAGACACAAAAGTATGAAAGTCTATACTCCACCAAGAGATTAGAAGATCCAAGTTGGGGATGTGTCGTCCGATGGCCGAGTTCCTTGAGAGGCAGATAGAATCATACAAGCCAACTGCCCTTAGACGGGCCGTTAGGTTTGCATTAGCCAGGACGTCATCAACCTAATTCGGCCAGCCAAAGGTAGGAGATGAAAGCCATTTGAATTGAAAGAAAAAGTAGGGAATGTCACCCCTTTCCAGTTGAAGCTAGAAGACGGACTATGGCCTAATTATGTCGCAATCTTCCATATAAGCCTCTAGTTGGGGAATAAGAAGGTTAAAAGCTTCTTCACCTTCGGGAAGGAAGCTAATTAGGGATGGCAGTGGACCGGGGTAGGGCGGGCCGGGGATTGGCATCTCCATCCCCCCATCCATGTAAAAAATCGGCTTCCATCCTCGCCTCCATACCCATATAGGTATTTTGTTGGACGTACATTCCTACTCTGCGGGTAAAAATCTCCATCCACCCCTGCCTCTGCCCCCACCCCGCCCCCGCTAAGCCCAATAACACTAAAAAAACCCAAAAAACAAATACAAAAATAATTTGAAGAGCAAAAAAATACGATTGCAAAATTTAAATTTATTATTTACAGGTGAGCCCCCATTTTTGTTTTAAAATTTATAGTTAAACCCCTTTTTTTAGTCTTAATATTTATAATTGAGCCCTAGGCAATTACTAATTATGCTAATACCTAACGGGTATGGTGGGGAGGGGTGAGGAGGGGCGAGGCGGGGGAGAATCTAAGTCCATCGCCGCCTCCATACCCTCATGGGCTTAGTTTAACACCTTCATCGCCACCTCCATTCCTGTTTTGAATCCTCCATACCCTCTCCATATGGGGCGGGTTCGGTTGGATATCCACCTTTTCTCAGTCCACTGCCATTCCTAAAGCTAATAACCCCTTCCAAAACTTGTCTCCTGGCCCCCCAAGGTAGAGAGCCTGTATCCAATTGTCATCCAGAGGCAACTGGGATGAATTCTCGTCGCTGGAGACATAGTCCTCACTGGGGTTCAGTATAGTTAATGGAAGATTTCTAGGCTCTGCATTTCTTTTTCATGATGACTGGGGTTTTGAGTTACAACAATCTTAGGTCAAGAAAAGAGGGCAAAACCAAAGAATAATGGAAGTTTATAAATAAAAAGAAGGGGCGTTGGGGTTATATGATTAGCAGTTACAACTGTACCTATCTCTCTCTCCCTCTCTCATTATAATATGCACATACCGCCTCTCTCTCTCTCCCACTAGTTGTCTTGAATTTAAAAATTTTAAGTGACAGCAGTTAATGGCCTATGCCAGAAACTACTGCACGTTAAGGCAATGTGACTTTTGGGGCAACGGAGCAGACGCTGCATGAAAAGGACAAAAAGGCTAACAAAAATTAAAAAGGACGGCTAAATCTTCATTTACCAAGGACGAGTTCCCAGCCACTAGGAGGGGAAGGTTATTGAAAAGATACGGGGAACTAAGCGTATGAGTGATAAGTACGAGGACCCTTCGACTGGTTGAATTGCACGTGCAAGCCTTGGTTCATGTGTCTTCCACGTGCAAGGGGCAAAATGTAGATAGTTAAAATTGGATCCTCAGTCAACCATGAACCAATGGTCTTGCAAGGTAGCCCAGAGGTATACTTGGAGTGCCAGCCCACCATCTCGGCCCAGATACAATCAGAGCCATTCTGAAGTGTATTTCCCCCACTGCCGGAGAGGGATAGATGGATTGGCCCTCCAAACGATATAAGGACTGAGAACCACAAAGCCTTCCCAAGCCCAGTCTGAAGGGAGTGGGTTTGAGAGTTCATCAGCCCTCCTTGGACATGGCGAACACAAAAATTTCTCTCCAATACCAGAATCTCAAAGGTAAGAGAGAAAGAGAGAATTAGTCTCCTTAAGGGAATATTAGAGGGAGGACCACTGGGCCACGTGGCAGCACCTGGTGATGTCCTCTCCTAATAATCATGAGAAGAATCACTTGCAGAAACCATTATTGGTGGTCCCTATGTACTGGGATTAGGATGTGTCATGGATTGGGTGATTAGGGTGTGAGATATGACATTGTGTACATGTGCAGTACCATGAGGAGCTCTTGGTATAATGCCATGTGGTAACGTCTAGCCTAGCAGAGCAAGGAGGATCTTATGGTCCCTAGGTCACTTAGCGCATGCTGAACGATTTATTGGTGCCCAAGCACCAAAATGCTCGTGTGTGTGTATATATACATCGGCCAAGAGGAGAGATGAGAGATTGAAGAAATTTAGAAACAGAGAAATCTTCATCTTCTTCTCTGGCTGAACCAAGAAAAAACCATAGAACCAACAACCCTAATTCCAGAGCTGTGAGCTCAAGCGCTCTAGGAACATTCTGCCACCTTCCCTGTGCTTAGCCAGTCGCACCCTCAGTCTATCTTTGCCACCACTTCTGAGTCCCTCCTAACCATACACCTTTCCTAACCTCTCCAAGAACAAACTCCAGCTTAGGTTAAACAGGATCCGCTGCTAACCCTCTACATGACATAATGTTATAGCAACATGCAAAAAATAAAAATAAAAGAACTAATAATGTTGTATAATCATAGTCTTGCTTCTTCAGAAAAATGAAAAAAGAAAAACCCATTGTGAATAAATAGTTTTTGTTAGGAACGAATGGTGGATGGCTGAGAAATTATCCACTAAACGTATTGTAGTTGGTAAGCACATTGCTTACCAACCACAACCCCCCTTCTGTAAAACGGGGGGCTGCGAAGAGAGAAAGATATAGAAAAGAGAGAGAGAAAGAGAGAGAGAGAGAGAGAGAGAAAGAAAGAGAGAGAGAAGAAGAGAAAGAAGAAGAGAAAAAGAGAAGAAAGAAAAAAGTATAGGTAAACTATTTAAATTTCTGTTGTCTTTAAATTTTGTCTTATGAAAGCAATATATACTTGGGTGATCAAGAAAATCTATCCTTAATAGTTCCAGAAAAACTATTTAATTATTATTTGACAGTTCCAGAAGAACTAGTTTTATTATATACTGTGTTTGAATATTTTGTTTACTTCAAATTCATTTAGTTTATAACACGTTATCAACACGAAACTCTAAGTGCTTGTGAAAAATATAGCTGCGTTCTTTCTTACATAAGGAAGATACTTCATTTTATGTGCAATTTATCTTCATTTTGGATTCTTTACTCTTCACTCAATTCGCATGAATAATATGAACAGTTGTTCGACTGTTAAAATGAATAATATTTATTTCAAAACTTTGTTACTTTATTTCTCTCAGATCTTGCATTTTTTGCCTATATATTTATAGATCAGGAATCCTTATTTCAATAGCTTTCCATAAACATGTGACTTGACTATATTTTGATGTCTGGATTGAAAGTTATAATGGAGACAAAAATAGTGATATTATATATATATATATATATCGGATAAAGTCTGCTATTCATTCTACTATTCATAAACAATAATGAATAGTAATTGCATAGTAATTATATAAAACAATATTTAATCAATATTATAGCAATACTTGTCACAGTTCTGTCTGTAGTCTTTTATCATAATACCCACCTAACATTAATATGTTCGGTAGAGGTTTTTACATGATCATTAACTGATGATTGTCAAATTTTATTATATGTATTGTTTTAAATATTTTATATTGAAATTATTCTAGAAGTAATGCTTTTAAAAAGACAATGGAAAAATCAAACATTTATGTAGAATGTTTATTAAGGTCTGCACGCCGTTTATTACTTTTTGTTACTTTATAAGGTCGATTTGCTGCCTGCTACTGTTTATTCATATTATTGTTATTATTTAACGATGCTTATTATGGCCACTGTCTATTTTGGTTTGCCATTGTGTCATCATTGAATTTTTGTAAAAGGAAAAATACGAGTACCAGAAGACCGTACTTTATTCAAAAAGCTCATTATGATTTACTGCACCTGGAGTTGCAAGATTATCAATAAATACACTTGAAGTTGCAAGATTATGATTGAATAGATCTGAAGTTGTAATACAATGGTTTAGTGCACCTAAAATTATAATATTTCACAAAGAGGTAATACAGTGTTGTCAAATAAAAAAATTAGTACAATTTTATTACCCACAATGAAAATGATATGGAGAAAATCTTCCTGATGAAGATATGATAGAAAAACATATTTATATTTTATGTCTCGAACGTGCTCTAACAGTAGCAATATCGAGAGTGTTAATTTAAAAGATAAGGGTAAATAGTTAAATAAATTAGTTACTATTTATGTGTACTATTTATATTACTATTTACGGTATTATTTATGACTCTCACACTATTTTGGTTTTGTCTCTCATTTTCTTCCTACGTTTTCATTAGTATGTATCAATCGTTGAAGTGATGAGTATATGATATGGATCCAGCGTGATGCAGCTCACTAAATTGGGTGCTATAACTAGCTGATACATTTGACCACTTTTATAACATTTCTTGAAGTGAATGTAATTTTATTTGATGGTCAATTGACATTGTCACAGATGTGATTGTAATATAATAATCTTTAAAATTATGAAGATATCCTGAATGTTGTAAATGTCATCAGAAGTGGAATAATGTGAGCAAAATAAAAAAAAAAAGAGTTGCTGAATAAACCTTCTAAGAATTACAAAGATGTTTCATTGGTCACGTACCTATAGTATGATGATTAAGATTTCTATGGTAAAAATATTTTGACGATAAAATATTATATATATTTTACATATGAAGGCATGGATCATACCAATGTTTCAAGTATTACAAATATAAATGAAAAAAATATATGTCTAGCAGACATTATTAAAATACGCATAATTCTTTGATATGTCATAATCTTAACATTAACTGAAATT
Organism: Euryodendron excelsum; assembly: GCA_033060915.1. Taxonomy (NCBI): domain Eukaryota; kingdom Viridiplantae; phylum Streptophyta; class Magnoliopsida; order Ericales; family Pentaphylacaceae; genus Euryodendron; species Euryodendron excelsum. The sequence continues at coordinate 351,115 of CM065382.1, forward strand.
AATGTTAAGACAATATCTGGTAGTACAAAATTAATTGAAGGTTCCGAAAGAACCAATATATTGTTGCCAAAAGGAACAAAACTCTATATTGATGATGCTATTGTAAGTGAAATTTTTTGGGAAGGTTGGGCCGAACTCTCAAACCCACGTTGATGAGTCCAAACTCTCTGTAAGAAAGGGAGGTTAGAATGGGTCAACCCTTATTGGGCCGATCACACTCCGATGATTAAGTTAGCAAGCTTAATCGATATTAGAATGAATAAAAGTTGTCTATACTTGGAGCCAGTTGTCCATACCTGGCTCTTGAGGGTTTGGATATTTATAGTGTGATCGATGGAGTGTTTCGCTCCTTGCCTACTAGCAAATCATCATGGCCTGCTGGGTAGGCATCATTGTATACCACTGATTGACTGCGTGCAGGGCCTGCCTTACCGCCGCTGAGGAATCCGGCTGACCGGACGTGCATGTCGACGTCGCGTGGGGAGTCACTGGCATATTTAATGCTGCTTAACTCCGCATTTAATGCTTAAAAACCGCTAGCGGTTTGGGCTCGCCTTTCGCGATTTGGGCCAAGGTCGGCATGAGGTTGGCGACTTGGGCCGGACCGTGCCTTAGTTTTGAATTTGGGCCGCTAAGCAGCCCAATTATAATTCGTGTAGATTGGGCCTCTCCAAATGGGTTGGGCCGTGTGCTATTCCCCCACAATTGCCCTCCAGCCATTGCATCGTTTTGACTTCCCAAACAGCCAAGGGCTGTAATGGATAATCATGGCATCTTTTCAAGTGTGCGACCGTTTCTACGGTAACCTGGCCACGCGGACGGCAGGGATTTTAAAAGATCCATTGATGGGGTGCCATCGAATAGACGGCCGATGTGATGTTTTGGCAGAGCGTCATGATTACTGCCATTTTCTTGCGCACAAACCGATGGCTACGATGTATATAAAAGGGTGATGCCCTGTCCGGTGAAACGCACTTGGTTTTTCTTCATCTTTCTGTCTAGCGTGTGCCTCGCCAGTTTCGACTTCCAACACTGTAAGTCTTCCTTAGCCCACATTTCCTTCACTTTTCTCTTTGTTTTCCTTCTTGTCTTCGACGGTTGTCCCCTGATGGTGTCCCGTCTTAGGAGGATGTTAGAGGGTTCGGCAGTCATGACCGCTTTTAGGGCTAGGTTCGAGATTCCGGACGAGATCGGCTTAGAACTAATCGATCCCAAAGATCACCGTATGGAGGAAACCGAAAAGGGGGGGGTACCATTCCCGCTCATTGCCATTGTAGAAGGGGGCCTTAGGTTTCCCCTTCATCCCTTACTCCAGAAGTTTATAGTAAAGAACAAGGGGTCGCCCTCCCAGTTGTCGTCGAATGTTTATAGAATCATCTTTGGCATGCTCGAAATCAAACGGCTTCTAGGTGTGGACCTGAGGCTCACCGAACTAGATTATTGTTATACGCTTTGTAAGGTTGGGAAGAGCTCCAAAGTGTATTTGCGGGTTGTAGATGCGTTAAAAGAGTTAGTAAAGTGTCTACACTCCTCCGGGAAGGGTGTTGATGATGTTAGGGTTTGGGTAACCGGGCCCTGGGAGTTCGGCTATATTCTTGAGGGAGAAAGACCGGCTTTTCGATGCTCTAGAGTTCCCCTCAGAATAGGTTTGTGTCGCGCCCAAATTTTTCACACTCGAGGAATACTCACACAAGCGGGAAAAATGTTGTACTCTCTCGTTATAACTCGCCCTCCTAGAAGAATGAGTGCGACTAGGTTTGAATTAAAAATTGATTTGAATAAAGGGCTTTTGAAAAAGATTCAGAGTCGCCACCTAACTTGATTAAGGTGAGTTAGGTCACCTAAAAACTAAGAATAATCCGAAGACTACACTTAGGGTTTTTAGAAAACGATTTTAAAAAACATCCTCAAGAGAGGGTTTTTAAGAAAACAGGTTGTTTGGCAACCTTCAGAAAACATTTAGCCCTTTTTGAAAAATAACTCCTTTTGGTCTTTGAAATCAGTGATCTAAGTTCGGAGGTTGATTACGTGTAGGGAAGACGCACTAAGCTATCACCCTACCCCGCCCTTTTGGTACCTACATGTCAATCTACCCTAGATTCACCTATGAGAGTCTTCGACTAACTATAGTTCAATCTTACCCACTTTATAGAAATAATGTTTGAAAACTAACATGATGCATGATATGCAAGTGCAAGTTAAGAGAATTGAAAAAGAGATTTGAAGAGATAGAATTGAAATTGGAAAGTTTGAAAATTTGGAAATAGAATTTTGAAAATAGAAATTTGAAATTGAAAGTTTGAAAATAGATTGGAATTTGAGATTTGAAAATGTGGAGACCGCACCCATGAGGGTGGAATTGAAAGTTTGAAAAGTATTGTGACCGCACCTATGAAAGTTGCCTACGTATCCCTTTGGGGGAATCAGGTCAGTCGTAGTTCGAACCGGAGTCCGATTGAAAATAGGAGAGTGGATTTGAAGAAGGAGATTGAATTGGAAGATTGAAAGATTGAACTTTGAATAGAGGATTGAAAATTGGAATTTGGAATTTTGGAATTGAAAAGATTGAATTTTGATTTGAAAAGATAAAACTTGAAAGAAAAATTTAGACTTGTTTTGGAAAGATGGAGGTTTAGGAAAGACTTGGTTTTAGAAAACCTAGACTTAGGAAAGGTAGGAGACCTAGGAAAGACTTGAGATTTAGAAAGATTTGACTCGAATGTTGAACTTGGAAGATTTAGAAAATTAGGGAAGATTGGATTTAGGAAATGTTTGAATTAGGAAAGGTTCGATTTAGGAAGGTTTTAGAATTAGGAACGTTTCATTTTTGGAAAGTTTTGGTTTTTGGAAAGTTTTCACTTAAGAAAGGTTTTAAATTAAGAAAGTTTTGAATTAGGAAAGTTTTAGGTTTAGGAAAGTTTTGAAATTGAAAAGTTTTAAATTTAGAAAGTTTTGAGATAGGGAAGTTTTGAAAATTGGAAAGTTTAGAATTTTAGAAAGATTTTAAATTAGGAAAGATTTAGAAAAGGTTTGAATTAAGAAAGTTTTGAGTTTAAAAAAGCTTAGAATTTGGAAAGATTTTAAATTTGGAAAGTTTTAGAGTTTGAGTTTAAGAAAATCTTGAAAGTAGGAAAGGTTGAGTTTAGGAAAGTTTTGAAAACTTGGATTTGGAAAGTTAAGATTTGGAAAGAGGGTAGAATTAGGAAAGGGTTGAATTTTAAAATTTTAGGAAAGATTTGAAAGTTGAGTTTTAAAACTTAGGAACGATTTTTATGTTCAAGTTTTGAAAACTTAAGATTTAGAAAAGTGAAAGTTTAGGAAGGATTTGAATTAGGAAAGATTTGGATTTTGAAATTTAAGGAAAGATTTAAAGTTTAAGTTTAGGAAACTTATGGTTTAGGAAGGAATTGAATTAAGAAAGGTTTGGATTAGGAAGGGATTGAATTTGGTTTCTAAAAGCAAATGTTTAATTTTGTTTCCAAAAACGGAGGAGTGGATTTGGTTTCCTAAAAGGAAGATAGGATTTGGCAAGGATTTGGAAAGGGAGATTCTAGAAACCCTAGTTTGAAAAATTATAGTTTTGACGTAGAAAATAGATTTTGGAAATGTGTGTAGTTTGGATGTGAAAACAAGAGGTTTTGAAAACCTAGGTTTGGGGCAAAGTTTGAAAACCATGTTTTTGGAAAGAAAATTAGGGTTTCCTAATTGCGAGTTCTAGGGTTTGACTTGGGCTCTAAGGAAAGAGTTTTTAGAAAACGCGTTTTTGGAAATGAAGATTTTAGAAAGAAAATCCTAGGGAGGAGTTTTTGGAAAGTGTGTTTTTGGAAACAAATTCTTTTGGAAGGAAATCCTAGAGGGGATTTTTGAAAAGAAAGATTTTGGAAAGAGAGTTTTTGGAAAGATTTTTGGGGAACGTTTTTAGAAAGTGGATTTTTGGGGAGAGGATTTTGGAAAGGAGTTGAAGAAGGGAGTTTTGAAAAATAGATTTTGGAAGGGAGTTTTTGAAAACAATTTTGGAGAGGAGAGTTTTAGGAAAGTATGTTGAAAAAGAGATTTATAAGAAGAAAGACTTTTTGAAAAGAGAGTTTTTAGAAGGTGTAAAAACATCTCACTTTCCTAAAACAATTCTAACCATAAGAGGGCTAGAACCACTTTAGAAAAGCAGTTTTGAAAACAACAAGATTTGAAAATATAGACCAAAAATGTCACTTTTAATGTAACACTTTCCTAAAGCAACCCTAGCCATGGAAAGGCTAGAATCACCCTAGAATTGTGGTTTTGAAGACAAGTTTTTGGAAAAGAGATTTTGATGCAATTATGAAAACAAGTTTGAAAACGATTTTGAAAACGGTTTTTGGAAGATGCAAGATCATGATATGCACAATACAATTTTGGGATCGTGAACATACAAAGCTAAGGCTTCACCACATAATCAAGGGGGCTGGGTCCACGTGGTCTCTGGTTAGACTAGAAGAAAGCCCCCGACACTGTGACTCTCCAATAGTCTAATCCTACACATGGACCGGGAGTCCCTTTATTTCAAGCATGCAAAGAAAGGGGGGGAAAGAGATGGGGGATTAAAATAGAGAAAACCCAAGTGGGTTAGGAGAGAGAAGAAAGAGGGGGAAGTGTGAAAATTTAAATAGGGAGCCTACCTTGTATCTTGTTTATTTACGCGCCGTGCTATCTTCGGTCTTCGGTCTTCGCCTTGATCTTCGTCTTCAATCTTCAAGAGTTGTCTTCAAGCTTTGGATTGCAGCTCTTCAAGTCTTCAAAGGATGGTTGAAGGCTAGTGTATGAGTGTATGGGGGTGTATAGGAGTGTATATGAGGCTAGGGTTTGGAAAACCTAGGGAGGCTAGGGTTTTTTGAGGTGCTCGAGCTCTGTATATCGAAATATATGATTTTTAAGTTGAGTTTGCGGATCCTCTTCACGTTGAATGAAGCTCTATATTTATAGAGGTTGGACAATACTGGTGCCTGTTGCAGTGGCGCTAGGCTAAATTTTACACTGGCGCCACTAGGAATGGCGCCAGGCCATTTTTTGGCTTGGCCCCACTACTAGTGGTGCCAGCCAATTAGGAAAGGTTTAAGGTCGACAAGTAACATATCTTTGACTAGATTTGGGCGCCTGTACTAGTGACTACCATGTAATTTTTAGCATGGCTTCACTAGGAGTGACTCCGAAAAGTTCGGGAATGATTTGAAGGAGCCGGGAATGACCCGGAAGGCTGGAAAGGAGCAGGAACACTTAAAATATTGTCCTAAATGTATTTGACTTGAAAAGTGGGATAAGACGGGTCAAAACGGTTGACCGGGCCTTTAGGGGCAAAACGGTCAATCAGACCGGGAGACTGCCAGGACAGACTCGGACTGTCCCGAAAGAAGACTTGGGATCTGGAAACATTATTCAGAATGTTTTCAGAGGTTGCCGGTTTGATTTCCAGAGCCGGCGTGGTCGGAAAAGGAGACCGGCCCACCAAGGGCAAAACGGTCATTTCACACCGAGTTGGCCGGAAATGACTCGGAATGATCTAGAAAGGTAAAAAGAGGTTGAGAACACTATAAAAAGTAGTCTCCGGAGGTTACCGATTTGATACCCAGAGCCGATGTGGTCAAAAAAGGAGACCGGCCTACTAGGGGCAAAACGGTCATTTTGTACTGGGTTGGCCGGAACTGACTCGGAATGATCCGAAAAGATAAAGGAAGGTTGAGAATACTATAAAAAGTAGTCTCAGGAGGTTACCGGTTTGATACCCGGAGCCGATGTGGTTCCCGGGGCATTCAGATGCCTAGGGGCAAAATGGTCATCTTGACCGAAAAGTCTCGGAAAAGGTCCAAAGGGCAGTTTGGTCATTTTTCACCAAAGTGGGTTAACAGACACTGGTGTTGACCTGGGTTTTGAGTATTTCCGCCACTTTAACGGCGGTCGTCGTGATACAGGGGTTTGTTGGCAATTCCATATATCGACCTATTTGTGAGTATTTCCGCTACTCTAACGATTTTGTGAGTAGTTTCGCTACTCGGACCGTCTCGAGGAATAAACTATCTCGAGAGAGGGATTGGAAAGGGGTCTTACTGTCTCTGAAGAGACGTGCCTGGATTGGAACCGTTTCGAGGAATAAATTGTCTCGAGAGTGGGATTGAAAAGGGGTCTTATCATCTCCAAAGAGACGCGCCTGGACTGGAACCGTCTCGAGGAATAAACTGTCCCAAGAGTGGGATTGGAAAGGGGTCTTACCGTCTCCAAGGAGATGCGCCTAGATTGGAACCGTCTCGAGGAATAAACTATCTCGAGAGACGGATTGGAAAGGGGTCTTACCGTCTCCGAAGAGACGTGCCTGGATTAGAATCGTCTCGAGGAATAAATTGTATCGAGAGAGGGATTGGAAATGGGTCTTACTGTCTCCGAAGAGACGTGCCTGGATTGGAACCGTCTCGAGGAATAAACTGTCCCGAGAGAGGGATTGGAAAGGGGTCTTACCGTCTTCGAAGAGACACACCTGGATTGGAACCGTCTCGAGGAATAAACTGTCTCGAGAGAGGGATTGGAAAGGGGTCTTACCGTCTTCGAAGAGACGTGCCTGGATTGGAACTGTCTCGAGGAATAAACTGTCCCGAGAGAGGGATTGGAAAGGAAAGGACAATGCCCCTAAGGGCATTTTGGTCATTTTGCCTCTATTTGGGCCTGACAGGCCCGCGAAGCGATGGACAGACGGGATTTGGACCTAGAGAATTGGTTTCGACAGGAATATGCCCACAATGACTTGAACACAAGTCTGGGCGGAGTGTAGACTATCGAGCGGTCAAAAATGGGGTGCTTACAGTTTGCTGCCGACCTTTTATTTTGTATGTCCGATTTATTTCCAATGTGTTTCTAAAGTTGTTTATGATATTTTGCAGAGACGAAGAAGCGTTTGACAGTACAAAACTGGCTTATCAATCACGCTGATTTGAAGAAGGTTCTGGACTTTCAAGGTGAAGGCAGACTGAGGCACATTGCTCGGACCGCCCATATCTTACTCAATGACCCTCTCCACTACTCGACTTTTACGGCCGACACGGGGATCCCACAAAGTGTCCTTGCGAGTTTGGCTAAGGAAGGTGCCAAGGGAGATTTTGAAGATATCCCGGTTGGCGTTACAGTTGAAAGGGCCAGTGCCCCCACTAGTGTGACAATTGCAGTTGGTCCTCCTACAGAGCCCATTGCTGAAGAACTATGCGAAGCGCGCTCAAAGTCGAATAGTTCGGCATCGAGTTCGTCGCCGCTTACAGTCCCTAATCGCCAAGTTAGAGTTCCGGTCAGAACACAAGAGTCCACCCCATCCCCTGACGAGGAAGACACTATGAGTTTGAGGGAGAGGATGTTTGCCGCAGCTGGCAAGCCACTAAAAACGGTTGCCACAACTTTTGCCGAACTGAAGATTGCCCCTATGGTGGAAGCCGCTCTTGTTCAAAAAAGGCCGAAAACTCGGCAGCAAAAGAAAAGGGTGCCTAAGGTTACGGCACCGCCCCCAGCTCCCAATAAACAAAGGGGGAAAATGGGGGTGGAGGAAGTCGACCAGGTTGTTACAGTCACGCTGGATATTTTGGGGCGCTCTATAACGACGGCTGACTCAATGATCGACCAGGCAGAGGTTACTTTCGGCGTCATGAAGAGTGTTCTTCCGAGGAAGGATGTTGCCAAGATGGGAGCAGCGAGCGACACAAACGTCTTCATGGGGGCATTCCACGACTCCCTGCTTGTAAGTCGACATTGCTTTTAAATTTTTTTGGAGATTTCGCCCATACTTGTTTTGAAACAAACTTTTGCTTTTTGAAGTAGGGTTGCCCGAATTCTCTGGAGGCGATGACCCGCTACCAGAAACTTGTCGAGGAGCACCACGAACTTATAGAGGAAGACAGTCGTTTAAAGCTGGAGTGGATCGATGCCAACAAGGAATGGATCACCTTCAAGAAATAGACCGAACAAGCTTCTGCTGAACTCAAGATGGTACAGGCAGACTATGAGAAAAGAGACAAGAAGGTGACCGACCTTCAAAAGAAATTTGATGTGCAGTCCGTGGATCTATACAAGGCAAAATCAGAGATCGAGGCACTCCAAGCCGAAGTGGCCAAGCTGAAGGCAGATGAAGAGGACATAATGATGAGGGGTGAAGAAAGGGGGGCCAATCGTCTAGCCATTGAGATGACAGATCTAAGCCGTGTCATCTTTTGTCAGGGTTGGAATGGCGCCCTTCATGTTGCTGCGGTGGACAAGTCCTCGGATATTTGGCACTTGTGCCTGGATTACTTTGACACTACTAAAGACGGCATTGTGGACCCAAAGAAAGTGGTGGCCAACGTCGAGTATCAGAGACAACTCGCTTTGGAGGCTACTGCCGAAAGGGAGAAGGCTGAGAAGGAGAAAGCTACTGCCGAGCCATCCAAGTTGCAGAAGAGGCCGTAGATTGCTCGGCGGAGAAATCTTTGCAGCCGGGGGAGAAGTCGGCAGAGTGATTATAGTTTTTCCTTCTTTTGAACATATTTTTGTAACTAACCCTGCTACTTTTAATGAAAAGCTCATTTTGTCTTTTATCTTGATACTACTCGCTCCTGGTAAATGTTAATCGGCTGTCCTGACTTTGCTTGATTGTTTGAAATTCATTTCTTATTATGTTGTATGATTTATACATCTTTACCGGCCGATCTATTTGATAGGGCCAATCTTTGATGCTCTGGTTCTTGTGGCCTTCTTTGGCCGACCTGTCCAACTTGGACAAAATCAAGTTTTTATATTTGGTTTTTATGGCCTTCTTTGGCTGACCTGTCCAACTTGGGCAAGACCAAGTTTTTACACATGATTTTTGGGGCCTTCTTTGGCCGACCTATCCAATTTGAGCAGGATCAAATTTTTACACTTGGTTTTTGGGGCCTTCTTTGGCCGACCTGTCCAACTTGGGCAGGACCAAGTTTTTACACTTGGTTTTTAAGGCCTTCTTTGGCCAACCTGTCCAACTTGGACATGACCAAGTTTTCACACTCGGTTTTTGTGGCCTTCTTTGGTCAACCTGTCCAACTTGGACAGGACCAAGTTTTTACACTTGGTTTTTGTGGCCTTTTTTGGTGACCTATCCAACTTGGACAAGACCAAATTTTTACACTTGGTTTTTGTGGAGTCCTAAAATGCTCAGAGTAGATTTGTTTGAACAACTTCATTTTCCATTGATCTCATAAAAGCTTTACACACTTGTTGAGTTATTACATCATATGGGACTCTGCACTACTGGTAAAATTTCTTCAAGTTATTCGCATTTCAGGGTTAAGGCAACTGTCTTCCCTCATCAACAATCTGCAACCAGTATGCGCCAACGTCGGCCTCGGATATCACTTTGTAGGGGCCCTCCTAATTGGGGCCGAGCTTTCCATCTGCTACGTTCTTAGTTGCCCCCAGTGCTTTTCGTAAGACTAGGTCACTTGGAGCGAAGTTTCTCGGACGAACCCGTTTGTTGTAGGAGTGTCTTAACTGTTGCTGATATTCGATAAGTCTGATCAAGGCAGCTTCCCTTTTTTCTTCAGCAAGATCCAAATCCTTTGCCAGAATCTGGTCGTTGAGTCCTGTGTTGAAGGCTGCCGATCTGATAGTTGGTAGCCCAACCTCCAAAGGTATGACTGGTTTCACCCTATAAGCCAGAGAGAACGGGGTTTGGCCAGTAGACCTCCTTGGGGTTGTTCTGTAAGACCACAGAACGCTGGGTAACTCCTCCACCCACTTCCCCTTGGCCCTTTCCAGTCACTTTTTAATTCTGTTAAGCATAGTTTTGTTTGAAATCTTGGCCTACCCGTTGCATTAAGGATAGGCTGGTGTTGAATAATAGTTTCTGATCCCAAGCCCTTCACAGAATGATCTGAACATGTTGCCATCAAACTGGGTGCCGTTATCTGAAACAATGGCACAAGGGATCCCGAACCTTGTCACTATGCTTTTCTATGCAAACCTTTTAGCGTCGACCTCTCTGATGCTTGACAAAGGCTCCGCCTCTACCCATTTAGTGAAGTAGTCAATCGCCACGATGAGGAACCTCTTATTGCCCAGAACTCGAGGCAAAGGCCCGACTATGTCCAGTCCCCACTAAGCAAAAGGCCACGGACTGGTAATGGTTGCGAGATCCTCGGCTGGCTATTGGACGATGGGAGAGTACCTTTGACACTTATCACACTTTAGGACGTACTAGGCTATATCTTTTTGCATTTAGGGCCACCAGTATTCTTGTGAGATAGCTCAGTGTGCTACCGATCTTCCACCGACATGGCTTCCACATATTCCTTCATAGATTTCAAATAGGATGCCTGGCACTTTATCTGGATGGACACAGTACAAGTATGGACCCGTGAAAGAATGTTTGTAAAACTCCTTGGTTGGTGACAACCAATACCTGAGAGCTGCGTGTTTGATTCGTCAGGCTTCGTTCTTGTCCTCCGGCAGCTCGTCTCTATCGAGGTAAGAGATAATTGGGTCCATCCAGGATAGTCTCAACTCTTCTATAGCCAAGGCTTGTTCTTCTTTCTGAAAGATGCTTGGCCTAGCTAGAGTTTCCACGTTGATTATCCTTTTTAACCTTGACTTCAGGGCTGTTGCTAACGTCTCCAGAGCATCCGCATAAGAGTTATTATCCCGGCTGATATGGCGGAGCTTGTAACTGTTGAATTTGCTGAGCAGCTCCTGGGCTTTAGATAGGTACTATGTCATTTTGTCATTTTTTGCTGCGTATTCTCTCGTAACCTGGTTGACAACAAGTAGGGAGTTTGAATAAATGAGAATCTCAGAAATTTTGAGTTCGATGGCTCAGCGTAGTCTGGCGAGTAAGGCCTCGTATTCAGATTCGTTATTGGAGGTAGCAAACTCGAGCTTGATAGCTTGTTTGATGGTCAGACCATCTGGTGTAATGAGCACTATGCCCGATCCTGCCCCCGGGTCATTGGAGGCTCCATCAACGTAGAGTTACCAATGATCAGTTTTTTTCCAAAGATCCAGAGGAAGGTCGTTGTGCGATTGGGCAGGGGTTGGTGCTTGGTTGGCTTCGAGTGGCAGTTCAACGGAGAATTCGGCAATGAAATCTGCAAGGACCTGCCCTTTCACTGTCTTGGTTGGAACATGATATCAAAATCCCCTAATTTCACAGCCCATTTTGCCAATCTTCCAGAGAAGTCGGCCTTCCTGAGAAGAGGTTTGAGCTGGTGGTTTGTGAGGACGCTGATGGCGTGAGCTCTGAAGTAGTGCACCAAATTACGGGATACTACTACCAGTGCAAGTGCTAATTTTTTGAGAGGTAAGTATCTACTCTCTACCCCGAGAAGTGTCTTACTAACATAGTAGACGGGCAACTATTGCCGTTCTTGTTGCCTGAGTAGTATGGCGCTAATTGCATGCTTTGACACCGCAAGGTAAAGGAAGAGTTCCTCATACTGGAGTGGGGTGGAAAGCAAGGGTGGTTGGGTCAAGTATTTCTTCAGATCACTGAGGGGTAGGTCACATTCTGGAGTCCATTTGAACGGTTCTTGTTTTTTAAGAAGCTGGATGAATGGTCGGCACCGGTCTGATGATCGGATGATGAACTTGTTGAGTGTTGCTGCCATTCTAGTTAGCTTTTGTACCTCCTTGGCATTCTTCAGGGCCTGAACGCTCTGGATTGCACTGATCTGTCTCGGATCCACCTCAGTGCCCCGATGTGTAACCAAGAACCCCAGAAATTTGCCCGAGCTGACTCCGAAGACGCACTTCAAAGCATCCAACCTCATTTTGTACTCTTTTAGGATGTGGAGTACCTCTTTTAAATCCTCGAGATGAGAGTTATTGAGTTTTCTTTTCACCACCATATCATCGATGTAGACTTCCACAGTACTACCGAGCTGCTTCTTGAACATCTTGGTGACCAACCGCTGGTAGGTGACCCTGGCATTCTTCAGACCAAAGGGCATAACCTTGTAGCAAAAGATACCCCTTGGAGTGATGAAGGCCGCCTTCTCTTGATCGTAAGGATGGAGGGCAATCTGGTGGTACCTCCGATAAGCATTCAAGAAACTCATCCTCCCGAAGCTAGCTATTGCATCCACGAGCTAGTCAATTTTGGGGAGGGGGAATAGGTCCTTAGGGCATGCTTTATTGAGATTAGTGAAGTTCACGCAAACCCTCCACTTGCCATCTTTCTTTTTTACTACCACTGTGTTCAAAAAGTAGCTCGGGTAGTTGATTTCTCGAATTGCCCCAGCTTCCAAAAGCGTCTCCGTTTCTTTAATAACAACGTTCACATGCTGGGTTGCCGCCCTTCTCCCTTTTTGGACCACATGTCAGCATTTTGGGTCAACATTTAGCCGATGGCAGGCAATATTAGCATCAATCCTCGGCATATCATAAGGGGTCGAAGCGAACACTTTCAGGTAACTTGTCAATAGCTCGATCAAAGAACGTTCCTTCATCTTGGACGAAGAGGTGCCGATGACGAAGTACTTATCATCCTGCCGATCAATGTACATTTTCTTTAGGTCTTCTATGGCTTTGTTCTCAGGCGTTTGATCCACATCGTCGATGGTGGGGGTGTCTTCGTGCAGCTCCATCATCTGTACATTTTCAGCCTTTGTCTTGGTTGTGCATACTGTTAGAAAACACTGTTTGGCAGCCACTTGGTCCCCCCTTATCTCCCCCACTCCACCAGGGGTCGAAAATCTGATCAGTTGATGGTAGGATGAAGGAATAGCTTTCATGAGGTGTAACCAGGTTTGTCCCATGATGGCATTTTAGGGGGAGGGCATGTTGATTACCGGGAATTCTGTTTGCAATGTAATTCTTCCGGCAGTCACTAGAACCGTTACCTTCCCCATGGGCCAAGCCGGATCTGAGCTGAATCTGACCAATGGGTTGAGTGATGGCTAGAGGTCGGACTCCTTGAGCTCCAGTTTTTTGAACAAGCTGTAATACATGACTTCAAATGAACTTCCTTGGTCAATGAGCAATCTCTTCACGTCACAATCCGCCATTTTTAGTGTTACAACCAAGGCATCATTGTGTGGGGTCTGCACCCCCACGAGATCTTCATCAGTGAAGGTAATGGACGTAGGGCAGTCGCTGACCTTGACTTTCTTGCTCAGTGGTTCTATCTGCATTACTTCCCTCAAGTGTGCAGCCTTCTGTATTTCGGCCCGGTATCTATGTGGGTCGATGGCTTCTAATTCAGCTAAACCGTGCAGCACATTGATTATTCAGACCAATCTTACTTCAATCTCCTTCTGGGGTGTGTCTTCCACTCGCGGTTGCTCGGCTTCATTTTTTGTCTTGTCCCAATCAATGAATTGGTCGAGATGGCCAGTCTTGGCCAAATCTTCCAAATGCGTTTTGAGATGCCGACATTGTTTTGTTTTATGCCCCTTCTCGCAGTGGTAAGAACAGAACCTCTTCTGATCTCGGGCCACTAGGTCCCTTCCTAACTTTGGTGGCCATTTGAAAAATGGCTTATCACGGATCTGGGGCAAGATTTTATAAATGGGGTCCTTAAAAACTGTGGAGAACCCCTCATTCACCTTTTTCCCCCGATTGTTGTCTTCTTGTCGAGGTTTCTTAGCATCCTTCTTATTTGTTTTTTCGGCAACAATGCCGACCTTTGCCGAACTTGGCTGGGGCATATCTTCATCCAATCGTGCGTAGTGCTTGATTCTTAGCATCAACTCTTGTATGGTGAGGGCCGGTTTCTTTATCAAGGACTGTCATAAATGATGCTCCCTGGGAAGGCCGATTTTGAACTGAGTCACAACTGTTGACCAAGGTTGACCCTATGTTGATTTTGATGATAACTAAACCTTGTATTATTTTACTAATGAATCTACTTAGTGTGCAGATTAACAAAGTTCATAATTTAGACTTAAAGTTCAATCTTAAGTCTAACACATGTCAAAGAGAATGCACAACAAATTCAAGAGCTATGCAATGAACCAAACAGAGGATTGACGCCTACTACTACTTCAAACAAATGTTTTACATTCGAAGAGATTGAAGGTATTCAAATGAAGCTTCTATCAAGTATGCATAGACTCAATAAAGATTGATCTGCACTTAAGAAAGAAAAAGTGTTCATCAGATTGCACAATGATCAGTTGGAGATGAATTGATTGTTAAAGATGTTGAAAATGCTCAAGAGAAAACTTCATCAAGTATGCAAAGTTCAGTTCCAGCTTATGTGATTGAAGTTGCTTGAAAAGAAGACTCATAATGATTGTCTGATCTCTACATGGATTCCAAGTGAAGAATTCTTCTACAATATAAAGAATCAATAAAGACTAGATGTATGAAGAGATTTCATCAAGCTTGCAAAAGTCTTATTGAAATGTTTTTAAAGGAGAAAGAAGGATTTCTAGCTGAGAGAAGAAATTGGCAATGAAACATTATGAAGCTTTACATAATTGAGGAAGATTGACATTGAAAGAGATTGTTCTACAATGAAAGAAGAAGCTTTGCAATGAAGAAGAAAAGATCAACATTGATCTAATGAAGTTCTAACTGTTTAAGAGTCAAAAGAAGATGAATTTCAAATGAATTATTCAATCCAAATTGAATAGAAGTTAACTCTAATAAGTTAAAAGAGTTTGATTGATCATCATACCCTAAAGAGATACTCCTTGAAGATCTTATACTACTGCTGAGATGATCTGGATCATTAGAAAACAGAAAACAGATTTCTGGGCAATGAGCGGACTCATGGAAATGAGGAGTCACCTCATGGTTATAGAAGCAAAAGGCTTGAAGATAAAATGATCAATGAGTGGACTCATGAAAATGAAGAGTCGCCTCATAAACACAGAAGCAAAAGCCTGGAGACCAAGTAGACAATGAGTGGACTCATTGAAATAAAGAGTCATCTCATGGAGACAGACGCAAAGGCTTGAAGATTACATGATCAATGAACGGACTCATAAAGATGAGAGTCGCCTCATGACAACAGAAGTAAAAGGCTGAAGATCGAATGAATAAAGAGCGGACTCTTGAAGATGAAGAGTCACCTTATGACAGCAGAAGGCAAAGATGTGAAGACAGAATGAACAAAGAACTGACTCATTGTTATGAAGAGCGGACTCATGAAGTTAGTGAACAATATCTGGTAAATGCAAAAGCAGAAAGTGTCGACTCCACAAACATGGAGCCGACTCCTTGAATATAACGGCTAGTTTTCCTAACATTATAACAGACTGGACGTGCATTAATGAAGCCCAACAACCTCTAATGAATGGAATCAATATAGGAGTTTATATACAAGCTTCCAGTAGCATTTATACAAAGGAGACAAGAGACAAAAACAAGATTTAACTGACTGATTCACTGAAAATTCTAATATTCTTCCTGTCTTTAACCTGTGAGCTTTGATTGTAAAATTTACTCTTGTTAGAAGTTTTCTAGTTACTTGTATACTTCTATACACTTGTAAGGGAGAGTTTGAGAGTTCTCTTGAGAAAGAAAAACTCTTATAAGTTTGAGTAAAGCTTGGACAAAACCACTTGGAGATTGAAGAACTCGGTGAGGAGTTCTTGTGTATAGTGAGCTGAGCACTTTGTCAATCAGCAGCCCATTTGTAATTGGTGATTACATAGTGGAAGAAGGCTTCAAGGAGGTCTTGGGGTGAGGACGTAGACTACAGTTTGTGGTTGAACCTAGGTATATCGATATGTTCTTCTTTTGCTCTATTTTCTCTTCTCTATTTGATTACATTGCATTACGTTTAGTTTGAGCACTATTATATTGCTTAGATTAATTTTAATTAATCTTAGTTGTTATTAATCTTCGAAAAACCCAATTCACCCCCTTCTTGGGTTGCTTTTTGGGCCAATAACAGCCAGTTGCTCACTGCACTTGTCAATTTTGTTGTAAGTCTCCCAGTAGCGTTGTGTGTATGCCCGTAATCCTTCCCCTTCTTCTTTCCACAAGGTTAGTACGAAATTAACCTCCTTTGGCTGCAGGCTGTTTGCTATGAATCGAGCAGTAAACAGCTCGGCAAGTTGCCTCTAGTTTGACACAGATTTAGATGGCAACTTGTCGAACCATCGTAAGGCCACGTCCCCCAGACTAGAGGGGAAGATTCGGCACATCAACATTTGGTCACCGCACCATACCACCATTAGCTACTTGTAATGTCGAACATGGTTAACTGGGTCGGCCTTCCCGTCATATAGAGTGAACTTTGGTGGGGTGAATTTTCGAGGAATTGGGTAAGACTCAATCTCCTCTATGAATGGTGAGGATGTGATTTGGTCTAAAGCCTTCTTGACCAGGTCGTGGGCCGTGCGTTCCTTAGTTTGTTGCTTCCTATCTTCCAGTTTTTCATTGTACCACTTATCCCAGTCTTTTTTCTGCCGATCATCCTTCGCATGCTCGTCATTTGGCGGGGTCTTACTCCTTCTACTCCACCAATCTTTTCACCCGTTGTCACAGTGTTTAGTACTAGAGGTGTAGCTTCCTTTTACTTGCGGCGCCAGACCGTCCCTGCTTCCAACCATTCTTTCGTGGTTCGGGAACCTTTCTCTTCCACGCCCATCTATTCCAGAGATTGCCTCTCTCATGACCCGTACTTGGGAGGTGAGATAGGCAATCTCTTCACCGGGCCACCGAATTTCTCTTTCTGCCGCACGGAGTGTGTCTTCCCTTCAAACTCGCCCACTAGAGGGCGATAAGGCAAGGTCCCGGTGGTGGTTTCTACAAAAATTTCTCTCCCTGACATAGTCTGTATTCCTTCGCAATTCAACTGGTGCTTCTTGGTGAGCTTCAGCGGGGGTTCGTATTTTTTACCTTAGTGTTCTTCCTCGATGCTGATCTACTGGTATAGATTGGTAATGCGCCGAGTTAGTCTAATCTTTGCTGGAGGAGGCTCTGCTACCTCTTCCATCGTGGTTTTCTCCTCTTCCTCTTCAATCGTTCAGACTCATGGTTTTCCAAGCTTTCCCACAGACGGAGCCAATTGTAAGTGAAATTTTCCGGGAAGGCTGAGCTAAACTCTTAAGCCTACGTTGATGAGTCCAAACTCTCTGCAAGAAAGGGAGGTTAGAATGGGTTGACCTTTGTTGGGCCAATCACACTCCGATGATTAAGTCAGTAAGCTTAATCGAGATTAGAATGAATAAAAGTTGTCTATACTTGGAGTCAGTTGTCCATACCTGGCTCTTGAGGGTTTAGATATTTATAGTGTGATCGATGGAGTGTTTCGCTCCTAACTTACTAGCAGATCATCATGGCCTGCTGGGTAGGCATTATTGCACACCACCGACTGACTGTGTGCAAGGCCTGCCTTACCGCCGCTGAGGAATACGGCTGACCGAACGTGCATGTCGACGACGCGTGGGGAGCCGCTAGCGCATTTAATGCTGGTCAACTCCGCATTTAATGCTCAAAGACTGCTAGCGGTTTGGGCTCGCCTTTCGCAGTTTGAGCCAAAGTTGGCATGAGATCAACGGCTTGGGCTGGACCGTGCCTTAGTTCTAAATTTGGGCCGCCAAATAACCCAACTATAATTCATGTAGATTGGGTCTCTCCAAATGGGTTGGGTCATGTGCTATTTCCCCACAGCTATGTATTCAACTAGAGTTACAAGGAATTTGCTCAGTTTTAAAGATATACATAATAATAGATATCATACAGAGACAACAAATGAAGATAATAAAGAATATCTTTATATTACTTCTATTGTTTCATGCCAGAAGCATATATTAGAAAAACTTACTACCTTCTCTTCTGGATTATATTATACAACTATAAGAATTTTAGGATCACCTGAAGTGATGCACTAGAAGTGTTTTGACCTAAAGAATTTTATACTTTGGCATGATCATCTTGGTCATCCGGGATCAACGATGATGCGTCGAATAATTGAGAACTCTTATGGGCATTCGCTAAAAAACCAGAAGATTCTTTTGTCAAGTGATTATACATGTCCCGCTTGTTTACAAGGAAAATTAATTGTGAGATTATCCCCGTCAAAAGTAATAGTTGAATCCCCAACCTTTTTACAAAGAATTCAGGGGGATATATGTGGGCCAATACATCCACCATATGGACCATTTCATTATTTAATGGTTTTAATAGATGCAACCACTCGATGATCACATGTTTATTTACTTTCTACTCGTAATATTGCATTTGCTAAACTTCTTGCTCAAATTATTAGATTACAAGTACAATTTTCAAATTACTCGATTAAGTCAATACGACTGGATAATACTGGTGAGTTTACATCTCAAGCTTTTGATGATTATTGCATGTCTATAGGAATTGATGTTAAACATCCCACTGCACATACACACACATAAAATGGTCTAGCTGAATCTTTTATCAAACACCTTCAGCTTATAGCTCGAGCTTTACTTATGAGAACAAAATTACTTGTTTCTACTTGGGGACATGCCATATTGCATGCTGCATCATTAGTTTGTGTCCAACCCACTGCTTACGACAAATATTCACCATTACAACTTGTTTTTGGTCAACAACCAAATATTTCACATCTAATGGTTTTTGGTTGTGCTATATATGTACCTGCGCCACCACAACGTACTAAGATGGGTCCCCAACGTCGACTTGGGATTTATATTGATTTTGATTCTCCATCTATTAGTAGATATCTTGAACCTTTAACATGGAATGTATTCACTGCACGTTTTGCAGATTATCATTTTGATGAAACACTTTTCCCATTATTAGAGGGAGATAAAACGCAACTGGAAAAATAGCATCAGATTACTTGGAATGTTTTCACGGTATCTCATCTTGATCCTCGAACAAATCAATATGAATCAGAAGTTCACAGGATTATTTATTTACAAACGATTGCAAACCAATTACCTGATGTGTTTAACGACACAAAGAAGATAACAAAATCATATATATCAGTTGCTAATACCCCATCATGTATTGATGTCCCTATAGGACAATCTGCTAATATAGCAGCAAATAAATCTCAAGCACGCATGAAGTGTGGGAGACCTGTTGGTGCAGAAGACACAATTTCTAAAAAGAGGATGGTACAAATGCATAAGTAAGTTAGTATTCCTAAAGAAATCACAGTATCTAAACCTCCAGAATAAGGAACTCTTGTAAAAGAATTTCCAGAAGAGGAACCTCCTGAAGAGATATCCCCTGCAGAGGAAAGTAATGATATCTCAATAAGTTATGTGAATACAGGAGAAATCATTTAAAGTGGCTCTTGTAATTACCAGACGTAATAAAGAGACTAAACCACAGACAGTCGATAAATGTCAATAATATGATCGATCAAAATGAAAAGAAATTACTGAGTTAGAATTAAACTCATGAGTATAATGTACAGTATGCGAACTTATAAGTCCAAACACCAGAAGATAAAAATATCGGACCTGTAGTCCAAATACCAGCAGATGTCGAACTTGTATTCTAAACACCAGAAGCTGTAAAGTGTTGGACCAGTAGTCCATCAACTAAAGATGTAAAATCGGTTTGATACAAATGGGTATTTGCGCAATAAGAAAATGGAATAATGCAATAGAAAGCAAGACTCATACCACAAGATTTCTTGTAGAGACCTGGTATTGATTATGATGAGACATGCTCTTCTGTAATGGATGCCATTACGTTTAGATTCTTAATTAGTTTGTCAGTCTCAAAAGGACTAGATATGCGTCTGATGGACGTCGTGACAGCCCACTTGTATGGTGAATTAAATAATGATATATATATGAAAATTTCTAAAGGATTTAAAATGCCTAAAGCAAATATTTCAAAATCTCGAATATTATATTCTATCAAGCTTCAAAGATCTCTGTATGGGTTAAAACAATCTGGACACATGTGGTACAATTGTCTTAGTGAATATCTATTGAAAAATGGATATGTGAATAATACAATTTGTCCATGTATTTTTATTAAGAAATCTGAATTTGAATTTGCTATTATTGCAGTCTATATCGATGATCTGAATCTTGTTGGAACTCTTGAAGAACTTACAACAACTACTCGTTATTTAAAGAAGGAGTTTGAAATGAAAGATCTTGGAAAAACTAAATTTTATCTTGGATTACAAATTGAGCATTTATCAAATGGAATTCTCATCCATCAATCTATATATACAGAAAAGGTTCTGAATCACTTTTATATGGATAAAACTCATCCATTGAGTTCTCTTGTGATTGCCTGATCACTAGATGTACAAAAGGATCCTTTTTGCCCTCAAGAATATGGTGAAGAACTCCTTGCTCTTGAAGTACTATACCTCAGTGCTATTGGAGCTCTTATGTATCTTGCAAATTATACAAGACCAGATATTACTTTTTCTGCAAATTTATTGGCAAGATATAGTTCTGCACCAACTCAGAGACATTGGAAAGGGGTGAAACACATATTTCGTTACGTCCGAGGAACAACAGATCTGGGTTTGTTTTATTCAAAAGGACCAGAATCAGAGTTAGTTGGCTATGCAGATGCTGGTTACCTTTTTGATCCATATAAAGCACGATCACAAACCGGGTATGTATTTACCTATGGTAACACTGTTATATCTTGGCGATCTACGAAGCAGACACTAACTGCAACCTCGTCAAATCATTCTGAGATCATCGCAATTCATGAAGCAAGTCGAGAATGCATTTGGTTGAAATCTATGATCCAACATATTCAAGATAATTGCGGACTATCCTCGATCAAATATACCTCAACAATATTATATGAAGATAATGCAGCATGTATTGCACAAATTAAGGGAGACTACATCAAAGGTGACAGAACCAAACATATATCACCAAAATTCTTTTATGCACATGAACTCCAGAAAAATTGTGATATTGATGTCTAGCAGATATGTTCAAGTAACAACTTGGCAGACTTATTTACGAAAGCACTCTTAACTGCAGCATTTGAGAAATTGGTACATAACATTGGCATACGTCGTCTTAAAACTTTGCACAATTAAAGCTACCGACTTCAACTTCATACCAGATGTATGAATGAGGAGTAGTCACAGACTGTACTCTTTTTCTTTTGCCAACAGTTTTTTTTCCCATAGGGTTTTTTTTTACAATGTTTTAACGAGGCAGTTTTAGCACACCCATTTTCTTTCGCTATGATTTTATAAGATTTCTTGTGGCGGTCATCCAAGGGGGAATGTTAGGAACGAATGGTGGATGATCAAGAAATCATTCACCAAACGTATTGTAGTTGGTCAGCACATTGCTTATCAACCACAACCCTCTTTTTATAAAAGGGGGGGCAGCGAAGAGAGAAAGATAAAGAAACGAGAGAGAGAGAGAGAGAAAGAAAAGAAGAGAAAGAAAAAGAGAAAAAGAAAAGAAAGAAAAAAACTTAGGTAAACTATTTAAATTTTTGTTGTTTTTATATTGTTTTATGAAACCAATACATACTTCGGTGATCAAGAAGATCTATCCTTAATAGTTTCAGAAGAACTAGTTTTATTATATACTGTATTTGAATATTTTGTTTGCTTCAAATTCATTTAGTTTATAACAGTTTTAAATCTTTTTTTTTTATTTATTTTTCCTCATATGCTAAAAAATAAATTGAATAAAAAATTAGACATCATGTCAAAGATGTCTAACAAAAACTTTGACATTAGATTAAATTTTGTCATATCATAAGATCTTAATAAGATATTAAACACAAAGGAAAAGTCTAATTAATAAAAAAAAGAAACAAAGAAAGAAAAGATAGGATGAGATATTTGTGATTTGACGGGTGCATGGGCCAACATATTCGTGATCCAAGTTCTACAAGATATTTTCGTAGCAACATTTTGAACTATTCAAATCGTTTGGCATGCTGCACGGTTACTTATTACTAGTTTCCACTACTGGTCTACTACTACCATCAACAGCATAGATCTTTATTGGTCTGCCCTTCACATTGGAATTAGTACCAAACTCTGTGGGTCATTTAACACCATTCGAACTTGTTCACAACCCTCCCCTTAAACCACTGCGAACCAAGACATTCTTAATCACTGCAATCAGTCCGCCGCCTCCTACCGCTGACATGATCAATTTTTGTCTAGTTTTCAAGTTAAAATGTGTTTGCCAAACGCCGGAAAATAGGCGTACAGACAACAATCTAAAAGGGGAGCAAATTTGCACAAAATTATATTAAGAAAAGAAAAGAAAAGAAAGAATCGCAGCACAACATAAATTCCTGCACGGTCAACACGACAAGACAATTGCACCAAAGGGCAGAGATCTTTATTGCTCTGCCTTAAAATTTCAATGTGAAAAAAAAAAAAAAGTAACAAAACAAAAAACAGAAGCTTCGGAATTTGAGTTACACCAAGTATAAATGTTTGTAAAAAAGACAAAAGGAATAAAAAGAATATGAAAACGGAAAGGCAAAATTAAAGGGAAATGTTATCCATTTCGGTATCAAAACATCCTCTGTGAGTCAAATACCTTAATTAGGAAAAAAGACAGAAAAACGAAGATAAGAGGCAGGAGAAAATGGACATCACAGGCATGTTTAGATGCAACTTCCATTCTAGAGATGCATTTGCCACCAAAAGATCCAAGAGGTTCGTTAGCTTGGTTCAGGTGGCAGCACTTTCAAGCTACGCATCCACTCGCAAAAGCTAGGATCGTCAAAGTGAAGAAAACTGCTTTTCAGCTTCGTCCTTTGCTCTGTAGTCAAAGTTCGAAGCTGTGGGAATCTTGCCTCCTGCAATCATGTATAACAACATTTGCATTTATTAAAATTACCACTTTTGTACAGATATGCCTTTTATCCAACAGTAATCATATAATTCCTGAAATCATGTCAATGCAGAGTCATGCACCGCTCAATTCACTTCTAAGATGAACTACAAAAGAAATTAATTATGGAATAATAAGAATTGACCCTTCTTCCCAACTTGCCTGCTCATATGGGGGATCCTTGTGTGCTGGTATCAGCCGAGAAACAAAATACCGTGCCTGAGAGCTTCCCTCCTGTCACAAAACAGACTTTATAAGATGTTGCTTCTAATCCTTAAGGGACAAATAAAAACACAAAGCAACAAAGACTAACATAACAGAAGTCGGAAAGAACATACTTTGAATGCCAGAATCCTAGGAGCTGGGAACCGCATTTCAGTAAGCTCATCAGCCAGTGTTCTGCAAGCTGCTAAAGCTGCTGCACTTTTTCCATCCTGAGCAGCAAGTTCAGCACCCTGCGTGCCACCAATAAATAGGAAAAGTAATATTTATTAAGTAACAAAAACGGAGGAAAAAGGGAAAGAGGGAATGACATTGTAGCAAAAAAAGTTATTTAGTGACAGATACATATATCATCCAAAATTTGCACATGCACACAATCAAAACATTGTCTTAAGGCAGTGATTATTATTTTCTATCCCCTCACAATGTAAGTTCTATATCTTCTTGTTTGCTCAATGCCTTACAAGCTTCACTACCAAGAACATATATGAAGGGAGAAGGAAAAAAAATATATATATATATATATATATGCACACATATTAAAGCCTAGGAATAACCCATACAAAGTCCTAGCATTGCTATTTATGAATATGATAACATGTACGTCAACAGGCAGATACATTCTTATATTTAATATAACCACAAAAGTTTTAAGACAACATAATTCGTTTATGAATAATATATGATTCTTGGTCCTCAGGCAAGCCTTAGACAAAGTCGTTTGTGCATCTAGTTAGCCTCATGGTTTTAAAAAATGGGCAGCAACCATTACGTAACGGTTTTGGCAATCAAAAATTCCATTATAGCCCGCTTTAGCGGTGCTAATGAAAATACAGGCGTGATGACTGCTATGTGCCTTTACAGGATTTCAATGGCCATTATAAGCCATTACACAAGTGTTACAATCATTACAGTTTGTTGACGGGAAGTCATATCAATGACATTTTTAACCTTTTTTCCTTTCATTCGATGAAACGAAATCCCCCAAGTTTCAGAACACACGTAACAACTGAAATCTACAACTTTCAAGAACAAATCTACAAGTTTTCTGCCTTGGGTCTCTTGATCTTTAACCCAAATCTCCAAACAAGGTCAAATTGTTTTTTCCCCGTAATTTTTTCATTCTTTTTTTGGTTGAACAAAGGTAAATCTATAAATAACAGTGTAGATTTACTTGGATTTATGCTAGATTTGTTAATAAAAGGTTGGATTTTACTTATTTACTCTTCTTGAGCTCTCATTCTTGCAATCAACCTAATAGAACAATAGTACGATTTTTTTTTTCTCCAGTATTTCATCAGCATGTGAATAAATCCTTAAGACAATATATTTTAGCGTATCAAAATATTTGTGATGTTGATTAATAATTGGGGAACGATTAATTTTGAAAGAAAATATGTAAAACCCTATATATTTTAAAGTAGCACAAGTGTAATCTATCAATCTTTTTTATACTTTTTCTATCCAACAAAACACACCAAAATCATTTTAAACCCTAATTTATGTCACGGGCAGTGAATGTAGGTCGTGTGCCAAAGGCAGCTTCTTCACTATGCATCTGTCTCTAACACATCACCAATGACCAATGTTACCTGGAACGTGAATCGTTCCGGTATGTGGAACGGGAACAAGAACGTGGTACGTCACTTGTTCTAAAATATGGTACGTTAGGGGTAGACTTCTATAAAATATACTATTAGAATTAAAGTATTTCTAGAAGAATTTTTTTTAATAATCATACATTTAATAAAAAATGATTTATGTTTTTTTAAATTAATCATCTAAAAACACATTCTAGGAGTATTATGGCCCATTTTCTTGCATATTGTTATATCAAAATTTTATTCTTTCTATATTTTTGTTCATTATAATTGATTTTTTTTCCTTCGTTAGGTAACCTTTAAAGATATAAATAGAAAAAAAGTTTGGGATCGCTTTGGATCACTAGATTCACCGTTTTGGAACGCTAGAGTACCATGTTTCAGAACGCCGTTCCAAAAACGTAATTCGCTAGGGTAGTAGAGTATTATAGTAACATAGCCAATGACATACATTCAAGTGAGAAGTGTGTAAAGGCAAACATACGTCAGAAGAAGATCTGATAGTCATATTTGCACTCAATGTTTGCCTCTGGCATTCTATCACCAGGTCAGGAAGCAAGAAGCAAAAACTGAAAAGAAGACATGGCTACCACATGTACACACACACAGACAGATAGTTCAAACATGCACAGTTTATGAGCAACATGCGGGGGAGAAACATGATGAAACAAATAAATAAATAAGTTGCAGCATCATGACCCAACAAAACATGCCATGTTAAAACAGCAAATAGGGCAAGCTGACTGGCATACCAACCAAATGAAGACATCTGTGCCATGGTCAAGAACTACTGCCGCATCAGATTGCATAGCAAGGTCATAAGCTGGTAGTTCCTCGAAAGTACCACCTTCACGATGCATTAGACAACGAGGTGCCACCATACGAAGAGACAGATCAAAGGATGCATTCAAAAATATATTCCGCAACACAGACCTTTCATCTTCATGACCCACAATACTTCCCAATAAAGGGCCCCTTCTAAGATGGAACAAGAGCTCTGGCAATAAGGATAGTTCCTTAGGGAACCGATAAAGCTTTGACTTCGACATTTGAGACCCAAATTTAGAAGCGATGTGTTTTACCCTCTCATCTATTGTAGCTCGCATATCAATTGCATCAGAAAAGGTTTTGGCCCGCAAGAGAGTCCTCTTTGCAATGAGAACAGCAGCCACGTCATCTTGAACACTATCAAGATATGCCGAAACACTATCCACTGTGAGCAATCTGACAGTAATCACTCTTGAGATATCAGCTTGATAGACATTTGAATATTGAATCGCAAACTGGAAAAATACGTAATCACTCTTGATATCTCCTCTAGTTTCCATGGAGATTGAAAAGCTCTGTGTTTCTTCGATACTTAGCATTTGAATAGAGAGAGAGGTGTCATTCTTAAAAGTTTCGTGACTGTCTGTATGTGCCTCCTCACCAGGACCTATAACTTGAGTGATGAGAATATTATCAGAACAACGCATTTCAAATAAACCATGGGAACCTGCTGCCCTAGTAGATGCCCTCTGCAAGTTCACACCAAAAGCCTCTCCAAAGTCATCATGGAGAATCAAAACACCCCCAGAAGCTTTTGCTAGAGGTTGCAAAATAGGAACTCTCACTGGGCATGTTCCAGCACAAAGAATATCAACCACCGTATTGTGTCGATGAGCCTCACGACCTAGATTCTCCATCCACTTCACAGCCATTTTCTCCATATGGGGATAGTTTGGATGACTAAAAGAATGAGGGACTGATCCTGGGCCATATGTGTTTGGCCCTCCAGCGCACACAATAATTCTGCTATTACCTCCAGTTCTTTTAACCACCCCTCGAGACATTTCTGCTGATGGCCCTTGAATCATTGCCAAAGCAACCTCCACCGCTGTACCCAGGCAACGGTCTCTTGAAGCTTCTGGAATATTCATGTTGTATGGTCTCAATGATGAAAATATGGAGTGTGCTACAGGTAATGAAGCATGAATTGGTGACAAGTATATTCCTGTCCCGTAAATCAATGCCTTCAAGGACTCTTGTGTTGGTGATTTGTTAGCAGGTAGCACATCAGCAGATGCAATTGATTCCTCCGAGAAGTCATAAACTGATACTGAGCGACCATACACTATGATCCCGATTCTTGTTGTTGGTGGGAGTGAATCTATAAAAGCATGCAAGGAACTCTGTAAATGCTGGAGGTGCAGTTCATCCAAACTCTCATCTATTACAAGAACAATGGGTGCTGACATTCTTGAATCAGAGACTGGAACAAATCCAGGTCTCTTGTTCCCAATTTGGACATAATCGACCAAAGGAGATGACAGTTCTGGCAGATTACGAAGCTCTTCCTTGCTGGAAGCTATGTATTCACCTTCACTTCCATTCAGATTCCCGCAAATTACACACTGCCACTGGCCTGAGCCAGGTAAGATATTGCAGTAGAGGTTTGCATAAGCTCCGCAATTTTGGCAGCGATGGGGATGACGTTGCATTATTTGAGGACCTGGTGAGATCTCCCTTCCGGGGGAAACCAGTGCCCCAAACCCCAAACTGGGAATATTTGCCAGTTTCTTGTGCTTCAATACCTAAGAGGAAAAAATGGGCAAAAGAGAAGTTCAAGTATATGGTAACAACATGATTAAAGAAAAATACAATGTTTTCAAATAGCCTACCTAGTTCGTCGACTAGACATTAGCTTTCAGGGAAAAAACAAGAAAAGTTCATGAATTTATAATGACAAAGACAAGTTGGCAAACAAGTAACAGGAAATTCCAACAACCGACAAAATCACCATCATAACAAAATATGCAAGGCTTCAAACCAAAATAAAAAAGCAATCAAAATATTATGGTCCTGCTTAGTTTCATTTGTAATAAGTCCACGGAAATAGCAAGAAACTAACATCGCAAAAGGTAAATTATGGTCCTGCTTAGTTTCATTTGTAATATGTCATGGAAATAGCAAGAAACTAATATCGCAAAAAACTAGCAAATGCTTTCTAAAAATTCTCCTGACAAAGTTGATCGAACTTTCAACAACTATGTTGCATCAACAATTAGCACAGCCTGGACAAAATCGTGTTATGAACATTTTAATCATGATGCATTTTCAGAACAGAAAAAGGTTTTTGAAAAATGAAACCAAAAAGGAACTAGAAAGATCATGTCATTTGTGTCTTGTTTTTGAATACTCAGGAGAGAGAAAGATACCTTATGAGCTGAAAATAACACAAATGTTGATTCCGCAACAGGCAGAGACTGTTCTGTAGCATCAGAAACTTCGTGCTGCAACTCGACCGATCCATTCGAAAAATGGGGGGGCGGGGAAGTGGGCAAAGAGGAACCTGAAGAAAAAGCAACAGGCTGCGGAGTTGCCGGAGATGTTCGAAATGGCACAGCGGCAGGTTGGAGTGGCGAAGAAAACACAGGAGGACCTGGAGGGGTGCTCATATGAGGAACAGGGCTGCCGGTTCTAATCCCATTCAACGGTAACGGCAAACTTGGGGTCTTAATGGATGGGGAAGGAATCTGATCCGGTTGTAGAATTGGTGGAGGAAATCTGGGGCCTGTGGGAGAAGGGAAAGGAGGCGATTGGTTCGATTTTGTCTCTAGGCGAAGTGTTGGTGCATCAGGATTTGAAGGGCTGACGGTAACGGGGTATCCAACCGAAAGTTGTGGTCGTTTAGCCATGGGGAGTTCAGATGTTCACTCAAGAACCAATAGCCCACGGTCAGGCCTTTCAAGGAGAAGGAAGAGAACCAGTGCCAGGCCCATGAAAGAAAGTCAAGAAACGTTCAGATTCCATAGCCAATTCTGGCAGTAATTATACAAAGGAGAAGCCTTTCGATTAGGAAGGGGGGGTTTCAAAATCAGAGTCTTCGAGTAATTCCCAGGTGCCAACCAAAAGAGATTGACAAAAAAAAAGGACGTAAAAACAGCCTACGAAATTCAGATGCGCATAAGAATATGGATCTCAATCTAACTCAACGACATAGTAAACCCTCCGACCTACAACCGCAGGCAAGAATCAAGAATCGGTTTCGATTGAGACCCAGTTCAATGAATTTGAAAAGTTCAGGTCAAAGAAATCGATCACAAAATTCCAGAAATCCCAGAATTTTCAACAAAGAGAGAGATCAGAGTTATAAGAAGCGAAAGCTTTAGAGAGAGAGAGAGAGAGAGAGAGGGGTTTTAATCGTGGCTCCCCGCTCCAGGTAGAAGGAACTGGCAAATAAAGGAAACTCAGACTGGGGATCTTCTAGGTTTTTGTAATGATTTCCTAGCTTAGACGAAAATTTTGCATACCTGAGGCTGGGGAGGGGGAATGACGAAGAATATCGTCCTAATTTCCTAAATCCTAAATTACAGATACTGATTTAATTGGTTGCTAAATAAAATCAATGATCTGATCGCAGTTCGACCCTTCTTTCCCTTCCTCCTTTTTTTTTATTATTTTTTTATTACGAATTTTTGTACTGCTGAGACCTAGAGGCGACGAAAGGAGCTAAGCGGCACAAAGATAAATTATAGTGCGCGTGGGGTGCAAAGCGCAACAACGCCAAATTTTGGGTTTGTTTGGCACAATTTTCTGTAACAGAAAGTCCTTTATAAGAAGGATTTATAAGGATGACTTCATAAGGATTTGTAAGAGAAGATAAAAGTTTGGTGAATATTTATTTCAAAAGGTTTTTGAAATTAATAAGTACTTTTTCATGTAAATGTTTGTTTGGTGACAATTAACATTTTAGAGTCACAAATAGCTTCCAATTAATAATATTATCCAGAAAAACACTAAGGGTAGTCGCGGCTGCTCTTAGCACCGCTCAATTATCCATTAGCATAGTCATTCACCTTTGTGGGGGAATAGCACACGACCTAACTCATTTGGTGAGACTTAATCTACACGAATTATAGTTGGGCTGCTTGGCGGCCCAAATTCAGAACTAAAGGACGGTCCGGCCCAAGCTACCTACCTCATGCCAACCTTGGCTTAAACCGCGAAAGGCGAGCCCAAACCGCTAGCAGTCTTTGAGCAATAAATGCGGAGTTGACTCGCATTAAATGCACCAACAATTCTCCACGCGACGTCAACATGCACGTCCGGTCAACCGGATTCCTCAGCGGCGGTAAGGCAAGCCCTAAACGCAGTCAGTCGACGGTATGCAATGATGCTTACCCAGCAGGCCATGATGATCTGCTAGTAGGCAAGGAGCGAAACACTCTATCGATCACACTATAAATATCCAAACCCTCAAGAGCCAGGTATAGACAACTGACTCCAAGCATACACAACTTTCATTCATTTTACTCTTAATTAAGCTTGCTAACTTAATCATCGGAGTGTGATCGGCCCTACAAAGGTCGACCCATTCTAACCTCCCTTTCTTGCAGAGAGTTTGGACTCATCAACGTGGGCTTGAGAGTTCGGCCCAGCCTTCTCAAAAAATCTCACTTACAATTGGCGCCGTCTGTGGGAAGGCTTGGAAAACCATGAGTCTGAACAATCAAAGAGGAAGAGGAGAGAACCATGATAAAAGAGGTAGCAGAGCCTCCTCCAGCAAAGATCAGACTAATTCAACGCATTGCCAATTTACACTAGTAGATCGGCACTGAGGAAGAACACTGAGGTCGGAAATACGAACCCCAGCTGAAAGCCACCAGGAAGCATTAAACGAACTGCAGAGGAATATAGACTATGTCAGGGACAGAAATTTTCGTAGAAACCACCACTGGGACCTTGCCCCATTGCCCTCCAGTGGGCAAGTCCCAAGTGAAGACACGCTCTGTGCAGCAGAAAGAGAAGTTCGGTGGCGCGGCGAAGAGATTGCCTATCTCACCTCCCAAGTCCGGGTCATGAGATAGGCAATCTCTGGAAGAAATGGGCGTGGAAGAGAAAGGTCCCTGAACCACAAAAGAATGGGTGGAAGCAGAGACGGTCTTGCGTTACGAGTAAGAGGAAGCTAAACCTCTAGTACCGAACACTGTGACAACGAGTGAAAAGATTGGCGGAGTAAAAGGAGTAAGACCCCACCAAATGACGAGCATGCGGAGGATGATCGGTATAAAAAATACTGGGATAAGTGGTACAATGAAAAATTGGAAGATAGGAAGTAACAAACTAAGGAATGCATGGCCCACGACTTGGTCAAGAAGGCCTTAAACCAAATCACATCCTTACCATTCACAGAGGAGATTGAGTCCCACCTAATTCCTCGAAAATTCACCCACCAAAGTTCACTCTTTATGATGGGAAGGCCGACCTAGTTAACCATGTTCGGCATTACAAGCAGCTAATGGTGGTATGGTGTGGTGACCAAATGTTGATGTGTCGAATCTTCCCCTCTAGTCTGGGGGACGTGGCCTTACGATGGTTCGACAAGTTGCCATCTAAATCTGTGTCAAACTGGAGGCAACTTGCCGAGCTGTTTACCGCTCAATTCATAGCAAACAGCCTGTAGCCAAAGGAGGTTGATTTCTTACTAACCTTACAGAAAGAAGAAGGGGAAGGATTACGGGCATACACACAACGCTACTGGGAGGCTTACAATGAAATTGACAAATGTAGCGAGCAACTGGCTGTGACTCAGTTTAAAATCGACCTTCCCAAGAAGCATCATTTGCGGCAGTCCTTGATGAAAAAACTGGCCCTCACCATACAGGAGTTGATGCTAAAAATTGAGCGCTACGCACGATTGGATGAAGATATGCCTCAGCCAAGTTTGGCAAAGGTGGGCATTGTTGCCGAAAAAACAAATAAAGAGGATGCCAAGAAATCCCGACAAGAAGACAACAACTAGGGAAAAAGGTGAATGAGGGGGTATACACAGTTTTTAAGAACCCTATCTATAAAATCTTACCCCAGATCCATGATAAGCCATTTTTTAAATGGCCACCAAAGTTAGGAGGGGACCCAGCGACCCGAGATCAAAAGAGGTTCTATTCCTACCACCGCGAGAAGGGGCACAAAACAAAACAATGTCGGCATCTCAAAACCCATTTGGAAGATTTGGCCAAGGCTGGCCATCTTGACTAATTCATTGATCAGGACAAGACGAAAAATGAAGACGAGTAACCGCAAGTGGAATACACACCCCAGAAGGAGATTGAAGCAAGACCGGTTCGAGTAATCAATGTGCTGCAGGGTTCGGCCGAATCAAGAACCGTTGACCCACATAGATACCGGGCTGAAATACAGAAGTTGCACACTTGAGGGAAGTAATGCAGATACAACCACCGAGTAAGAAAGTCAAGGTCGGCGACTGCCCTACATCCATTACCTTCACCGATGAAGATCTCGTGGGGGTGCAGACCCCATACAATGACGCCTTGGTTGTAATACTGAGAATGGTGGACTATGACGTGAAAAGATTGCTCATTGACCAAGGAAATTCATCTGAAGTCATGTATTACAGCTTGTTCAAGAAACTGGAACTTAAGGAGTCCGACCTCCAGCCATCACTCAACCCATTGGTCAGATTCAGCTCAGATCCGATTTGGCCCATGGGGAACGTAATGGTTCCAGTGACTGCCGGAGGAATTACATTGCAAACAGAATTCCTAGTAGTCAACATGCCCTCCCCCTACAATTCCATCATGGAACGAACCTGGTTACACCTCATGAAAGCCATTCCCTCGTCCTACCATCAACTAATCAGATTTTCGACCCCCGGTGGAGTGGGGGAGATAAGGGGAGACCAAGTGGCTGTTAAACAGTGTTTCCTAATAGCATGCACAACCAAAACAAAGGCTGAAAATGTGCAGATGATGGAGTTGCACGAAGACACCCCCACCATCAACGATATAGGACAAATGCCTAAGAACAAAGCCGTGGAAGACCTAAAGAAAATATACATTGATCGACAGGATGATAAGTACTTCGTCATCGGCACCTCTTTGTCCAAGATGGAGGAACGTTCTTTGATCGAGTTATTGACAAGTTACTTGGAAGTGTTCGCCTGGACCCCTTATGATATCCGGGGATTGATGCCAATATTGCCTACCATCGGCTAAATGTTGACCCAAAATGCCGACCTGTGGTCCAAAAAGGGAGAAAGGCAGCAACCCAGCATGTGGACGTTGTTATTAAAGAAACGGAGAAGCTTTTGGGAGCTGGGGCAATTTGGGAAATCAACTACCGAGCTGGCTTTCGAACATAATGGTGGTAAAAAAGAAAGACGGTAAGTGGATGGTCTGCGTGGACTTTACTGATCTCAACAAAGCATGCCCGAAAGACCTATTCCCCCTCCCCAAAATTGACCAACTTGTGGATGCACCAGCTGGCTTCGAGAGAATGAGTTTCTTGGATGCTTGTCGTGGGTACCACTAGATTCCCCTCCATCCTAATGATCAAGAGAAGATGGCCTTCATCACTCCAAGGTGTATCTTTTGCTACAAGGTTATGCCCTTTCGTCTGAAGAACGTTAGGGCAACCTACCAGTGGTTGGTCACCAAGACGTTCAAAAAGCAGCTCGGCAGTACCATGGAGGTCTGCATCAACGATATGGTGGTGAAAAGTAAACTCAATAACTCTCATCTCGAGGATCTAAAAGAGGTACTCCGCATCCTAAAGGAGTACAAAATGAGGCTGAATGCTTCGAAGTGCATCTTCGAAGTCAGCTCGGGCAAATTTTTGGGGTTCTTGGTCACACATCAGGGCATTGAGGTGGATCCGAGACAGATCAGTGTAATCCAGAGCGTTTAGGCCCCGAAGAATGCCAAGGAGGTACAAAAGCTAACTGGAATGGCAGCAGCACTCAACAGGTTCATCAGCCGATCATCAGACCGGTGTCGACCATTCTTCCAGCTTCTCAAAAAACAAGAACAGTTCAAATGGACTCTAGAATGTGACCTAGCCCTCAGTGATTTGAAGAAATACTTAACCTAACCACCCTTGCTTTCCACCCCACTCCAGTATGATGAACTCTTCCTCTACCTCGCGGTGTTAGAGCATGCAATCAGCACCGTACTACTCAAGCAACAAGATCGGCAGCAGTTGCCCGTATACTATATCAGCAAGACACTTCTCGAGCAGAGAGTAGATACTTACCCCTAAAAAAATTGGCACTCACACTGGTAGTAGCATCCCGCAATTTGGTACACTACTTTAGAGCTCACACCATCAACGTCCTCACAGACCACCAGCTCAAACCTTTTCTCAAGAGGGCTGACTTATCTGGAAGATTGGGAAAATGGGCTATGGAATTAGGGGAGTTTGATATTAAGTTCCAACCAAGATCGGCAGTGAAAAGGTAGGTCCTTGTAGATTTTGTTGCTGAATTCTCCGTTGAACTGCCACCCGAAGCTGACTAAGCACCAGCGCTTGCCCAACCACACGACGACCTCCCTCTGGATCTTTAGGAAAAAATTGATCATTAGCAACTCTACGTCCACGAAGCCTCCAATGATCGGGGGGCAGGATCGAGCACAGTGCTCATTACACCAGACGGTCTGACCATCGAACAAGTTATCGCTAGTTCGCTGCCTTCAACAACGAATCTGAATATGAGGCCTTGCTCACCGGATTACGCCAAGCCATCGAACTCAAAATTCCTGAGATCATCATTTATTCAGACTCCCTACTTGTTGTCAACTAGATTACGAGAGAATACGTAGCAGAGAAAGACAGAATGATGCAGTACTTAGCTAAAGCCAAGGAACTGCTCAGCAAATTCAACAATTATAAGTTTCGCCAGATCATCCGGGACAATAACTCTCATGTGGATGCTCTGGCGATATTAGCAATAGCCCTGAAGCCAGGGTCAAAAAGGACAATTAATGTGGAAACTTTAGCCAGGCCAAGCATCTTTCAGGAAGAAGAAAAAGCCCTGACTGTAGAACAGTTAGGACTATCCTGGATGGACCCAATTATCTCCTACTTCGACAAAGATGAGTTGTCAGAGGACAAGAACGAAGCTAGACGAATCAAACACGCAGCTCTCAGGTATTGGTTATCACTAACCAAGGAGCTTTACAGACGTTCCTTCACGAGTCCATACTTCCACTGTGTCCATCCAGATAAAGTGCAAGGTGTCTTATTCGAAATCCATGAAGGAATATGTGGAAGCCATGTCGGCGAAAGATCGGTAGCATACCGAGCTATCTCACAAGGATACTGAGGGCCCTACATGCACAAAGATGCAGCCTAGTATGTCCTAAAGTGTCACAAGTGTCAGAGGTACTCTCCCATCATCCATCAGGTAGCCGAGGATCTCGCAACCATTTCCAGTCCGTGGCCTTTAGCTTAGTGGGGACTGGACATAGTCGGGCCTCTGCCCCGAGCTCCGAGTAATAAGAGGTTCCTCATCGTGGCAACTGACTACTTCACTAAATGGGTAGAGGCGGAGCCTTTGTCAAGCATCAGGGAGGTCGATGCCAAAAGGTTCATATAGAAAAGCATAGTGACAAGGTTCGGGGACCCTCGTGCCATTGTTTCAGATAACGGCACCTAGTTCGATGGCAACATGTTCAAATCATTCTGTGAAGGACTTTAGATCAGAAACTATTATTCAACATCAGTCTATCCTCAATGCAATGGGCAGACCGAGATTTCAAATAAAACTATGCTTAACGGAATTAAAAAGTGGCTGGAAAGGGCCAAAAGGAAGTGGGTGGAGGAGCTACCCAGCGTTCTGCAGTCCTATAGAACAATCCCAAGGAGGTCTACAGGCCAAACCCCGTTCTCTCTGGCATACGGGGTGGAAGTAGTCATACCTTTGGAGGTAGGACTACCAACTATCAGATCGGCAGCCTTCAACACAAGGCTTAACGACCAGACTCTGGCAAAGGATCTGGATCTTTCCAAAGAAAAAAAGGAAGCTACCTTGATTAGACTTACGGAATATCATTGACAGTTAAGACGCTCCTACAATAAACGGGTTCATCCGAGAAACTTCGCTTTAGGTGACCTAGTCTTACGAAAAGTACTGGGGGCAACTAAGAACGCAACAGATGGAAAGCTCAGCCCCAACTGGAAGGCCTCTACAGAGTAACATCCGAGGTCGGCGTTGGTGTATACCGGTTGGAGACTGTTGAAGAGGGAAGACAGTTGCCTCGACCCTGGAATGCGAACAACTTGAAGATATTCTACCAGTAGTGCAAAGTCCGATATGATGTAACAACTCAACAAATGTGTAAAGCTTTTATAAGATCAATGAAAAATGAAGTTGTTCAAACAAATCTACTTTGAGCACTTTATGACTCCATAAAAACCAAGTGTAAAAACATGGTCCTGTCCAAGTTGGACAGGTCGGCCAAAGAAGGCCACAAAAACCAAGTGTAAAAACTTGGTCCGGTCCAAGTTGGACAGGTTGGCCAAAGATGGCCACAAAAACCAAGTGCAAAAACTTGGTTCTGTCCAAACTGGACAGGTCGGCCAAAGAAGCACACAAAAACCAAGTGTAAAAATTTGGTCCTGTCCAAGTTGGACAGGTCGGCTAAAGAAGGTCACAAAAACCAAAGTGTGGAAACATGTCCCTGTCTGAGTTGGACAGGCCGGCCAGATGAAGAAAATCATACAACATAATAAGAAATGAATTTCAAACAATCAAGCAAAATCAGGATAGCCGATTAACATTTACCAGGAGTGAGTAGTATTAAGATAAAAGACAAAATGAGTTTTTCATTAAAAGTAGCAGGGTTGGTTACAAAAATATGTTCAAAAGAAGGAAAATCTACAATCACTCTGCCGACTTCTCTCCCGGGTGCACAGATTTCTCCAACGAGCAATCTACGGTCTCTTCTGCAACCTTGGACAGTTCGGCAGCAGCTTTCTCCTTCTCAACCTTCTCCTTTTCGCAGCAGACTCCAAAGCGAGTTATCTTTGATACTTGACGTTGGCCACCACCTTCTTTGGGTTTACAACGCCGTCTTCAGTAGTGTCAAAGTAATCCGGGCACAAGTGCCAAATATCCAAGGACTTGTCCAACCCAGCAACATGAAAGGCGCCGTTCCAGCCCTAATGAAAGATGACAAGGCTCAGATCCGTCATCTTAATGGCCAGACGATTGGCCCCCCTTTCTTCACCCCTCATCATTATGGCCTCTCCGTCTGCCTTCAACTTGGCCACTTCGGCTTGGAGTGCCTCGACTTCCAATTTTGCCTTGTACAGATCCACGGACTGTACATCAAATTTGTTTTGGAGGTCAGTCACCTCCTTGTCTCTCTTCTCGTAATCCGCCTGTACCATCTTGAGTTCGGCAGAAGCTTGTTCGGCCTGTTTTTGGAAGGTGATCCGTTCTTTGTTGGCATCAATCCACTCCATCTTTACATGACCATGTTCCTCTATGAGTTCGTGGTGTTCCTCGGCAAGTTTTTGGTAGCGGGTCATCGCCTCCAGAGAATTCAGGCAACCCTACTCTAAAAAGCAAAAGTTCGTTTTAAAACAAGTATGGGCGAAATCTCCAAACAAATTTAAAAGCCCCCAGGAAGACGCCTGTATCGCTCACCGCTTATATCTTGGCAACGTTCTTCCTCGGAAGAACACTCTTCATGACGCCGAAAACAACCTCGGCCTAGTCGATCAATGAGTCAGCCATCGTCATAGGGCGACCCAAAATATCCGGCGTGACTGTAACAACTTCGCCAACTTCCTCTACCGCCCCTTTCCCCCTTGGCTTCT
This sequence comes from Euryodendron excelsum, assembly GCA_033060915.1. Lineage (NCBI taxonomy): Eukaryota > Viridiplantae > Streptophyta > Magnoliopsida > Ericales > Pentaphylacaceae > Euryodendron > Euryodendron excelsum. The sequence goes on from CM065382.1 coordinate 388,265, forward strand.
TAGGTGCCGGGGGCGGTACCGCAACTTCAGGCGCCTTTTTCTTTTGTTGTTGAGTTTCCAGCCTTTTTTGAACAGGAGTGGCTTCCACCACAGGGGCAATCTCCAGTTTGGCAGATGGAGGATCGGTAGAAGTTGTGGTAGCCGTCTTTAGTGGCTTGCCAGCTACCGCAAACATCCTCTCCCTCAAACTCATGGTGTCTTCCTCGTCGGGGGATAGGGTGGACTCTTGTGTTTTGACTGGAACTCTAACTTGGCGGTCAGGGACCGTAAATGGTGACGAACTCGATGCCGAATTGTTCAACTTTGAGCGTGCCTCGCGTAGTTCTTCGGTAATGGGCTCTGTATGAGGAGCAACTGCAACCATCACTCCAGTAGGGGCACAAACCCTTTTAACTGTAACGCCAACCAAGATATCTTCAAAGTCCCCCTCGGCACCTTCCTTAGTTAAACTCGCAAGGACACTTTGTGGGATCCCGGTGTCGATCGTAAAAGTCGAGTAGCGGAGAGGGTAGTTAAGCAATATATGGGCGGTCCGAGCAACGTGCCTCAGTCTGCTTTCACCTCGAAAGTCCAAAACCTTCTTCAAATCGGCGTGATTGACGAGCTAGTTTTGTACTGTCGAATGCTTCTTCATCTCTGCAAAATATTACAAACAACTTCAGAAATATGCTGGAAATAAATCGGACATACAAAATAAAAGGTTGGCAGCAAACCTATTCTGAGGGGAACTCTAGAGTATCGAAAAGTCGGTCTTTCTCCCTCAGGAATATCGCCGAACTCTTAGGGCCTGGTTACCCAAACCCTAACATCATCAACGCCCTTCCCGGAGGAGGGTAGACACTTTACTAACTCTTTTGATGCATCTACGACCTGTAGATACACTTTGGAGCTCTTCCTGACCTTACAAAACATATAACAATAATCTAGTTCGGCGAGCCCTAGGTCCACACCTAGGCGCCGATTGATTTCGAGCATGCTGAAGATGATTCTATAAACATTTGACGACAACTAGGAGGGCGACACCTTCTTCTTTACTATAAACTTATAGAAATAAGGAATGAAAGGAAAACCTAAGGCCCCCTTCTACAATGGCAATGAGCGGGAATGGTACCCCCTTTTCCGTTTCCTCCATATGGTGATCTTTGGGATTGACTAGTTCTAAGCCAATCTCGTCCGAGATCTCGAACCTAGCCCTAAAAGCGACCATGGCCGCCGGACCCTCTAACATCGTCCTAAGATGGGATGCCATCAGAGGACAACCATTAAATATAAGAAGGAAAACGAAGAGAAAAACGAAGGAAATGTGGGCTAAGGAAGACTTACAGTGCTAGAAGTCGAAACTGGCGACGCACACGCTAGACAGAAAGACGAAGAAGAACCAAGTGCCTTTCACTGGACAGGGCATCACCTTTTTATATACATCGAAGCCGTCGGTTTGTGTGCAGGAAAACAACAACAATCATGACGCTCTGCTGAAACGTCACATCGACCGTTGATTCGATGACACCCTATCAATGGATCTTTTAAAATCTCCGCCGTCCGCGTGGCTAGGTAACTGTAGAAACGGTCGCACACTTGAAAAGATGTCACGATTATCCATTACAGCCCTTGGCTGTTTGGGAAGTCAAAACGACGTAAAGGCTAGGGGCAATTGTGGGGGAATAGCACATGACCCAACCCATTTGGTGAGACCCAATCTACACGAATTATAGTTGAGTTGCTTGGCGGCCCAAATTTAGAACTAAGGGATGGTTCGGCCCAAGCCGCTAACCTCATGCCGACTTTGGCCCAAACTGCGAAAGGCAAACCCAAACCACTAGCGATCTTTGAGCATTAAATGCAGAGTTTACCAGCATTAAATGCGCCAGCGGCTCCCCACGGGACGTTGACATGCACGTCCAGTCAGCCGGATTCCTTAACGGCGGTAAGGCAGACCTTGCATTGCGGTTAGTTGGTGGTATGTAATGATGCTTACCCAGCAGGTCATGATAATCTGCTAGTAGGCAAAGAGCGAAACATTCTATCGATCACACTATAAATATCCAAACCCTCAAGAGTCAGGTATGGACAACTGACTCCAAGCATACACAACTTTCATTCATTCTACTTTTGATTAAGTCTGCTAACTTAATTATCGGAGTATGATCGGCCCTATAAGGGTCGACCCATTCTAACCTTCCTTTCTTGCAGAAAGTTTGGACTCATCAACGTGGTCTTAAGAGTTCGGCTCAGCCTTCCCAAAAAATCTCATTTACAACCTTAATCATATTTCTTATCAGAATTTAATTAAAAATAGGATAATTATAAAAATATTAGAAGCATAAAGTAACTGTATAAAAACTTGACTCATTATGATATATTAGTTTTCATATAATTAACATAACATATTCTTAATAAAATATAATTTAGTATTCAGGAGTTTACATTTTGTATAAAGCGTATGTAATTAATTCGTAGTATGTTTCTCTATCACTTCATTGAGCGTAACCCACATAAAAAAAATAAACGAAAAACAAAAGAGACGCATCCTCCACTTTATGCTGCTGTGTACTTGTATACGCACATATTTTTACATCCATATATATGTGACGTAGATATGCATGGATATATGTATATATACTATATATAAAGAGGATTGGAAAAACTCAAAACAAGAGTAAACAAAACTCAAAAAACTTGAAACACATATACCTTGAATGACTTTGATCCACGCAGACATGCCATTATCATGCAAGTTATATAAATTAAGGTTTGTAAATGTTATAAGATATGGGGATATAAAGGACCATTTGATACAAAAACTAAGGGTAGTAGAAAAAATTTAAAAAGTTTCACTTTTTTTTCAAAAGCACTTCCCAATTTAAGAAGGATTTTAAACTTAAAGAAAGGCTTTAAGAAGCCTCGCCAAATTTAAGGAGTTTAAGAAGTTCCGCCAAACGCTACCAATTTGTTAGTGGTATAAAATACTAAGTACAATTTTACTGATTCGTTGCTGTCAGCAGTAATGCACAGATGGCTATATTGCTCGTTGGGATTGGCAGATGATACTTGGCATTCCCCTCCTCCTCCACCGCGTGCTTTTATATATACAAGAAGCCGCCGCTTTTCTTCCAGTCCATTCCCAAATTTGCTCCCCACGAGGTTGCTTTTGCCGCTTTCTGACCTTATGCTCTTCTATTTTTATTATTGAGTGTCAACGTATGAGTTATGATATTTGTTTGGAATCCCGAAATTATTGAGAAAAAAATATAAATAAAAAAAGAAAAATGAGAGATTTTATTTTATATTTTTTGACTCTTTATTTTTTTAAAAATTAAATATTCGATATAATTTTGTATTATTTTTATTTTTTTTTCTTTCATAAAATCTCTTATTCAAATACAGTGTACAAGTATTAAATTGAAAATAACAAATTTGCCTTAATAGGAAATTAAGAATTGTATTATAAGGTTAACACTTTGTGTAAAAAAAACTTTTTAATTAGATTTACACTCATTTATAACGTTTTGTCAAAATTCATATTCCATGAAATTAATAGTTGGAGTATATATCATACATATGTCAACACATGCCATACCAAATTTCAAGTTTATCAAATATTGGGCATCTTATATCCGTAAAATATAATTCCGATTCCGAGAACTACGAAACATTTGTCATACATTACTAGTTTTGCAACAAATGTTTAATCCAACTATTAGTTTCACGAAATGTGAAAATAACAAAAGTTATAGGTTATAGGCCTAAGACTAAGAAGTTTATATATCATGTATAAACAAATCTTGCCCATGTTTTATAATGCCAATTTTTGTGCCCGAACTTATACGTGATGAGACACTTATGCGTTGATGCATATGGGATTTAGGAGGGATCAAATTTATATTTCACTGCCATTTTTTACATTATCATTTTTTTTTTGTTGCTTTAACTTGAAAGTTGTAATGAATGAAGATGACCATTATAAGTACTACTTTTGTTTCCCTTTTATTTAGTTTTTTTTTATTTAATATTGTTGGCATTGAGTCATTGACCTATATTTGGGAATTACGAATGTAGTCATATGTGTCATTAAGGTTTTTTTCCCTCCAACTAGATTTATTCCTTACATGATTTTGCCAACTTTATTTTTCTTTTTACTGTCTTTATTTAATTATCTCAACAAGATAAATACGGGGAAATCAAAACTCACGTTCATTTATTGGGGAAGGTGGCTACTAATAGTCTCGGGGACTGTTCCATTTGTAATTAATGGATGTAAACAAAATTTTTTTTTATTTTTTTACTTTTTTTATTTTTTCTGTTTGGGAATGTGTTGGCTTGGATAAGAAATTAAGAATGGTGTTTTATTGTCAAGTGTATTTATTCTTCCTTTTTTTGTTTGGGCTCAATGTCAAGTGTATTTATCCTTTTTAACTCATTAATTGTGATTTCGTAGATATGACTTGTCCCATTCAATTATTGTACGGTTTGTAGTAGAATCAACCCCCAATCAGCTTATTACATCCTCGGTTATCCAAACTTGGGTATATGTGTCGGGATGTGTACACGTCTAAGCATCAAATTAATCTAATTCTCATGTTTAAGATACTCGGACGTGATTATATTTAATATTTTTTATTTACTTAAGATAAAATAATTTGTATAAACTAATATATAGTATTTATATATGAAATAAAAATTTTATACATAATTATCTTATAATTTTAATTATTTATAAATAATTATTGAATGTATGTCTAATTAGTCATATCAGACACAAATCTCATAGTCTTATTTGAGTGTTGAGTGTCTAACACTAATATTTCTCACAAATTTAAAAAAGTCGAGGTAACATAAATTACAAGTATATACCACAAACAGATATCAAAATAAAAAAAAAAAGAGTATATACTATAAGGAAAGATGATGATTCATTGTGGAGGGACAAAAGATAGCCCTTTCAAAAAGGGAAATTCTGTTATTACAAAATTTTTAAGCAGAAATTTTAACAAAAATAATTTTAATTTAAACTAAAATATATTAACGATAATTATTTGAAAATAATAGATTCAAATTCAGTCACTTTGGGTTTTTATTTTATTTGTAGAATTTTTCGTCTGATCATTCGAAATTTGGAAAATTGACTATTCCCTTTCCCCTACTTTCCTAAACGACTACGGTTCGCTCCCCGATTCGGACGTCAGCTGCTAAAACTGAAACAAATTGATCCGCGGCCTGCTGAAACGGTAACAAAGTCTTCTATGGAGTCTGAGATCGTGAGAACATTAACTCGTTAACTCTCCACCCTTACAATTTCAATTTTACTATGCGCATCTCAGTTCCTGCCGTCGAAACCCTAACGCACTAAACCCCCCTCCCTACCATGGATCCTCCCCACGAAGATACCCCAGCCAACGGCGACCACGACCACGTTTCCAAGAAGCCCAAGATCTCATTGTTCATTACCCAATCCGAACTACAACAAGAGTTCTCCCACCACCAACCGGGCGTCTCCCGAATTAACAACGGCAGTTTCGGAAGCTGCCCGGCTTCCATCATCGCCGCCCAGAGACGGTGGCAGCTCCGATTCCTCCAGCAACCCGACGCTTTCTTTTTCAATCACCTCCAGAAGGGCATCCTCCAGTCTCGAACCCTAATCAAGAAACTTATTAATGCCGACGACGTCCAAGAAGTCTCCATCGTCGACAACGCCACAACAGCCGCCGCCATCGTCCTTCAACACATCAGCTGGGGCTTCACCGAAGGCCACTTCCAGAACGGGGACGCTGTCGTCATGCTTCATTGCGCCTTCCAAGCCGTCAAGAAATCAATTCAGGCGTACGTCACTCGCGCTGGTGGGTCAGTCATCCAAGTCCAACTGCCATTCCCTGTTCATTCCAACGAGGAAATCATCACCGAGTTTCGGAGAGGCTTGGCCAGAGGTAAAGGCAATGGTAGGAAAGTTAGGTTGGCTATAATTGATCACATAACGTCAATGCCGTCCGTGGTGATTCCCGTTCGTGAATTGGTTCATATTTGTAGGGAGGAAGGCGTGGAACAGGTGTTCGTCGATGCTGCCCATGCAATTGGTAGCGTCAATGTTGACGTGAAAGAAATTGGGGCTGATTTTTATGTCAGCAATTTGCATAAGTGGTTTTTCTGTCCCCCTTCAGTGGCATTTTTGTATTGTAGAAAATCGCCAGTATCACCCGGTTTGCACCACCCTGTGGTTTCACATGAATATGGGAATGGACTGGCCATAGAGAGTGCATGGATTGGGACAAGGGACTATAGCTCGCAGCTCGTCATTCCGGATGTTCTAGATTTCGTTAATAGGTTCCAAGGTGGCATTGAAGGAATTAGGAAAAGGAATCATGATGTTGTCATTGAAATGGGAGAAATGCTAGCCAAGGCTTGGGGAACTACTCTTGGGTCACCTCCAGATATGTGTCCAAGTATGGCTATGGTTGGCTTGCCTGTTTGCTTAGGGATTTTAAGCGATGATGACGCCTTGAAGTTGAGAACCCATTTGCGGGACCATTTTGGAGTGGAAGTTCCAATACACTACCAGGTAACAAAAGATTGCGAGGTTGGACGTAGGAATAGAAATAGTTGTATAACAGGTTATGCTCGTATTTCTCATCAAGTTTACAACACAGTTGATGATTATATAAAGTTTAGGGAAGCAATTAATCAGCTTGTCTGGGATGGATTCACTTGCAAGATGCTCTCCCGGAAATGAGAAGTGTGCATCATATCTTAGCTTTAAACCCTTTGCTTAACAAACTAATGAGAAGGTATGCATCATATCTTAGCTTCAAACCCTTCGCTTAGCAAGCTAATATCAGGGATAAATGCATTATATATTTGTTTGATTAGTAGGATAAATGCATCATCGATGATTGGTCGAATGCTAACTGTGTTCACTTCTATGCATAGTTCTATGTGCTTTGCATGAGCAAGCTTGGTGAATGTTTTAAGAACTACACAACCTCCTTATAGACTTTCAAATATATTTAGATAATCAATGGGGTGTAGAATATGTAGATATTAGAATAGGCTCGCATCCACTTTTTTTTTTTTTTTGCTTCAGATTATGATGCTGTATTAGTATTAAGCATTTGATGAGGAGTATTTTTTGATACTTGTAGGCATAATTAAGAATATTGCCCCTTAATGATTAATACGATACACAGTTCAAGAAACATAAAGAAGAAGAAAAAATAGCTAAAAGAGGGCTAAACTGTCTTTTGGTATTTTTGTTGCATGTTGCACCTATTTCTCATAAAAGGTTTCAATACCTGTAGCATGATTTGTGGTTTCTAATATTCTTAGAGGCTAGCAAAGCTATAGAGATCTCTCTAAAAGGATTCTAGTTCCAATCAAAGAAGACAATTTTGTTCAAATTAAGTACTCCTTGAAGGTTTCAGATTTATGTTTTTTGGCATTGGACAAACTCGCTTGGGAGAAGAGTTCCTCGGCCACAGGAAGGCCTGAGCGAAGGAGGATATGCTCAGGCAGAGGGCTGCTCGACCTAGCTGGGGCAGGATCCAGGCGCATCTGGGTGAGTGAGCCAGGATTGTATCTTGGTGGTTGTCCTAATCTCCTGGGCTATAGGCTAGGGTACCACGTGTGTCTCTGGGAGGTTGCCCTAAGCTCCTAGGCTATAGGTTAGGGTACTGCATGTGTTAAGCTTGGCCAGTATGTCTTGACCCCCAAGGGGAGATACTAACACAGCGATATACCATCGGTACAGGTGTCTCCTTGAGGGGCCGACAACTTGACACGTTGACCCCAACCATATGGAGACACTGACATGGGGATGATGTGGCATGACAAGGCATGCGACGTGGGCAAGTGAATCCTTATGTACCTACAGGAACGTCATAATGGTATATCCTATTTACATATATTTCTCATAGAATAAGAGGGTAAATCAAATTTTGAATTCACTTTATGGTTATACTTTGGTAATGTAGAAAAGGAAGCATTTTGGATATAAAGCATTGGGCCTGAGTCCTGACCCCTTACATGAAGGTCCAAATGCTGGGGCTCCCCTATGGTCCACAATGATGGCCAGTTGGAGGCCAATTACAGGATTACATGTGCTCGAAAATGGCCCCATCATGTCTCCTGCTCTAGTCTGTTTCGCTGCAATTTGCATATGCCTTACCCTTCTATTCAGCATTCACTAGCAGTTAGCATTTTTGAGAGCTGCATACATATTCATAATCAGACCCTTGGTCATGTCAATGCCAATGCAGATACCTTTGGGGAAAGTTGCTTAATTTAGGGTCCTTCGAATGAATTGATTATTACATTCTAACTTGTTACCAGTCTTTCTTTACACATCCCGTATGTTTAATCAGCGTAAATCTTCAATATGGTAGCTTACTTGACTTCTACTGGATATAATGGTGCTGTGTGGTGACCTTGGATTCTTTTTGGTAGGATCCATGATTTTCTTAATTATGGATTACTTCCTACTTCAGGTTATGTGCTGACACTTGAGGAATGTCTGCATGTCTTTTCCTGCTCTGTGGTTCAGTTTGATATCCCTTTTGATCCCTGCATCATTCTTGTCATTGGCATCCTGCTTGTTATCATCATTTTCATTGTTATCATATCTCTCTCTCTCTCTCTCTCTCATATTTAAACTCAAATTTAGCCCTAGACCAGCTGCTGCATCTAGATATTAATGGTTAGACTTTTTAGTGGCTCACATAAGGATCGCAGAGGATGACTGTTTTCAAATGCCTGCTTGACGATAGAGCCTCCAACCATAATTTATTCCATAACTTCTCACTTCGAGACCAGTTGAGCTCACAGCAGTACAATCTGGCAACCTGTTGCTTATCATAGTTCATTGTTCTGCATATTGATGGAGAAGCTCTCTCATTTTAAATGATCGAGTGTTATGCCTAAATCAGCTATTTGCATCACTTCTTTCTGTATGGATTGGTACGGGAAAATCCATTATGCTGTTTCTACATACTTGGAGTTATTAGTTTTTTGTGACCATGTTTGAGAAAGCTTGGAGAAATGAGATAGCATGAGAAACCAAGGATAATTGGTGACGTTGTGGATGATGTTTTGAGATTGGGATTTTCTAGCTCCACATGAATTGATGCCCCTGATCACCCATGGATGACTAGTTATTATTTCATATCCTTGCTGGGTGATCTAAGAATTCTGCAAATATTGGTGGTTGATAAAATGGTGCACTTGTTGGTGACCCAAACATGAGGAAGCCATGTCTGTATTGCACATCCCACAACCCACTGTTCTGATTTAAGGATCTTGGGACCAGTTATTCAGCTATTAAATGCAAAAATTTGTATGCTCCTTCCAACCACATTTAGGCCTGATCCTTAGCTGTATGAGTTAATTCAATTCACTATGCATGATAAAAAGACATTGCAGGTCACCCTTCTGACAGTGTTGAAGTTTATTCATGTGTAGCATGATCCTCCTAGTGCTCCCTCTATGTATTGTGATAACACTTCATTTGGCAGTCAATTTTTGAATCGTTAAATAAGCTTGCCTTTTGCTTAAAAGTATCTTCCTCTGACTACTTCTATGGTTCTTTTTGGGCAGCTGGCTTGAAGCAACTGGAGCTGTATTCTGTAGATTGTCATCTGTGTTTCTCCTACTTTTGGAGGCCGTAGCTTGTCCGAGTTTCCACATTTGAGTTTCGGGCAATATGTTGGGCCCTGTTTTGATCCGTCTTCTGTAGTTGCTTATGGCAACTAGGTCATTGGCGTTAGTATTCATTGAGCAATTCAAGCAATTTCTTCTAAATAAAAGTTTACGTGCTCCTTTTTTCGGTATGAGTTGTTAGTTCAGACGCATTGGGTTCTTTTTACATATGCACTGTATAATATTACTGTTCTGCTCCTTGTAATGAAATCTTGAGCAGAAGCAACCTTAAACTGGATCTTGAGCAATTCAGATGTGTTGGGGAGAGAAAGTGAGAAAAATTTGCCGGCGGGTGTCCGTTACCATTTTTGGGAGGGGAGAGATTCAACACACAGACAGACAGCATATGCCAAGAACGTGTGAAATTAGCTGTGTACACATTTGTGGTAATGGTTTATACCTTAAATTTTCTTACTTAAACAAAGAAAGTGATGCACATAACACATTTTCTTTTGGCTCTTATCTGATCTATTCATCCAGTGGCGTGGCAGAAAGAAACGCATATGATCTTTCCCAGAAGAGAAGAGAGGAGAGCAACTGTTGATGTTGTTACAAATATCTTTCTCGCCCAAAAAGAGAAAAAGTTCAAAAAAGAAAAAAGAAAAAAGGAAGAAAATTTGAATGACAGAAGGCCATTGATAGACGATGTGGTTTTTAGGATGAAGAAGAAGCAGAAGCAGCAGTAGCAGCAGCGCTCATGTGAAGCGCTACCAAGGAGGCATAAAAACCATCCTTGGTGTTAATGAGAGTGTCGTGCCTTCCCTTCTCAACGATGACACCATTCTTAACCACTGCTATTACATCTGCGTTCTTGATTGTGGACAACCTGTGGGCCACCACCACCGTTGTCCTGTTCAGCATCACTCTGTCTAACGCGTCTTGAACCACTCTCTCCGACTCTGCATCCAGCGCACTCGTAGCCTCGTCTAGCAGTAGTATCTTCGGACTTTTCACGATTGCACGAGCAATGGCCACCCGCTGCTTCTGTCCCCCAGACAATTGCACTCCTCGCTCTCCTACTATCGTATCATACCCCTGCATTTGCAATTGCAATTTAATTTCATGAAAATCAAACCCACTACCATACCCTTTTCTTTTTTCAAAATTATTTATTTCATTTATGGTTGCAAGATTCATTATATATATATATATTACTTGTATGCTAATAATTAACAACATGCATGCATGCATGTGATGATGAAATCAATATCAACTGAATCAAATTGTTTTTCTGAGCTACCTGTTGCAACCCGCTAATGAACTTGTGGGCATTTGCCAACTCCGATGCGGCTAAAATTTCTGCCTCCGTTGCATTTCCTTCCTTTGCATATGCAATGTTGGCACGTATTGTGTCATTAAACAGTACTGGTTCTTGGCTAACCAGACCCATCTGCTGCCTCAGCCACTTCAACTGCAACCTCTGTATCTCTATTCCGTCAAGTGTAATATGACCCGAATCAGGATCGTAAAATCTTTGCAATAATGCAATCACTGTTGATTTCCCGCATCCACTTTCTCCAACCAGAGCTACTGTCTGAAAGTCAAATCGGATATTCACAACGATACTATTTGGAGTTCTAACACTTACTAAACTAAATTACTAGTACGATGACATTAACATGTAAATGTTAAAACAAAAACGAAGAAATGAGTTTACCTTGCCGCTATGAATATTCAAACTGAGGTCACGGAGAACCTGAACATCTGGCCTAGTTGGGTACCTGAAGCTTAAATGCCGAAGCTCAATTTCTCCCCTTACGTTCTCTAAAGTTGTCCCGGACTCTTCACTTGGGTCTATCTTTGACTCACGGTCCAGAATAGCAAATATGGAAGCAGCAGCGGTCTTGGCTTTAGTAGAATCAGGGGCTAAGGAACTCGATTGAGAAATTCCAATGGCTGCCATGGTGAGAGCAAAGAAAACCTGCACCGGGGGGGGGGGGGGGGGGGGGGGGGGGGGGGGGGGGGGGGGGGGGGGGGGGGGGGGGGGGGGTGGTTGGGGACACATCAGAATTGTTGAATGACAAACTGTCATTTCTTCATGTTTATCTTTTGGATAACTATGGAATGTATATATTCACTCACGCGGAAAACATTGGAGAATGTCGTTTTGCCATCCTCAACTAGCCGTGCTCCAGCATAGAAACAGGTTGCATAGACACAAAATAGCAAGGCAAAAGATAGCCCAAAGCCTATCCCACTAATCAATCCTTGCCTTATCCCTGTCTTCATGGGTCCTTCGCATTTCTTTCCATACAGTTCCATCACTTTCTCTTCGGCACAGAAAGAAGCAACTGTTCTTATGCTTCCAACAGCATCAGTGGCAACTTGGCTTGCTTCCTCATACATCATCTGCACTCATATACGTACGTGTAAGTCTTAATGATTACTAGGGAACAATAACTCAAGAACCAGTAAGAACATGGCAAAACTGAAATGACATTTCCATTATGGCTGCCGTGAGTGCGTAAGAGAGAAAATCTCTTGGTGTTTTCAAATGGTAACTTCAAAATTTTGAATATCAAAAAATTTTTTTTGGGGTCTTTTTCTGCTAGTCATGACACTAGGAGAAGTGAGAATTAACATGGTTGAAGCAAGATCAATAAGGCAGAATCTAGGCACCACCTCCAAAAGGGCCCAACTTGTTTAAGGGGAATGTACCCATGGAAGTCCTGAATCTTAACTAATATTTGTGGTGTTAGCCTTTTCTTTCAAATTAGAAAATTTCTGCAGTATGTGGCAACCGTGAACTGTATGATAATGAGTTTGAAAGCAAACCTTTGCATCTGCACTGAACCCTGACAGGAACTTCACTTGAACATAACCATTTAATCCTATCAGAGGTAACAAAGCAAGAACAATAAGTGCCAGCTGCCAACTTGCTTCAAAAGCAATGGCCAATCCTGCAACTGCTGATGCAGAGTTTTCAACAAGCTGAGCAAGCGCATCTCCAACCAAAGCCCGCACAGTCGCAGCATCCGCAGAGAGCCTCGCTCCAATCGCTCCACTTGAGTGCTGAGGCTCATCAAACCAACCAACCTCCATGTGAACCACCTTCTCAAAGCAGATTGATCTGATTCTTCTTATCAACTTACAACCAGCCACTGAAAAAAAGTACGACCGTGCTGGAAGTGCCAATAATGATGCCAGTCCAAGGAGGAGAAACATAAGTGCCCAAAAATTTGAGTCTTTCCTTAGTTCATGTGGCGGCTCATAAAATGTTTTGATCACAGTTGAAATCAGAACACCAAATATTGGAAGTATGGAGCCATTAACAATTGCAGCTATAGTTCCTGCTATCAGCACTGGAACCTCTGGCTTGTTGAGATAGGCAAGTCGGCGCAATGGGACTTCTGGAGGCTTTTCTGACGGTTGTAGGTCAGAGGCTTCAGCTTCTGTGAATGCAATTTCAGGAACATTCAGTCCTGTAGGTAGACCAAATGAAACTGAGGGGTGGCGGCTGTTATTTCCTGCTCCAGAGGATCCACGACTTATGGAACGTTTGAATGAAATTCGTTGACTTGATTGTCTACTCGATTCAATACTATATTCTGATTTGTCTTGATGTACTGCAGATTGCTCAGAATCTTTGTTCACTTCTTGTAATCGTATAAGCTGAGAGTATGCTCCTTCTGGATCCTTGAGTAGTTCCGAGTGTGAGCCTGATCGATTAACACATACAATTCTAAAGAGAATGAAAATTCTTCATCTTAATTATGGCATATGCATATATTTTCAAAATTAAATTGTTACCTGGAAATTTCCAAACTTCGAGGATTATCAGAAAACCCACGTGCATAAGGTAAAGAAATTAAAGAGTGATTTTAAGTGGGAAAAATGATGGATGATAGAACAAGCAGCATATGTTTTCATCAGAATTATTTGAGAATTTTCTCAAAATTCCAAAAATATGTCACAGTTTGCACGAGGGGAAGGCATGAAAGAAGCATTTATTTTGGAAGATATGCATTTATGATCAATGTTTGCTTTACTCGTGAACTTGTTACCTAATTAGCAAGGTGATTCATAAGATACCTTTTTCAACTAACTTTCCTTGGTGAATCACTGCAATGACGTCGGCATTCCTCACTGTGCTCAAACGATGGGCAACAATGACAGTTGTTCTGTTGACCATAATCCTGTCCAATGCCTCCTGCACAATCCTCTCAGATTCTGCATCTAGTGCACTTGTTGCTTCATCTAGGAGTAGAATTCGTGGGTCTTTTAGAATTGCTCTGGCTATGGCAACTCTCTGCTTTTGTCCACCAGACAACTGAGTTCCATGCTCACCCACCATGGTGTCTAGTCCCTGAATCCAAAAAATTTATAATGTGAAGGTAAAATAAAGAGTTAACATGGAAGTGAATAGAGCACATTGACGGTAACAAAAAAGGACCGACAAAGCAAGAACCTGAGGCAGTTTATCAATAAATTTGGCAGCATTTGCTAGCTCAGCTGCGGCTTTTATCTCTTCTATTGTTGCACCATCCTTCCCATAGGCAATATTGTCCTTGATGCTGCATGTAAACAGCGCAGGCTCTTGGCTTACAAGACCGATTTTCTCCCTAATCCACTTTAGCTGGAACTCTTTGAGATTAATACCATCTACAAGAACTTGACCAGCTTGTGGATCATAAAATCTCTCTATCAGACTGATGACTGTTGACTTTCCACTTCCACTCTGTCCAACTAAAGCTGCAGTTGTGCCACTAGTGATGGAAAGCGAGAATCCACTGAATATTTGCTCATCTGGTCTGGCTGGATAACTAAAATAAACATTCCTTAACTCTATATCACCACGGATGTCATCTAATTTTTTCCCACTGGAGTCAGATATGTCTATCTCTGGCTTCCTATATATAGTCTCAAACATCTTGAATGCTGCAGCTTGACCTGCCGCAAATGCAGTCATGCAGGGAGATGCCTGCCCAAGAGACCTGAAACAGCCATATTACACCAAAACCTTATAAATAAATTTGGAATACAATTAAGTTTCAGAGCTATAACAAGCTCCAGGTGTTTGCCATTTGAGGGATACATTAATAGAAAATATAACTTGTCTAAGACTCGTGCAGAAATGGTTTTATAAGAAACTAATTGGAAAAAGGTTTAGAAGTGGCACTCACATGGAACCAGTCAACACAGCAATAATTACATTGAGCACTTCACCACCGGTATAACCCTTTTCTAAGATCATCTTTGCACCAAACCATATAGCAAGAGAATAAGTGCAGAATACAAGAAACATAACTGCTCCAAAGCCGAATCCAGCAGCCAAGCCTTCATGAACACCTGACTTATAGGCATCAACAAGATATTTGTTGTAATTAATTACAGCTTGCTTCTCCCCAGTAAATGATGCAACCTAGATATAGAGAGGAAAGGATACACATTACTTCAGTGAAAAAGCAAACCAGCAGAAGCAATTAAACACATGCACACCAAAGTTTATCAATCCAAACAGGCATGGATTAATATTTACTTGCTTGTGGATAGACATTAGTTACGTACAGTTCTGATTGAGCCAATTGTCTGTTCAACTACAGTTGCTGCTTTAGCATAAGCATTTTGCCCACTGGATGCCATTTTGGAAATGATGATGGCCATGACTCCACCAGCTATTACAAGTAGAGGAATCGAGGATAACAAGACCAGCGTAAGGAGCCACCCCTTGATGAATGCTATCACAAAGCCTCCCAAAAATGTTGCGACCAGCTGTATAAATTTCCCAACCTGCATTGAAAGTTAAAACAAGACATAGAGATTGATACATGGTAAGTAAAACTATTTGCAATGGTCTGTATGTGTACGTTGTTTTTTAGGGGGCGCTGGGATAGTGTGTGTGTACGTATGTACCTTCTCACCCATGGCATCTTGAATAAGAACAGTGTCACCTGACATCCGACCCACAACTTCTCCTGTATTTGTTTCCTTGTCAAAGAAAGCAATATCTTGTCTCATTATAGTTCTCAAATAAAGACTTCTTATTCTTGCAGCCTGCCGCTCTCCTGTTACCATCCAGCAAGCCACCTCTAACAAAACAAACAAAAATTAACACCTTGTTATTCCACATGTCTGTCACTGCTAATATATATAGTTCAAAACTCTCTGTTTGCACAACATTTTCCTTTTTTATTTTTTAGTGTAAATTTACACAAGTTGGATGCACTTACGGAGGAATGCTGCTGCACCGGCCCCCAAAGCCAAATAGACAAATTTCAGTGATACCTACAACGCAATCAGGTAACTAATTAATGAAATATTTTTCTTTCCCACATATCGGAAGAAAACATAAAGAACTAGGATATTCCCAAAATTAGAACACAGAGAGAGAGAGAGAGAGAGAGAGAGATTTTATTGAAATTTAAATAAATTAGCAATCAGACTTCCTTAAAAATTGTACTACTGGACAGGATATAAATATGTACTTAATTTTGAAGAGTATATTAGGCATATTAATATAACTTTTATTTCAATTACACATCTCTCCCCCATGATACAAAACAAAGAGAAAACTGAGGAAAACAAGCTTAATGAAATATTATATTACCTTAGAAACCACGCGAACCACGTCGTTGTTGTTGTTTTGGTTTTGTCCAAAAGAATCAACCAATTCCCCGAAAATGACAGTCATAAGGGGCATGCATACACCGTTTCCAATAGCACCAATTGTACCAATTACCATCAAGACAACATCTAAAGAGTCTGCAAACGAGAACAGCTTGTAAAATGGTACCGTTTTGGTACTCTCCTCCTCTTCCTTATTAGTCTTCTCATTTGTCCCGGAACTTGTTCCCGCCGCTGCCTCCGTTTCAAGTGCAAGGCTTCGTGATGTTGTGGCCGCCGCCTCCTCGTGCATATTCATATTACCGTCCAAGCCATTCTCCTCGGCCATATTAATTACCAACTTCAATGCTAGCTGCCGTTATCCTTGTCCACAATAACTAACTTATATACTCAGAATTTATACAACTTCCGTCTGCAGCCAGAATATTGATGTCCAAGATTAGCAAACTTTGAGCGAGCGAGCGTAGCTGGAAAAGTCAAACCAGTAGGCAGATGTAAACCTACAGTGGCGGCGGAAGAACGGAGACAAAATAATGACAATAACAACAACAACAGCAGCAGCAACAATAACAATTGACAACAGTTGGAATATCTTGAACCTATAGCAATTAGCAGCGCAAAGATCAGTAACAACAAAATACAATATCTAATTGATCCGGCAGGTCCTTTTCCTGTATTCACAATTGTTAAGGAAGCCCTTTCTTTTTTGCTGAAACAACTAAAAAAAAAACTCGGTCGTGTTTGATACCGACTGACTCAAACAAATATCTTAATTAATCGAATAAACAAAATTCACTATCATTTCCTTATTTTTTTTTTTTAATTCCAACTACAAACGCAGGGTGGGGAACAAAGAGGAAAGTCTATAGAAGCCCCAATAGTAAAACACTGATCAAGATGTGTAGTTGTTTGTTGATAAATAAATATATCCTCCACAAAGACCGACTAATGGATTACTAGTATTCTACAACAAAATTTGATGAGGAGGTTTGAATCCAGATCAAACGGTTCGTGCAACACAAGAAACACAGATCTGGTGTGCGCGCCGGTATGTGTTAATTTTCTTTCCTTCTTTGCGGTAGAAGTAGAACTTCAAAAACAAAACAAAAAAAAAAAGACAAAAGAGGGGTACTAATGAAGAATGATGGCAGGTTATTTTCTTTCTTTTTTTCTCAGGTTCAACTCGAAGAATATTCCAGAAACAGAAGAAAGGAATTAACTTTTTTGTCTGATCAAAATCCATGAAAACAGGACTCAACGAAAATAGAAAACTACCCACAACTGAAGTTTGTCAAATTCAATATCATCATTGCAATTGATCACGAAGCATTCAAGAACATAACCCTTCCTCAAACAAAGTAAAAATGAAGAATACATATGTATATATATACCCTTGAGAAAGAAGAGAAAGAAGTAAACTGAAGATTGAATGAGAATATGATATCAGTTAAGTTTGACAAAGGATCAATTTAATTACCTCAGAAATGGGTAAGTAGCAGCAGTAAAGGACTCCCCTTTCTTTTGGGGATCAGCTGGGATTTCTCCTGTAAATAAAAGTTAGCTGCTGTCGTTCCTGTACCTACCTCAGAGATCAGCTAGCGCTCTCTCTCTCTCTCTCGATGAAATTGTACATTTAAGTCGTGCAAGTATCTATAGACCAACTTTTCAGTATAAACAATGTGTTGTGGGCGTTTGAAAACAGGCAAAGAGTTTGAATTTGAGTTTGAGTTTTCTTGTAGAGCAAGACTATTCTCCTTCCTGAGATCACTTAATGAATCCCATGAGCTACCCAACATATCTGTCGTATAGTCAAACGCGTCAGATGTTCAACATTGTCAACCACACGCACCTTGGGGTTTTTTTTTTAATTTTTACTTTTATAATTATATTTTACCGTGATTTAAATTAAAATTAAATAATTTTATAATTTAAAAATAAATACATAATTTTTTGTAATTTAAATTTATTTATAAAATACATAAAATTTATAAAGTTTAATAAAAATTTTGTCATAAAGATATTTTAATCATTTTATATCTCCAAATTAGAACATTAAAAATATAATTTGATAAAATAATAAAAAAAACTCTTAAAAGACAATCTCTTATTTTAACATTTATTTTTTTAATATTCTCATTTAAAAAGATAAAATAACAAAAATATTCTTATAATAAAATTTTTGTTAAATTTAATAATTTTCATCCATTTTGTAAGTAAGTCTAAATTATATAGATCATGTGTTTATTTTTAAGTCATAAAAAAATTATTTAATTTTATATTAAATTATAAAAAATAAAGTGTAATTATTTTTTTTATTTATCTTTTTTTAATTAATAATAAGACTCTAAATTGTCAAACAATTTATTATTCTTGTCTTTTTTCTTCGTATGCAAGGATAGGACTATTCTCATCAATGTTTTCATATTTGGGGGCTATCTTTCTTGGAAAGCACCCAATGCGATGATGTTCATAC
Source organism: Euryodendron excelsum (assembly GCA_033060915.1). Taxonomy (NCBI): domain Eukaryota; kingdom Viridiplantae; phylum Streptophyta; class Magnoliopsida; order Ericales; family Pentaphylacaceae; genus Euryodendron; species Euryodendron excelsum. Next base: position 406,980 of record CM065382.1, read on the forward strand.
TTATGAGATGTCTAATTGTACGGGGCCCACTGATTGCGATACGAACATTAGTTATTAACATCGTAATTTATTCTTCTTGTGCTTTTTTCTTCTTATGCAAGGATAGGACTTCTCTTATCAATTTTTTCATATTTGGGGGCGGTCTTTCTTGGAAAGCACCCAATGCGATGATGCTCATACTTACGAGATGTCTAATTGAATAGGGCCCAGTAATTGCGATTCGAAGCATAGTTATTGGCATCGTGGCTGCCGGCAAATTATTTTTGTTATTGACACAATACATACTGATACTAGTGATACTAGTGTAATATCAAATATTATCTTAAATTTAATATTATAAATATTATATATTTATTTATAAACTTTGACGTTATTCTTAAAAAATATTATTTAATTTTAAATTATTTTAATATAGTATAAATATATTATTCAATCCCAATGTATACTTAAAAATAATTAAAAAAATAAATTATTATCTAGTATAAGTCCAACATAAGTTCTAATAGATATTTATCATCAAAATACAATAAACTTAAATTATTTTAAAATAAATTATACAAAATTTGCTACTATCTCATAAATCCAATATTTGGTACCGTATAGTATAACGGGTGTTGATCGATATTAGTCAATATCTTAATCGATACGAAATTTGTCTCTATTGAGATTATTTTATGACAGGTACAAAATTGATAACTAATCATAATAAGTGCAAGAAAGTGCATGCACACACACACAATGCATGATCAATAGATGAGATCATCAGTTTAAGCTCATGTGAAGTGAATTGAAATGTTTTAGGATTAATTACACCAAGACCTCCTTAACTATGATCTTTTTTTATTTTATTCCTTTCATCCATAAAATGTTACAATTACACTCCTTACCTTTGTAATTAATTCTCATCTTATTCTTCTGTTAAAAAAATAGACAAAATTTTATCATGTAATTTGCATATAAGTACCATAGCTTTATTTATACCTAAAATATCATTCTATTATAAGAAAAATCAATTTAAATACCATTCTATTACTAAAAAAACCAATTTAATGACCAAAATTTACGATTTTGGAGAGTTAGTTTGTGATTTTGGTGTTTCAGACTTTGTTATTTATGTTCCTTTCTCAGTATAACATTTACTGTTTTGGTTATTAAATTGTTTTTTCTTGTAATAGAATGATATTTTAGATATAAATGAAGTTATAGTACTCATATGCAAATTACATGATAAAATTTTGTCTATTTTTTATAACAAAAGGATAAAATTAGAATTAATTGTAAAGGTAAGAGGTGTAATTGTAATGTTTTATAGATGAAAGGAGCAAAGTAAAAAAAAAACCATAGTTGAAGGTGTCTTGGTGTAATTAACCCAATGTTTTAACCTCCCAACAATTACAAAGATTGCTCAGTACTCTCGAGTAGATGGGACCTAGCAAGTGGAATATCTATCACTGTGAGAGAGACCTAGTAGGTAGGGCCCTAGGGGATTCATCCCTATATGAGAAGAGGGAGCTTGAGACGAGGAGCAAGCGCCCGTTGATGCTCGTGGAGCACTACACCACCTAACACGGGGGACTCAGGCTTATATAAAGACTAGGTGTCAACCCATGCAATGCATAAAGAGTTGTTCAAATCATAAATAGTTAATTTAAAATTCATAATAATTAATTATACAATTGTATCATATCGTATTTTTAAAATATAAATACATATTGACATATATGGTATTTTATTTAATTATAATCACATTTTTAGATATTAAGTTCAGAAAAAGTGCTGACAATCTGATATATATATATATATATATCTTATCTATCTTACAAAATTAATCTTATCTTATATATATATATATATATCTTACAAAACTAATACATCATATCGTATCTTTAAAACGTAAATAGATATTGATATATATATATATATATAATATTTTATTTAATTATAATAACTTTTTTTTTATGGATATTAAGTTCAGAAAGAGTACTGACAGTCTAATATGATATATATGTATCTTATCTTTATTACAAAACTAATCTTATCTTATAAATATATATATATCTTACAAAACTAATACAGTAAGTTTAATAAAATAATAAATTTAATAGTTATTTAATAAATTGCTCCTGTGACGTGGCATTTTAAAAGTATATGAACATTTAGAGTGCTGCGTAAGAGAAAGGCAAAATATAAGGGCAAACACAACTTTTATATATATATATGATTAGTAATTAGTGGCAGGTTTAAGATTTGAATTGATGGGTCTTAGTTTTTTTTTAGTTTTGTAGGTATCAAGAAATTTTTTTAAAAGGACAATACATTATATTTTGTTATAAATATTTATAGAAAAATATAAAAATTTTTGAAAGAATTGATACTTATGGAGCACTGAATAATTTTTCTTTTAACATATGAGGTGGAAAGGAGGGATATGTATCTATCTATAGTAAATAGGCCACCGTCTATGACTCCATTGTTTATTCTACCATAGTGTTTATGTTATATATTTTATACGTCGTCAATTCTTTTTTTGAAAAAAAAGTTTATTAAAGGACACTACGGCTCTGTTTGATTTATTGTAAAATATTTTACCAAAAAATATTTTCTGCATTTTCCGCTATTTGATTAGATAAAATCTAAGTAAAATATTTTTTCTTAAAATTATTTTTAGTCTAAAGCCCAAAAATGACTTACGTTTTAAAAACCCGTAAGTCATTTTTGGAATTCGGTCTTATATGCTTGCCTTCTTCGAGGCTTTCCCCTTCGACGCTTTTCGTTTCCTGTTAAGGTTAGATCATGAGTAGAACATGAAGAACAAGTTCCTCATCTCTTTCCATCTCTATTGTTCTATTTCTGGATTGTGGATCTCTCTCTACAGATTCGTCCTCTCAATTCTCCACTGTAAGTGCTATGATCTCAAACCCTAGTTTTCTATCTCTGTCTTATTCACAACACAGATTTATTCTAGTCCTTTCTTGAGATCTTCATCTCTTGGGAAATTATGGATTTTGTTTTGTTCTATGGTTTTATAACTCTACATTCCTTGATTTCTAAAGATCTCATGGGTGGGTTTGTGTTTTAGAAACCTATTTGTTGTGGGTGGGATTACGGGAGGGATTGCTTGGTGGTTTATGTCTCTCGTTTTTTTGTTGCTCTGTTTTTTCTTGCTATTGTTTTGGCATATGGGGAAGGTAGAGAAATTGATTGGTTCATGGAATTGCTAGAAATTTTTGGATGATGGTTTCAACTTTGAAATTCTTGATGAATTTTGATGTTTTGTAGAGTCAGATGAGGAATTAATTTTGACGTACTAGATTTACGAAAGAGCTCTTTATTTTAAGTTTAGGTTCTTCAGATGGGAATCTGGTTTCTTGTGGATCATTGAATCATATTTGCTTATGGTATATTATTTGATTCATAGGTTCTATTCGCTGAAGTATTTTTTTTCTTTTTTCTTATAATATCATTAAATTCTCATTTGTTATTTCTTGTATATTATGTTTGTGATACATTTTCTTTTGAATGTTATTTTTTATTTAGATGGCTAATGATTCAAATGATGCAATTGTAACCCAAGCTGCGATAATAGGAGTTGGCACTTTAGTCATAGCTACAGGTGTTGCAATCATTGAAACATATAGATTTAGGATTAATATACCGAGGGCACCTCTTTTCAATAGAGACCAAGCAAGGGGGAACTACATAAATAGCATTTTCTATGCTAGTGAAGCTCATTGCATAGACCAAATACGGATGAGTCCCTTCGCATTTTCAAAGTTATGTGAGATTCTCATAGATAAAGGTTTATTGCAACCAACAGTCCACGTGCCTGTGAGAGAGCAAGTACTAATTTTCTTACATATAATTGGACACAATGTGAGATTTCGAGTGATTGGTTCACGCTTTCATCGATCGACACAAACCGTTCACCACTTTTTCTTAATTGTTTTGGATGCAATTCTAAAGTTATATCCAAAGCTCATTAAACTACCATATACTTTCATTCCTGCAGAGATACGAAATAGTGAAAGGTTTTACCCATGGTTTGCAGTAAGAGACATATAATATATCAAGAATTGCATCAAAGAATAATTAAATTGTTAGTCTAACGTTCATTGCAATTTAAATAAATAGGATTGTGTGGGAGCTATAGATGGAACTCATATTCGTGCATCAACTCCCCTTGAACTTTAAGGAAGGCTTCTTGGTCGAAAGGGAACAACAACACAAAATGTGTTAGCGGCCATCACATTTGACTTGAAGTTCAGATATGTGCTTGCTGGTTGGGAAGGATCAACACATGATTCTCGTATCTTAAATGATGCACTTTCAAGACCTAGGGGTCTTCAAGTCCCTAATGTTGACTCAAGGTTGATCCCTATGTTGATTTTGATGATAACTAAACCTTGAGTTAATTTACTAATGCATTTGCTTAGTGTGCAGATTAATAAAGTTTATAATTTAGACTTAAAGTTTAACTTAAAGTCTAATACATATCAAAGTGGATGCACAACAAGCTAAGTTCAAGCAATGCACTAAGAGTCATGCAATGCACTAAGAGTCATGACACCTATTCCAACTTTAATCAAATGATTTGTATTCAAAGAGATTGAAGGTGTTCAAATAAATATTTCATTAAGTATGCATAGATTCAATGAAGTTAACTTACATTTGAAGAGATTGAAGGTGTTCAAAAGAAGATTTCATCAAGTGTGCAAAGATCAATTGAAGATGATTTGATTGAAGATGTTTGAGAAGAGACTTCATCGTAATTGCATAATCTCTACAAAGAATCCAAGTGAAAACTTCATCTGGGATGTAAAGATTGAATGAAGATAATATGCATTAAGAGAAATGAAGATGTTCAAGAGTAGACTTCATCAAGCTTATAAAAGATTCATTGAGGTGATTATAAAGAAAAAATAAGGATGTGCAGCAAAAAGGTAGAGATCGGCAATGAGGCATCATGAAGCTCTATATGAAATAGAAAGCTCGTCAATAAAGAAGAAGAGCTTGGCATTGATGGAATGAAGTCCTGACAGTTTGGAAACCAAGAAAAGATGATTATCAAATGATAGATTCAATCCAAATTGACTAGAGAACAACTTTGGTTAGTTGAAGACTTTGATTAATCATTATACCCCAAAGAGAAGACTCCTTGAAGATCTTATAGTATTGCTGAAGCTGAACTTGATCATTAAAAGAATGAATGAACATTTCTGAGCAATGTGTCGACACATGAAAATGAAGAGTCGACACATGAAGACAGAAACAAAAAATTTGAAGACAGAATGATCAAGTGTCAACATATGGAGTTGATGTGTCGACACATGGAGATAGTGGATAACATCTGAAAAATGCAAACTAGATGTGCCGACACATGAAACCAAGTGTCGACACCTGAGAGATAACGACTAGTTTTTCTAATGTTATAACGGATTTGACTTGAATTAAATGAGCCCTAACAACCTCCAACGGACGAAATCTATACAGGGGTTTATATACAAGCTTTCAACTGCATTTATACACAAGAGATACAAGAAAAACAAGTACCACTAATTGATCAAGTTGAGAAAATTTAAACATTCCTTTTGTCTTCATTTTGGCATTAAGTGAGATTTTATTTTTCCTATCCACTCTTTATAGAGAGTTTGTATTTCGTGTATACAACTTCATACACTTGTAAGAGAGAGTTTGAGAGTTCTCTTGTAAAGAAAAACTCTTGTAAGTTTGAGTGAATTTTAGACAAAACCACTTGGTAGTTGGAAAAACTTGAAAAAAGTTCTTGTGTAAAAGTAAGTTGAGCACTTTGTAAATCAGCATCCATTTTTGTAATTGGAGATTGCATAGTGGAGAAAGACTTTAAGGGAATCTTGGGGTGAGGATGTAGACCACGAATTGTGGTTGAACTTTGGTAATTCTTGATGTACTTTCTATTGCTCTATTTTCATTTATCTTTTAATTATATTGCATTATATATATATATATATATATATCTTGATTACTGTTCTATTGATTAGATTAATTTTAATTAATTTTAATTGCCTTTAATTTTTGAAAAACCCAATTCACCCCCTCCTCTTGGGTTGTCATTTAGGCCAACACCTAAAGGTAACATTTTACACTTTAAGAGTTTCTGCTCTGATAGCATTATGAGTAAAAATAAACAAAAAAAAATATTAACTAACTATTTTAATCTTGTAGATAAATATTACCTTGTTGACTCGGGTTATGGTATTAGAAATGGATTCATCCCTCCGTATCGTGGTGTTCGATATCATTTGAAAGAGTATAGTAACCGCCCTCCTGAAAGTGAAAAAGAAGTCTTCAATCTTCGCCACTCATCATTGCAAACCATTATTGAATGAGGTTTTGGAGTTTTAAAGAAATGGTTTCGTGTGCTTGATGTTGATCCCTATTTAAAGTATGAACTCCAAGTGGATGTGGTATTAGCATTTTGTGTTATGCACAACCACATTATGGGAGTAGATCCTAATGACTTAATTGTGCAAAATGCAAATCGTGAATTCCAATATCAGAGAAATAGTGTACCACAAACACACAGAGAAGAGAGAGAAGAAAATAGGGAATGGACAATAAAAAGAGACGCAATAGCAAATGCTATGTGACATCAGAATCAAAATAGAATAAATATGTAATCATTATCCTTGGATGATAGAAAACAATTGTAGTATGGTTTATGCTTTTTGATTAGTAATTAACTGTGTTTGGATTGCATTTTCAAAGAAATCGTGGTTTGTTGTCCTTTATTTTATCAATGGAAGCGTACTTTTAGCTTAGGTCAATTTACCATTGGCTCTTAATCTTATTGTAGAATCATAGAAGTATACTGTTTTTATATATTTCTGTTTGAATAGTAGCCAGCTGGCAGATGAATGGTCTATTTGAAGTTCGGTCAATTATGCTCCTTAGCGTTGTGGTTTCTTGGGCTGCTTGTGAGCTGCAATATGGCTATTATTGTTCCTGTTGTGCAATAACTCGTCTCTTGCAATTCTATGCTTATATTTGTTTTAAAAGGATAGGGCACTTGCTGAATTTTTTTGATATTTCTGTTTGAATAGTAACTTGTTTCTTGACTTACAAATAGGGAAAAAAGGTGAAGGTAAGAGAGCAAACAATTTCAGTGGTCAAAACCGATGGAGCGTGTAATGTTGGAAATTCTTGCGGATGAGGTGAAGGTTGGAAATAGACGTAATCAAACTTTTAGAACTAGCTCATTCAATCGGGTGTCAAGTTCCATATTAGAGAAATTTGGAGTGGAATGCTTAGCCGATTATGTAGAACATCATCTTAGAATAGTGAAAAGTGCATGGATTATGATAGATCAGTTTCGAAGCAAATCTGGATTTGGATGGGATGACATGGTGAAGATGGTAACAGCTAGTCCCAAAGTCTACCTGGACTATGTTCAGGTAAGTTCCATCTATTGCTTTATGATTTGCATAATTCAACTCTTAAAGAATCCTAATCATGTTGATTGTATAATTAGTTCTTGTCTAGTATAATCCATATTAGTTGAAATATCTTCTTTATATTTCTTCACATATTAATTATGATAGTTTCCACTGCTTCTCCATTTTGTACATTGTATTAGTTTTATTGCCATCTGCTATCCATGTGCTTGTTGTGAAGTTTCTGTAGCTGTTCAAGTAGGATTTTCATTCTATAAAAAATTGAAACTCTAGATTGCTGGTTCCATTTCATGGTCCCTTATGCTTTGCTAATGTTAGCTTTTAGTCGTAAATAATAAGCAAGAGGTAGAACATTTCTATATGGTTACTGATGTGCCTATGCATCACTCTTATGTTTTTCCCTTGCCTATGCATCTCCTAGCTTGAGGTGCAATGATCAGTCTGTAGTATATAAATTATGTTACTAACTTTTCTCACTTGAAAATAGGAGCATCCAACTCATGAGAAGTATCTTAACAAGAAGATTGAGATGTTTGATGAGATAGTCCTAGTGGTTGGCAAAGATCATGTAAGAGAAAATTTTGCCAAATCATTTTCTGATGTAAACTTGGAATCTAGACCAACGAATGAAACACTACAATTGAATAATGATACTAACATTGAAGAGATCTCAAGAGACAAGGAAGTTGGAAAATTTTCAACATCCTCTAGTGCAACTTCATCCTAACAAAGATAACATCAAAAGCAAAGCCGTGACAATAATGATGGGGAATCAAATTTTTAAGCAATTTCTGAAAAACTTGGAGAGGTGGCAGATGCAATTAGTAGGTTGACTGGCGATTGACTTAATGTGCAATCTCTGCATGATGAAATATTGAAGATGGAAGGTTATGATGAGGCCTTTCTTGGTTCTGCTTTCGATTATTTGGTAGAACATGAGATGCTTGGGAAGGCATTTATTGCCAAGAACAACAACCTTCGTAGGATTTGGCTTGAAAATTTTAGAAAAAAGGGAGTTATATCAATCTAAGAGGACTGATGTGGTGAAGACTCCTTTTGTTATATTAATTTCTAGTAGCTTCTTTGTCGTATTATTGGTGGCTATATAGCTACTACTATATTTTCTCTGAAGTATTATACTTATTTGGAAGTTATATGACCTTTGCTAGAACAAATACATTGTAAGGGACTTTTTTTTTTTTTAATGCAGTAGTGTTTGTTTGATTGAAATATTATTCAATCATTTTCCAGGGAGGAATAATTGTTCAATCACGTTTGAATTGATTGGTAAAGTAAGCAATTTTATAACTGGATGTCCGTGAGTGTAGTGCTAAGTTGATCTGACCATCAGGTATATGATTTTGTTTGTGCTGAATAGTTAAAAAAAATTTGTGGAAAATATTTTTCAGATGTTAATCAAACACCAAAAAATGAAAAGGAAAATAATTTTTTGTGTTAAAAATTTTACACAAAAATTATTTTTCAGTTTAAAATATTTTATGATAAATCAAACGGAACCTACATTAAGTGAAACTTACTAAAAGTTGTCACTGTGATTATTGTAGTAATAAATGATAAAGGGTAATATTATAAAATTAAAAAAATTCATACAAAAATTATTTTTAAAATGATGAGATTAAATAAGAGTATTCACTTTGAAACAAAACATCCATTATAATGACTCTTAATTATCAATATATCGTTGTCACATTATTCTAGTGCCATTTTTTGTACAAATTCAATAACATTTTCTAATAATGAATACTAACTATAAAAAAAGAAAAACACGAATGCTAACATATGCCCTTAGGAAACATTTTAAGCTTACGTTCTCTGGTTGTATAATAAATTAAAAGCATATATATATACATTTTGTCACTCTCTCCAGCTGCCTTCAAAAGTTTATATAATGCACTCTTAAGAATGCTACAAATCTGTTTAATAAACTAAACAGTGTACCTTCAGCTCCAATGAATAGAATTATGCATGGTTAATGCCCTCAAGTATTGCCTTCAGTTAGAAAAAGCAAGAGATAATTTTTATATATTGATAACATTGTTTTAACTAAAAGACATGCAAATACATGAATTTTTACAATTGATTTTGAAATCACTGTAAAATTATTTCACAATAACCTCATTACCAATACTATCAAATATGTCATTTCTAATATTTGTAATTAACCAAACTATAATTCATCAATTGATTTCTTATTTGTTTAGGCAATCAGTTGTTTAGCTATAATTCATTACCAATACTATCAAATATGCATTTCTAATATCTGTAATTAACCAAACTATAATTCATCAATTGATTTCTTATTTGTTTATATAGTATCAACCAAGGCTCTGATAAATGTTGAATAGTAGATGACCTCCCATCGAGGCATGCTATTCACGGTATACTAGGCTGCTGGAGGATTCTTTTAAAATATTGATAGAGGGAACCATATTTTAGTGATTGAATTCTAAGTTTATTATTGCTCGTCATACTTTATTATAATATGTGATTCTCAGGATTAAAATGGCTTTCAATCCACTTGCTGTTATTTTTAAAGAAAACAAACTGATTGGACCAAATTATATTGACTGGAAAAGGAATTTGGATATTGTGCTAACTGCTAAAAAGCACAAGTTTGTGCTCACTGAGGTCTGTCCACTGGAACCTGGTGAAGGGGTAACCGATGAGGAAACCCAAGCTTACTAGAAATGGGTAAAGGCTGATGAGATGTCGCGGTGTTACATTTTGGCATCTATGTCAAATGTTGTGCAACATCAGCATCAGGCTATGCCCACTGCCTATGACATGATAAAGAGCCTCAAAGACATATTTGGGAATCAGAATCGTGCTGCTAGGCTAGTTGCCATGAGAGACCTAATGAACACAACTATGGTTGAAGGGACCCCAGTTAGGGATCATGTTATGAAGATGATGAGTTTTCTGAATGAACTAGAGATCCTTGGAGCTGAAATCGATAGGGAAACCCAAGTTGATATCATTCTCCAGTCGTTGCCTGATTCCTTTAAGCAGTTCTGCCTGAACTACAACATGAATAAGTTATCTTATTCAATGGCAGAGCTTCTTAAAAAGCTTCAAGCAGCTAAGGGCCTCATCAAGAAGCCAGTTGTTACTCTTGTTACTGAGAAAGGTTCTACTTCTAAACCGAAAGGCAAGAAGAAGCAGAAAAAGGGTTAGAAATAGAAAGTAACTCCTCAAGCACCTCAAGGAGGAGCAAAAAAACCCAAGGGCAAGTGTTTTATCTACAAGCAGTCGGGGCACTGGAAGTTGCAATGTCCAGTTTATCTAGCCAACAGAATAACAAAGGTAAATCTCATTCACTGGTAATTGAAACATGTTTAGCGGTGTTATCTACTGGAACATGGTGTGTAGATACGGGAGCCACTAATCATATATGCAATTCTTTGCAGGGGTTCCACCAAACCCGCCAGCTAAGTGATGGAGAGATTTATATCTTTTTGGGAGACGGCACAAGAGTGTTAACAGTTGCAGTAGGAGATATTAGCATTTCTTTTGGTAAAGATAGGATTTTAGTATTAAAAGACTCTCTTTATGTACCTTCCATTAGAAGGAATTTGATTTTAGTTTCTAGATTGGTTGACAATGGATATTTCGTTTATTTTAGTAACTTTTGTTGGCCCAAGTAGGCAACCCAAGAGGGGGGTGAATTGGGTTTTATAAAATTTATACCAAACAATGCAACTAAAAATTGATTGAGTAATATAACAATGACTAATCAAAGTATAACTCAAACAAACAGACAATAGAATGCAATACAAGCAGTGAGCAGTCAAACTAGCAAACAAATACTAAGATGTAATGCAGGGAAGTAATATGTGCAAAGAGATGAAGAACACCAGATTTATAGAGGTTCGGCCAAACCTTGCCTACGTCCTCTCTTCCTCGATCCTCTCGAAGGTATTCCACTATGTAAACTTTCCTTACACAGCTACTAGTTTTTCTCCAAGTGCCTAGCTCACTTTTACAAGAGCTCTTCCCCAAGCTCTCAAAACCCAAGAGATTTTATCCAAGCTTCTCTCAAACTTACGAGTGATTTTGTCCAAGCTTCACTCAAACTTTACAAGTGTTTTTCCCAAGCTACACCCAAACTCACAAGTGTTTTTCTCAAGAACACTCAAACTCATAAGTTTACAAACCAACCCAATAATGGATGAAGGTTGTACAATGAATAATTCTCTCTTAAAGAGTAGATAAACAAATTTTCAGTTCACTCAAGAACCCCCCAAAAGAATTAAAACAGAGTATAAGATGTGAAAGATGAAATATCACTTTGTAGCACTTAATCTTGTGTTCTTCTCATGTTCTTCTTGTTCTTCATCATCATATATGTGTTGGGGATCTTGTATATATAGCCTTGAGTTGATTATAGCCGTTGGAGATGGATGGGAGACCATTTGATACGAAAACGGCGGAGTATAACGTTAAAAAAACTAGCCGTTACCTTAAATGAGTCGACTCTTTTGCTGCAGAGGTCGACTCTTTTTGTGTTGCAGCAGATTTTTGAAGGTTCTGCCCAAATGAGTCGACTCTTTTGGTCCAAGGGTCGACTCTTTTGGTCTAAAACTGCACAATCAACTCTCTGTTGGAATGAGTCGACTCTTTTATGCTAGGGGTCGACTCTTTTGATGTTCCACCAGAATTTTCAGCCTCTGTTTGAATGAGTCGACTCTTTTGCTTGAGGGGTCGACTCTTTTTAGGAAAATCCTTAACTTTTGCAATACTTCTTCAATCTTCTTCAATATCTTCAAGCTCTTTAAGGATCATCCAAATAAGGTTTCTAAGGCTTGAAAAGACTTCTTCAAGGTATGTTGACTTCAAGAACATCTTCAACTCTTCAAGATAAAATCAATACACTTTTGATTATATTTAGAGTTCTTCAATCAACATCACTTCTTCCATTGATCTAAGTCTTCTTCAAAATCTTCAAGAGAGCTTCCAAGACTTGAGATTTCTTTTCTTCAATTGATCTTTCATGCTTATTGAACATCTTCAATCTCTTTACTTGATCTTCATCAAATTGATTTCTTCTAGGATTCTTTAATCAATATAACTTCTTCCATCAATTCAAGACTTCAACATAATCTTCAATGAAGCTTCCAACTCTTGTGATTTCTTATCAATACTTTCAAGACATCTTCAAAACTTCCAAAAAAAAGCTTCCACGTCTTTAAGTAAGTCTCTTCTTCTTCCATTCTTGCAAGACATCTTCAAATCTTTAAGGTGAGCTTCCATGTCTTGTAAGAGTCATCTAAATGAGGTTGCAACTATGAGATTGCTGAATATATCAACTCATCATACTTCTTGTCTTCATTGTTTCATGACAAGCTTCTCACCACAAGTTCTTCAATATCTTCAATGTGACAAGTTCTCCACTATTACTTGACACGCTTCAACTTGTTGCTCCCCCTTTCTTTTATGCTTTATGCCTCAATGCATTTTCCAGATTTAGAGTAGAAAAATCAACCAATTTAGAAGTTCATAGCATGCATGATGATATAGTGGACTTGATATGACCATGAGGATCGAGGGTCTTCATAGTGAAGTGTAAACCA